>OY757906.1:50704751-51079751 GCA_963585895.1 Sepioteuthis lessoniana
AATAACCATTCAGCAAAAAGAGTTCTGTTTTCTGAAAGTACACAGAAAAAATGTAGCAGTTGGAAAGGAAGTTTTCCTTTCAGAGGAAACTTACTTGTGTTATATAATAGAAATCTCTTCTGATATATAAATACATTTCAAACCCATTCACTAACAAAATAAATAAATAAAAACACCAAAAGCATACATTTCACTTGAAAAAAGTTAACATTAAACGGATGTTGTCTGAACAATGGTTTATTACAAAATGAATAAAACACATCACTGTGCAGGTAGACTCCGCACATTCATCTTGTTGAAATGTAAAAATAAATTCACTATAAAAAAAAACAACTTTTTCAACCAATCAGGAACTTTCCCCTCAAAGTTTTTTTGAGCTGATTTGATCTAAAACATGGTTATAAAATGGTCAACAAAAGGTCACAAAAGCAGTTGACACTGGGAACTGCTATCAGAGAAAATCGTCACGGGTCACATATTGGACAAGATCAAGGATCGCTGACGCCTACCAATCCACATCACAATCAACATAACCAAGTCCTTGGCATTTCCACCACAAGACCAAGACCACTCATAGCCTACTGACCTAAGCCACACCACACAACCATGCCAGCCAGCCAAGAACAACTTACACCCATTCACCTCCTGACCCTTATCTGGTAGAAGAAGACAGCCTGTATCTTTTGTAATCTACCAACTTCTATTTATTTAAATAAATGAAATTAAATCCAATCTTTTTTCAATTGTTTCTTGAAAACATGCTTTTCTATAACACTTGTACTTTTGTTTGCTGTTGTAGTGGAAAACTGAAGACCAGCTTAGGAGCATGGCTTGTAGCATTTCTTCAGTAGGCTGGTCACAAATAAAGCCATTATGGGGATTGATATACTATGTGTGAGAGTGTGGATATGACCATGTAAGGGACTCTTATGCTGTATGTGTTGATATGGAAAGAGGTCCATAAGGAGATGCAATACAGATTGCATGTGTCAGTGAAGAGAAGCTGTAAAAGAATATGACTATTTAGAAGGGGTCTTAACCCCCACCACTTGTTGCAGTGAGTAAGATGTCTATATGGAGTTGCAATGTAGCATATATTAACATGGATAGGACTGCTGAAATTCTATATGCAAATAAACTACAAGGTTCAGAATGACCATGTGTGTTAATTCATGATGCTATGTGAGGGGTTGCATGTGGCTAAGTTAAGGATCTGCCATGTGTGTTTGGTGATAATGCTATGAGAGTGGGGCATCATATGCGGCCAGATCCGGTCTAGTCACAAATTGTTGCTGACTCAGGTCACCAAGAAAAAGAGCAAGATGGAAATGCCTGTATATTTATGTGTTTCAAAGTTGTTGCTTGTGATGCCTTCCAAATAGCTAAAAAGTATCCAGTGACATGCCCACAACAGCATCTATGAAGTAAGCAGTCAGCTGGGGAGGGGGGTGCCTTGATGAAAGAACCATGAATCATAACAAAATTTGAATGTAATATCTAAAATTAAAAAAATCAATGGGAACTTCATATTATGCATGGAAGGTTTTAAAAAGTTGACCTTTAAAGGAATAAAACTGGAATTTTGCTGCTCATGATCTTCTAAATCAGTCCACACAAACTTATCAGCTGTACTATAAATAGATGAAGGGCTTAGGAAACCTATCGAACAGATGTCTTTCAGCAAAAATATTCACCAGAATGGGGCCCAGGGGAGATCCCATACTAACGCCCTCAATCTGGCGAAACATGGTCTCATTAAAACTGAAAGACACCAACTTTGTGGCAATAAAAACATCCCCTGGAAAGGGAAGTGAGGCAACACTCTCAAGCAATGGATTTGGCTATTGAGGAGCATTTGCTTACTATAAATAGCTGCATAGAGCTAGAGATAAATCCCACCTCAAATTTCTAGAGGCAATTTATATTTCTATGAATCACCCCTCTCTATGCAGGCAGTTAAACAATCATACTTTAAATATATTTGGGGAACTGCTAGATACTGGGGTGACTTAAGTTTTTTTTTTGTTTTTTTTTTCACCTCGTATCTGGCAATCCAAAATATATAATATATATCTCCGTTTTTATCAAATTTTCCGGTGTATAAAAACTTGAAAAGCACCGGACGAAAGGGCCCTTGTTTGTTTTATTATTTTATTAGAGTTCCTCTTCTTTCATCACTAATGATGTCTTTGCTAATCACTTCATATATATATATATATATATATATATATATATATATATATATAGTAAATAAGGACTGTGAATATCTAAAAAATGAGTGCTCAATGCACAGCTATTTAATACAAAATATACCTGCAGAGCAAAAAATATATATTTTTGTTTAAAAAAACAAGAAATTTAGAAATACAATTCCATTTCAATAATAAATCTATTTCGCTTATTCAAGCTCCTGGAAGTTTTGAATTCCATCTGACAAGCTTGAATAAATGAAATAGATTTATTATTGAAATGGAATTGTATTTCTAAATTTCTTGTTTTTTAAACAACAATATATATATAATGTTAGTCAATTAAGTAATGATTGTATAAAAAATTTTATTATCCCATTAATTACAAATCAATGTTATATCCTTTAAAATGTTCATATTCTCAACAGTTCCCAAATGACGACCATGAAGTTGGGTTTTAATTTTTGGGAACAGGAAATCGTTAAAAGGACTCAGATCAGTCAAATAAGTGGTCTGTGGTGTCTGTCTTTTTTCTCAGTTCACTGAAAACTCAAGTCTTCTCCATGGAAGACAAATTGAATTGATCTTTAACTTGCCAAACAGGTTCATGACATATTGACATAGTGTTTAAATCCGGGGTTTTCCTTCTAGGTTAGTTTTCCTACCAAGTCTGCCCTACTATAATACCAATAACTGATGCAGAAGTAGATTCATATATTTCTCAAGGGAATAGTACAAAATGAATGTACGTAACCTTGACCTGACCAGAATATTAATCAAACTTACCAATGAATTCCAGTCTCTATGGCATACTGTTCACATACCAATGTAACATATATTCTTACCAATTGCAATTAAAAATGCATTAGTGACCATACTTGTCTTTATTAAATAAATCTTACAAATTGAAGACAATTAAAAGTGATCATATTAACTTCTTTTTATATGAGATGTGGTAAAAATTTATTTTCAGATACAAAGCTGATACAGTATTCAAAATTACATTATAATTCTCTATATTTACCCATATTTCTCTTAGGATTGTATTATGATAAGTTGAGCATTTAGATGGCCTGGATTAATAGCAGAAACAGTTGGAGTTGGAGCAATTAAGAATTGGAAATAGTAAAGAGATAAGGAAAGCATTTACTGGGATGCAACATGCTAATATGTCATTTCCCTGTTTTAGAGTTGAGCCGGGGGAATATTATTTGTGACATTACAGATCTAGTCTCTGATATTTTTCTGGGCTGTCAAGAACAACATATCTTGTTTGAAAATGGTTCAGCAGGAGTGAACAGGGCTTGTACAGTAAGTACTAATGTAATAGTATGGGGTTTGATAGGGTGTGAACACACCAAAGGACTAGAAGATGTTGCATTGGTATAAACTTTTGGCAGGTGGTCAGGTCTACTGCCACACAGGATTTTCATCAAATCATCTCTTGCTGGCCTAAAGAACTGCCTATTCCTTCAATAGATGCTATCATCTGCATATTCTACTAGGTATGACCTGGACTCTACAGTGGTCTGTAAAACTATTCCAGGTTCCCATAATTTTGATTTTTTCATCCTGGATATGAGTTTATTGACCTGCATGATACAATGGATGCTGGTGACTACTTCATTGGTCATACCATTCCATTGTCTTATCCTTATACTGTTGCATCATGTCTCTGGTTTGTTAATCCCCTAACCATTGCTTTGTGCCGAGTGGTGTTTGTATGGGCCTTCCACTGAATAGGTTAGTTAGAGATTTGAGATTTAGCTGAAAGTGATGTTACTCTGTATGTCATCATCTCCAAGTGATAGTTCGTGCCAGTTTCTTGAGCCTTCAAGATTAGCTTTTTGCCTCTGCAAATCATCTTCTTTGAAAAACCATTAGACTGAGATTAATGTGATGATGTATACTTTAAATTCTCTGCAGAACTGGCAAATTCCTTATGAGTGTATTGTGGCCCATTATCACAGTAGACCACTTCTGGAATGCCTTACTCCTTAAATAGTGATTTCATTTGCTTGATCACAGCTGAAAATGTAGAATGTAGGTTCTGTATGAATGGGCTTCAACTGTACTGGCCAACCACAAAAAGGTATATGCTTTCTTCTATTGTGAAGAGATCTGTGCTGATGCACTGCTATGGTTTAGAAGAGCTTTCATGCAGGAACCAGGTTTTTAATGGAGAACTTGGTTGCTACTTTTGACATGTGAGACATTTAGTGACCTCATCCTCAATGTCTCTGTTTATTCCTACCCAGAAAAGAACTGTTCTAGCTTGCAGATCAGTTTTCTTATGGAGTTTGGTAGGTTATTCAGACAGATTACCCCCATGAAAATAAGGCAAAAGGAAATTGAATCAAAAATTCAATACACTGTAAAATAAAATAAAAATTCTGTATTACAAAATTACAATTTTTCAAAAGATTTTGTCTTATATGTGTGTGAGAGTTATTAATGATAGAGTTGATATTTTAGTTCTTAGACAGAACAAAGTCAATTATTTAACACGTTTAAGAAATAGACATTAACAATAGTAATTACAAAAGAGATACTTAAATGTCTTTGAGTAGGCACGGGAAACAACACTTTACAAGTGTGGTGGTGTAGAGGTTGGAAAATGTTTGTCCTTGGGTATAAGATCGTAGTAGGCTGTTGTAGAGGCGTCACTCTGTGTTAAAGTTGGGAATTTTGTCTGCTGGCCGAAAAGGTCTCTATTTATGTGTGTTAGAAGGATCAGAGGCTCAGCCAAAAACATCTTTTATTTTAAGTGTGAACACTTTTAATTGGTTACTAATTCTTAATTAAATTTTTCTTTTTGTTTGACTGGAATAATGCATCAAACCAGGTCCGCATAACCTTATTTCTTTCATTTCTACTCATGACATCTTAGAGTGAACATCCTGTTCTCTACACTGCTCCAATATCACTTCATTCTCTACTCTCTGGTATGACACATGCAGTTGTTACAGGATATTGGATTGTAGTGAAATGGGTGCAATAATTTTGCTACCCTTGAGTAGGACACCATCTTGAATTCCAATTTCTTCTCTGACATTCCAGTAAGGGTGTAAACAGTCATCACTGTATTGATGTGTTTTCTCTCTGTAGAATCGTTCATAGTTTCCAGCCGTTTAATGGTTACCTCTTCTGTTTCTGCAATAGTCATGTCCCAACCTTCTTTTAATAAGAATTTTTGGATCGATTTGAGGTGTATCCAAACATGATAGATCCACAAAATTTATCTCTTTAACAATGCAATCATATTTTCACTGTTTTATTATCTGCTTCACTCTCTTCAGAAAGGTATGGCCAGGTGTGTTAGCCACTTAGCAGCATTGCATAAGTTTGTGGGGATTTAGGAATTAACAGTAAAACTCCCAACCGGATATTGACTCGTCGGCTGCCAGATACAAAATGTATAAACGCGTCGCCACGCATAAGGCTCCACGCATCCATCCGGTTAAAATCAGAAAAAAGAAAAATAATAAAAAGTAAAGTAGCCAATGGGAAGCGGTCGCACCAAAATTAGAAGGATTTTGGAGTAGCGAATTTGGAGCCGGTGAAGAGAGATAAATACTCAGGTTTTCTGTGAACCGACCTCTTTTTCAGGTAGTGACGTCGAACCGACAACACCGATTTTGCTGTCTGGTGTTTTTGGGCACCACGCTACATCTTGGGACATAGCGTTGGTTAGTCCATTCACCAAGTAAATAAAGGTAAGTATGAAAGAAATGTTTTCGTCTCTTATCTGTTTCTATCTTTTCTTTTTGTATATTTCTTTTGGACCTTCTTTGGGCAAGGCATTGCGCCAGCCAGTCAACATGGGGTAAAATAACATAACCAAAATATGGAGTCAGATATCTTACGGCAACACAGTCTTGCCCTTAGCCACTGACCTCCTAAAAACCTTCAAACCCCACATTGGTGACCTCGACGCAAAAAACCTTCAAACTCCACAAGTTCATGTCTAGCTACTAGGAAGTTAGATCATAATCCTCAAACTATTTCATGTCGTCATCTATATTCTTTGCTTCTTCCCTTTGAAAAACAAATGTTTCACTTATTTCTTGGCCTTCTACATTGACCAAAAGGGATAGATGATTTATCTTCACTTTGACGTCCACATCACAAAGTGGTCCACCAAAATATAGTTTGGCTTGATGTAAGAAATTATCCATTTCTTTTCCCAATTTGAGATTGAAGCCATCTATCTTTGGTGTGAGTGGGTGAGAGGTTTCCATGATGAGCAACAGGAAATTCAATGAGTACTACAAGAAGCCAAATTGAGCTCTTTCAAATATATGAAGTATCATCCAGACTTATCAAAATATTGTAAACTGTAACTATCAGTAGAAAAATACCCTGTGTCTGTTCTCTCTTGTTTTCTCATTCTGACACCATGTTATATGTGGGGTCTGTGAGTGGCTTGGATTGATAACAAACAAACGTGCTTAGAAATACATTTTATTGACATTCAGTTGCCATTACAATAGGAAACAGGAAGTGAATCTACTCAGGGGTAGTTAAGAACCAGAAATACTAAGAAGGTAAGGGAGGCATTTAATTGGCTACCAATATGTCCCAAAGGTTGCAATACTAAACAAGTACCAATAAATAAATAGTTTCTACTAACAGTATGTGTGATTTTCTTTAGAGCTTTGCTTAATATAATTTGAGAGAAAAAACGTTTTTTTAGAAAACGGAACCAAAATACAGTTTTATTATTACAAAATGCAGCATGTTTATACATGTTTTTAAAGAAAATAACTATCATATTAATGTTATATAAAGTAATTTTTAATATGAAAATAATGACTGAAAACATGAGAGAGAGAGAGAGAGAGAGAGAGAGAGAGAGAGAGAGATTAATATGATATCACATCATGATTAGGTTTTTGCACTTATATTAGCTGATTTTCCCTCTGACACTTAAAAGAAAATTTCCCTGAATCATTGTAATATACAAAAAAGGTAATGACATTTCCTTTCATTGTATCTCTTGAATTTATCATTACATATCCCCAGTTCTCATTTTTTAATTATATGTTGCTGTTTGTGATTGTCTAAGACAAATCCAATTAAAACACACTAATACATGGCGTGTGAGATTATTATGTAATAATCTAAAGGGAATGGCTGCTAATTTCTTAGATCATCGATAACATAAGCATTTTGAGGGGGCAGGGGAGATATTAATCATTTATATTTTTATGTTAGAAAACATTTCTAAGTATGACTTCTTGGGCTCAGTTAACATTCGGGCCAATTGCGTTAAAGTGGATCGCTTGGTCACAAGAGGCCTTCCTTCCAGGTAATACCTGCTTAGAAGGGCTGAGTTTAACGCTTTGCTCCCCTAAAAGGGTATGCCAAAGAGACTTATCACTTTTTTACATCACCATACTAACATCACTATCGTAAGTAAAGTTGGCAACCTGAGTCAAGGATTACCCGAAGGCTCCCTTTTCAATAGCTACCACACTGAGGTGTCGGGAAGGGCGCTACTCCATTGCTCCACTTTACCCTTGATCCTTACCGAATAATGCTGAGTGTTAAGCAAGGTGGCATCACGTACCATTTTTGAGTTTTTGCTATGACTCGCCCTGGTATTGAACCCAGGCCTCCCGGACCATTGGCGAACACTCTACTCATTTGACCAATCCTTTCCATAGATTTTTTTAGAAATGCATCAAATTCATGCCTTGGTAACATTAAGAATTAAAGAATTTTCAAAAATAATCATTTGTTGTCAGATTATTGTTTTGGGGTTGTAATTGTTTTATGAATTAATTCAAACAAAAAATATTGGAAGAAGAGTAGACTCAGTTCTTGCATTTTTATGTCTAAATAAATAAATTCTACATTTTTTTACCAAAAATCAGAAAATTGTCAAATTTGAATGGAATTTTCAGCAATTTTTTTTTTTTATCCATGACTTAATTCTATAATGAATAGCTTATTAAAAAAAACCCTGAAAAGAAAGTTTTTCTTTATTAATTATAAGACTAGTGTGGGGGTGGGACCTGTTGTCATTTAAAGAAAAAAATTTTCAGTCCCTAAGTTTTACATTTCTAGAAAGATCAAATCCTAAAGACCACAAAGAAAAAAAGTTTTATATTTCAACATCTGAAAAAAAAATTTTTAAATTTGAAAGTTATTTTCTTAAAACTCAAAAATTATTGTTGTATTGTGTTTTCTCTTTTTGTAGTTTTACAGACAATATTTTTCTTTGAATTGATGTAAGAAGTCTTTTCTCTGATTGAATTGGCCTATTTTTATTCACTTAAAAATTTAATAGCGAATTTTAAACGTCGGGAATATGGCATGTTGCATATGATATATTCACGAGAGATAAAGCTTTAATTAATCTATCAAAAAATGTGTTTAAAAGTGCGCAATTTTGCGCTACATATTTTCCCAGATTTTTATAAAGTCTTTAAAATTATTACTAACGATCACTCTTCTTTACTATGATAGATCAAAAGTATTGCAAATAAAGTTATTTCTCTTGGATCTAAACTGGGAAATCCCCTTTTTAGGCCTTCAAGATTTCACGTGTCTTAGTGTTTTCTTACGGTATTCAACGTTTATTCAAGACTTGTGTTTTATTCCGATATTTGGTATACCGTTCTATAATTTATTCAAAGGTAAATTGTTCTTTTATTTATCTTATTTTCTATTGCTTTCAAAAATAGTAAACTTTAATTTTGAAAAAGGGAAATTCAAGAAAATTTTTGTTAGACTAAACCCTAAAAGCACTGTCTGTCTATATTACTTTGGTATCATAAACATAGAAAGCGAGTAAATTGTCACATTTTATCACAAATAAGATATATTTTCATCATAATTGATGAAATATTTTTAAAAAATCACTATTAAATTTTTCTGTGAGCAACATATCATTTGCCTCAAAGAAAACACTTTTTTTTGCATCACTTCAAAGAAATTATTTTTAAAACAACGAATATAAACAAATAATCAATTTTCCCCTTATGCTTCAAATATCTGTATGTGATAGTAAGGCTACAGTATAATTTTAACTTATGGGCTTCCATAGTTTTTAGCTTTTTTTTGTCATGCATACGCAGTTAATTCCCCTAGATTAGCTAAAATGGATATACCTACATTTATACCTTCATGTTAGTTACATTTATCCAGCTTGGAAAAAAAAACAGCAAAAAACATTAGCGGAACTTCAAATTAAGCGTTTGACAATTCAATTACGAGAAGTTTTATTTAACGTTAATAAATATCTTAATTCTTCAATTTCGATTTTTGCGCATACCGTTAAGGCAGAATTTTTTAAAAATCGGAACGATTATTCAATAGTCACCGTCTCTTTCTTAAAAATAAGGTCGGTGGATCTCTTTCTTTCTCTGCCTTTTGAGTTGCACTTCAAGTAATTAATTAAAAAAAAACTAACATCTGTAGGTTTTCTGGCATTATTGAGATTTATTTTTGTGTATAATTAAAACTTATAATTTTTGCACTTTAAACTAGATGAGCTTGATCTGTAAATTTAAATACAACTCAATAGTACGCGCACATTTTAGCTTTTCAATTAACGTTATTTTAATTTTTCTGTTCAGATGTTTCCCTTTTTGTGACAAAACCCTATTTTTATAAAAGACTTTTAATTAAAATTGAATAGGATGACTTTTTTGAGATTCGATTTTACTTTCAAAACCTTGTGTTGACTTGGATTTTTTTTTTTTTACTGCCAAATTGAAAAAAAAAGTCATAACATTGGAAAATAGTGCTATTACTTTTTCTTAAAAATCAGAGAAAGTCCGTTTTGATGTTTATTTATTCCCTCCCTATTGTCATATTGCTTCTTTGTCGTGCTTGTAATTTGTATGCGTATACAAAATAATTGACACAAGCCCTGAATTTTGTGTTGGTCTAATTTGTTTCAAATTAGATATCATTTAAAAAAACGTGGTAGTTTGAAACACATTAAAATACTTATGCAAAATGCGTACAACCATAATGTTAATATTGGAAATATTGTTTACAACTATTAAAAACAAAAACAAAAAGAATATTTTAACATATACGAATACATATCACTCCAGTGACACAGAATAGATTTTTATCTGCTCATATGTAAATAAAATTTGTAAATTTTTTTAAATTTTACTATCGTTGTTTTTATTGTTGTTGCTGTAGTAGTAGTAGTAGTAGTAGTAGTATTTTTAATGTTTAAGTTAACCAGGTCTATGTGGTTATTTTATCTCTTTTAAGTTTTACCAGATTAACACATTGTACACTGGTGCAACAGATACACATTTTTCTTACCGATTGAATTTTTTTTTAACTTTGTAGATTATCAAATAATTTAATTAAAGATTCCATCTAAAAATGATAATTTGATGAGTTTCTATTAAATTCCTGAATTCTTATGGTGGTGCTGGAATTGTGAAAGCGTTAAAAAAAAGTTATTGAATCTTAAAGAATTGGTAAAACTATCTGGCATTTCTCATAAAATACCAATCAGGAGAAAATTCTCTAGATTTGATCAAAATTAGTTAAATTTTACAAATGTTATTACAAAATTAAAATTGTTATTTGGTTCATTTTACATGTCAATTTTTATTGGGTCATTTGAATGCTGCTGTCAGTTCTCTTTTTTCTTTTTCTTTCCCTGTCCCAAGCAATTATATAATTTCAAGGTAATTAATAATAATCATTTTTTCAACAGTTATAGCTTAAAGTAACTATTGTTAATACAAATAATTTACACAGAATTATATGGTTTCAAATATTCCTATTTTTTTTAATGGATCAATTTGATCCATAGATGGAACCTAACAATTATTTCCACTGAGATAAGAGTGGACATGTGAACGACTCTATATTCCCTACAGTTCCAGAACTGCAAGCCTCACTATCAGATGGCATTAGTATCATACCCTGGACAGTGCACAAAGCAGACTTATGGACTTCATATTAAGGGGAAAATACTACTGTGATTTAATAATTTAGATTTAAAGTTAGTTGAAGTAAATTAGGATTTTACCTAAACAAATTCTTTTTCAAGAATTTCTTGTTTAATTATTCCAGCCATGATTTGAATGAGTTGCTTTTACTGACCACATTAATTGGTAAAAATTAAAGTGGTCTTTTTTTCTTAAAGCTGCAGGAAAAAAACTTGTGTCAAATTATTTTAAATAAATAACAAGGTAATAGTTTAGAATTGGAACCTGTTTAGGAATGTTCCCAACAAATTATTACATTGCACATCTTTTTCTGAGGGGGAGTCCCCAAGGTATAATGGTGAAAGTGCTGGACTATGGCTTTAAAGTAAGTGAATTTGAATGCTAGTTGCACTATTATGTTCCCTTTTAGACTAATACCCTTTGAAAAAATATGAACATCCTTATCTTAACCAGCTATGGGTTAAATAACATCACTTCTGTTCTTCTACAAGGATTGGCTTTGGCATTAAATTAACAATGAAGGTTGATATGACATTAAAACAAAGAAAGAAACCATATTTTTCTACTATGTTTAAATTCAAAGAAGAAGGCATTTGTAATTTCACGAGTGAGAATTTGTATTTCTATTCATTGGGTTTGAGCATAATATCATCTCATAGGGCTGACTACAACACAGCTACAGAATTTATTATCTCCAGAAGTATCCTTCACACTGATGTCCTTGAATTCAAATTGGGTTGTAGAGAAATGAGCAAAAGTACATATGATTGTGAAGAACACTTAAGATAGAGATATCTGTAGTACCTGAAAAATGGGTATTCGGTGGCATTGACATAGGAAGAAACTTACATTTTCTAGTTTAAGAGTACATTGAAAACAGCTGATAAAAAATTCATATTATTGAGAACAACCATTAACTTCTACAGCTAAATGTAATATTGCTGGCATTGATATTTTATCATTTTTATATTTAAAAAAAATTGTTTAAAATGTTCTCTGTTCCTTGGGAGAAAAAAACTGATTCTAAAATCTATATTTTGAAAAATGAACCATTTTATTTTGATTTTATAATGTCATCAATTTCTTTGATTTCATTTAAGTTAAAAAGGTAGGCTTCCATATTATACACAAAGATGTCATAATTTGTTTTGAACATTCTTGAATAAACACTAATTCTAAACTAATGCTGCAATGAATTTTACAGAAGAAAACAAATCTAAAAACTCAGTTTTTTATAATGAATTAATTGAAATATAAAATAAGCAGTTAAAATGTAATACATAAGTGAACTGACAATTTTTCATTGTGATCTTTGGTGAACAACAAAATCATGTCATCATCATCATCATATCATGTTGCCAGCATGGATCTCTGTGTGGTACTATAGCTTCACGACACCTAGTTGGCCGCTGGTTTCGTGATTACCACATGTGTCGACTGGTCTTTCTCTGTTTCTTTCCACGCCCACGTTGCTTTCAGATCCGAGGAAAGAGAAGATGGTTGAGGTCCAGTCGATGAAGGTTGGAATTCGTGTTGGAGAGGTGAAAAAGTTGCCAAGCAAATTTAAAAAATGACGAAAATAAGGCGTTTGTTATAAACAGTAACAAACGTTTATTTACACAGTTGTTTAGATAATTTTTAGTCAAACACCACAAACTGGGAGTGAAAGTAGTTGACTGGCGGAGTTTTAACTGCAACTAGTCAGTGTCACAATGGCGAATGCAATGGCAACGGATTTGGTTCTTTAAGCGGCGAATTCCTGAACCAACTCAATTTTTCGCCTTGGGTGTCCTCCATTTATGGGCCCGAATCCCGAATAATCAGTTTCTGATTGGTCAGCCAATGGGGACTGCCGACCAATGGCTATCATCGTAACAATCCCCCCGGTTTGCCCCTGATTGGTTTAGACAATCGGCCAATCAGCCACAGTCATTGGGAGGGGCCACAAGGAGCAGTCCCGTGGTTAGCTGACCAATGATTTAGTGATTCAAGGCCTTGTGCCAAACTTGGTGATACCAACCCAAATTGTCCACTATTTTAAAAATACATCTTTTTGTTTAAAGTTTGAAATCCGATGGCTCTCTTGACAGCTCTTTGCAGTTGTGCGGATGTTTATTTTTTTGGTGACAGATTTATAGGTCAACAAGCCCTGATCGGATCTCAAACTTTTTCGTACTTAATCATTTGATATTTATTTTATACACGGTTCTCAAAAAATACTTGGACACCCAAAATGAATTTATTTTTAATAAAATACTTATTATCATGATTTAATAAAATTAATTAATTTACTTTAATTAATTTCGCCAGCCAACTCCTTGACACTTAAATGAAAGTGTCATACTCTGTGACACTCTCTTGCCACCTGTCTCTGTCATCCATCGCTCCTGGGAGGTCCTCAAGGCTATATCCTCTATCGGCACAGAGCTGTTGTATATAGGTTCTAGCTGGTCGTCCTGCTTTTGCTTATCCATGTGAAGGGGTCCACAGGAGTATATTGCTTATGAGTTCAGCCTTACTTCTCTGGCAGTGTCCCACAAGTCTGGTTCATCTAACTTTGATAGTTTTCATGATGAGTGGTCAGTGGCCGTACAGCTGTTGTTTTGTGGGGTGCTATCAAAACTTTTTGTCCACACATTTAGTTAGCATCCATGTAATGCATCCACATAGCAGTATCAACATGACTGCTGCTTGGAAAAAACTGTATTTTATTTTATCGGTCAGGTCTGACTTCCATATGACTGATAGCACAATATAAAAATTGTGATACCATTTTTAACGCTATCAGATTTTGTGAAAAAATAAATGAATAAATACTCTACCATTGGATCCTTTTGCACATATCTGAATTTTTTAACCGGACATTGGCATAATGGTTAGAGTGTTTGCCAATGGCCTGGGAGACCTGAGTTCAATCTCAGGTTGAGTCATACCAAAGACTCTAAAAATGGTACTTGATGCTACCTTGCTTAACACTCAGCATTATAAGGTAAGGATCAAGGGTAAAGTGGAGCAATCCAGGGAAAGGAGTCGCTCCCTCCTCTACACCTTGGTGTAGTAGCTATCGAAAATGGAGCCTTCGGGTAACCCTCGAGTATGGTTGCCAACTTTACTTACTATATCACTGACAAAAAATTTTGAATTGTGCTCAAAAAGTAGGAGTAACCTCCCTTATTTTACTAGCATGTTCTAAAAGTACATCATTGAAACATGTTTACATTTTTGTTTTGACATTTTTGTTCTGCTCTTCATTTTGCCATTGTAAAAATAAATAAATTATATTTTTAGTCAGGCACAATCTTTTTAAAGGAAAAATAAACATGAACTTCCAAAAAATGTCGGCATGAATGTATAAATTTAAAAACAAAGTCTTGTATCATGAATTAATTGCAATATCATAAAATGAACAGTTAAAATATAATGCATAATTCAACTGCCAATCTTTCATTGCGATTTCTTAACCTCTAAACATCAAACAACCCTAGATGGATTGACATGCCATTAGAATCAATCAGTTAACCACTTTAGTTTTATTTAAGTCACACTTACCTTAATGAGATAACAAGTTTTCAATTAGAAAGAATTTTCTCTTGATATGTTGACTCCTATTTTTAAAGCTGCCTTTTATTTATTTTACTTTTCGTCAGAAAAAAAAGATGGAAAATTTACTGGAAACACAGCTTGGATACTCTTCACTGAAAAAGATTGGAAGTGGAGGAGGCTGTATAAATCAAGGTATAGCCTATGAGACAGACCAAGGGAAGATTTATGTAAAGTACAACTCAAATTCAGACGTAAGTTTTTCAAACACCAAAATTTTGATGCTTCATACAAATTTATTTGTTGTTTGCATTATTTGTTTATTTTTTGAATGAAAAGAAGGAAGGGAAAAATATTGAAGTAAAAAAGAATAGAAGAAACTAAACGAAAATAGAATATTAATGACTTAGGAGCATCAATTAAGATATCAAATGAGAGATTTCTTTGTTTTGGATCTTCTTACTTAGGAAGTGAATCAAAGATTCAGAAAAATTTAAAGATGGTGATGAAAGCAGTAATTGTCCCTGATTGACTGAAAAGATACTCATTAGATGGGTTGGTAGTATTAACAGTATTAATATATAAATATGAAATCTGTTCCAAAAGTGTTGATACTGAAACTGTATTTACCAAGACAAAAAGGAATACTGTATGAAATATTGGTTTTCTTCAAAATAGTCCCACTCTTATTTAAGCAAAGTTTCTATTTGTAAAGTACCTCAGAAATTCATCGTTTGATATGGTGTGAACCTCCATTGTTGTATTTCCTTTAATTTCCTCAACATCCTCAAATCTTTCTTTTGAAATGAATTTTCAGTTTAGGAACCAAGAAAAATTTTCATGGTATACTAAGTCTGGTGAGTGTGCTGCATTTGTACAATCCTGTTTCACCAAAAATTACTATTCAAAAGTATCAAATATTTTTTTTTAAATTGGCACTTATGCATCTAAACAGCAGTCTAGACATCATTACTTTATTATCTAAGTTGCTCAACTGAGCATGTTTTCATTTGAATTTTTAAAATTTTTAGATTTAAAGCTTCAGTCCCAAAACTTTTGATCCCACCCCAGAATAAAGAGTAAAGTGACCTAGAGCATTGTGATAAGAGGCAAAAATAAGTTAGAGTAAAATTAGTAGTGAAAATGATTCATTTAAAAATACATACATAAGACCACATTTAGAAATAAACTAATTTTTGTTAATCTTTTTTTATATATAGCATGTTCATATCTTTGATTTCATCCCAGTTAAAAACAAACTTTTCATCTAAAGTGTTGCGAGAAAAATCCTGCATCAGTTACAGCTTCTGAGTAAAACAAAATGGCTGTAACATGTTTCAAGATTATTTTTAGTTTCAATTATAATCTCATCATTATTTTTATTGTTTTGTCTAGCATCAAAAGAATACTGTCAGTGGGGCTTAGAATACACCAACTGAATCTTCTGCCCAAAAAGGATGTTATGGATATGACACTAAACCGCTTCTGGGGGTGAGGCTTCAGTTCTGGAACTTTGGGGCATATGGAGTCACCTCCAGTGATCTAGAGTGGTTGTACTTGTTAGGGTCCTATCTATGGGTCAAGTAAAGTATTGATATTTTAACTAAGTGTGAAGTGTTTACCTATCTAAAATGACTGAAGATACATTTTTATACTCTATATAAATGGAAAACGTAACTGACTGGTATAAAATAACCCAACAAGAGTTAACTTGGTTGGGTTTTATGGCATATCAGCCATTATAAATTATTTAAAGCCAAATCCTCTTTATACATATATATTAAATATACAATTTGTAAACACATTTTGTTGATAACATTTTTAAATGAGCCTGGGTTCATTTTATTTGCACACACTTAAATAGTTTCAAGTATTGCTTAATAACAGTTAGAACTTATCATCAATCATTTATTTGTATACATAGTTTGTAGGTATTTTCATTTTTAAATGAGTTAGGAGTAATTTATTTGCACACTAGTATTGCTATTTTTTCCACAGTTAAATGGTTTCAATTATTGCTATTTAACACTATAATTCTATTTGATATTAATCATTTGTTTTCTCAGTGAAGTGATTAAAAGTATTGCTATTCAACAATATTCATTGATTTGCACACAGTCAAATGGTTCCAATTATTTCAATTTAGGCGCACAGTTAAAGACTTATGGTTAGAGTGTTTGCCAATGGCCTGGGAGACCTGGGTTCAATCCCAGGTCGCGTCATACCAAAGACTCAAAAAATAGTACTTGATGCCTCCTTGCTTAACACTCAGCAATACAAGGTAGGGAGCAAGGATATAGTGGAGCAATCCAGGGAAAGGAGTAGCACCCTCCTCTATACCACAGGGTAGTAGCTGTCAAAAAGGGAGCCTTCGGGTCACCCTTGACTAAGGTTGGCCAACTTTACTTAATTTAATTCAATTAAACAGTGATTTGTTAAATGGTCTAACAGTTCTATTAGACCCATAGATAGGACTCTATCAGGTGCTACCACTCGAGGTCAGAGAAGACCTGAGAGCAATGGCAATGAAGGGCTACTCCATATTTCCCAGAGCTCCACTGACTGGAATCTCACCATCAGATTTTTTAATGTCATATCCAGGACACTCATTGTGGAAGACTTACCCCTCTGCAGAGATGCAATTGGTGTGTTCTACAGCCCCAAACAACTGGGTTGAAAAGAATATTGATAATTAAATGAAATGTTTTCCCTTTAAATTTTAATATTTGAATATCAAGTTTTCTTTATTCTTATTGATTTTTTTATAGGTATTGTTTTCATTGTAGTTTCAGTTGCTTCTTAACACAACTCTCAGATTGTCATTTCATAATTGTTCATCAGCAGTGTGGATCAGAAATAAAGAATTATGCTTTGACAAAATTCTAATTTACATTATCCTCACAGCCCTTTTTGTCCATGGCATTTGTCTTACTGTTTAGGCAACAAAGACGACAGTTTAAGCAACTCAGTCTTTATTTTCCTGCAACATCTGAGATGCTATTATCTTCATTGTCTATTTACACTAGTAGTATTAGTAGTAATACAGAGCATTTAGAAAACTTGGATATCATTTGAGTTGTAGAAGTGTATTTCGAAAATTAATATAATTTTGTAATCAAATAATCTGATCAATTCCCATTCAAATTATCTTCAATTTTTTACATTATGCATAGAAACAATTCAAAATTCTATGTTTAATGTTTAAATGTATTTTCTTTTCAAGTGAATGAAATTCCTAGACTTTAAACTGAATTTTGAATTGTTTCTACAAATACTGTTGAAATTACTAAATGATATCAACACCTGTATTATTCAAATTTCTCAAATGAAGCAATCTTAATTATCTTTTTTTTTATCAACATTGTTTGCTGTTGATTGTGGAATGATAATCTGTGAATTGTAATAAAAATAGAAATTGATATGAATGAAATGCTGGTCAACAATTAATGATTAACAGTGCTTCATCTAAGAAATCCAGAAAATTTAAGATTATTATTACTTGGTGTAAAAGCAACTAAAATTAAAATGAAAAAAAAATTATTTATTCTATTTATTTTTAGATGAAGATTGTCAATCATTATTATTGTTAATCTTGACTTGTATTTTTCTGCTTTATCTTTAAAAACATAACTATATACACTTATATTCTGACATTATCAGTAAAATATCCAACTAAGATTATCTAGCCCCACCTTCAATTTTTTTCTGAATCGCATTCTGTTGCTTGATTTTGAATTTTAAATGAATCTGGTTTTAAATAACCCACCAAGGGTTTGATATGCCATTAACCACCCCCCCAAAAAACAACAACAAAAAACAATGAAACAAAACAAACTTTAAAAATCAAAAATGGAGAAAAATACCAGTTAAAGATAACAATCCTCATCCTCATCATTATTATTATTACTACTACAACAACAACAACCACTACTAAAAGAGACAGCAGAAAAAAATGGAATGCATATGATCACTACTTTTCCTTACCCTAAGAAATTTGAAAAATACTTTTCTTGCTTTTTAATTTTGTCATTTATGTAAAAATATTCTTTCTATTTTAGTCACGTATGATGTTTGATGGAGAATATGAAAGTGTAGCTGCTATTATGGCTACTAATTCAGTCAAAATTCCGACACCAATCAAGGTTTGTATGAAATCTTTATTATTATAAATAATAATTATTTAACACTATTAAATAATTTCCTAGATCATCATTAACTTTGCCAATGGCCTGAGAGACCTGGATTCAATCCCAGGTCGCGTCATACCAAAAGACTCAAAAAATGGTACTTGATGCCTCCTTGCTTAACAATCAGCATTATAAGGTACAGATCAAGGGTAAAGTGGAGCAATCCAGGGAAAAGAGTTGTTCGCTCCCCTACATCTTGGTGTAGTAGCGATTGAAAAGGGAGACTTGGGGTCACCCTCGACTACAGTCACCAACTTTACTTTTTATATTGAAAAAGATAAGAAGTGACATTTACTTCATACTCTTTATATAGGATCTGGCATAATGATCTCTTGGGTTTAAAACATAAGTAAAACAGGTAACTTAGATCCTATTCTAAATTTGATTTCACTTTGAAAAAGAACTATATTTGTCATTTTGTTTTATTATTGTCATTACTTTATTTCAAAGATTATATCATCCAAGTGCCTTCCCTTTCTTGAAGCCTCACTCTTAAATTCTCAGCAAGTGCCTCTTCATTGTCACTGGTATTGCTGCAATATCATGATGAATAAAATTTGTCCATTTCTGTGACCTAAATTTAAATCCTTCAGCCTTCAATTATTCATAAGAGGATAGATCTGGTGAATGAGCTTGCCATGGGACATAATCATGTATAGAGATGAGGCACCCTAAGTTTCTATCCCAAATTCACAATATACACCATTACACACCATGAAAGTAATGCTGCTCCTGCTCAAAAATATACCTCTCACATGCTCACTGCTCCTAGTATAAGTGCTGTGGCAATCTTAAATCCAGGAGCTTATTCTGCTGGACCCTGTACCAGAAAACTGTCCTTTGCATGCAGAAGCCTATGATCACAGAGTTTGGAACTCCAGCAGTCAATTTTGTAAACATAGTTAATGAAATGTCAGAAAAGAATGCTAAAGTTGTCTATTGGCAGGTATTATATCAGCAGAAATTCTATTTTAAGGAAGCTTTTTTTTTGTGCTGAGGAGATCAAATGTTCACCCTTAAAGAAGGTAGTGCCATATCAGAATTACTAATTAGCAGTTTCTGATAACAGTAGATAAGACAACAGTCAATAAATCTCTTCCTGAACTCCCTTAAAACCTCAACATAGTAACCCTAACCCGAACCCTTTGGCCAATTAACTCTGGTGTATTGACTTCCTTACTCCTCCCACACCTCTCATCATCCCTCACAGACTCCCTGCCTTCCTTGAATCTCTTACGCCACTCAAAAACTCATGCTCAATTCATGCAAGATAATCCAAAAGCAGTCTGAAGCATTCCATACGATTCTGTGGCATTTTTTCCAAGTTTAAAACAGAATTTTATTGCATATCGTTCTTCTAAAGTGTCCTCACATCCAGATTGCATTTTTGAAATTCACCAGCTGTGACAATCAGTCTTTAGTAGGGTGTATTCCAATTCCTGCTGTAGCTGTTCCTTTGAACCTGAAATCATAAAAATTGATCAGTCTTCTCATAAGATGTATAGCAATAACATATTGAATTTTCAAGAGTCTACAACAATTTTAAATACCTGTACCAAAATAGTCTGGAAACTTATTGAAGGCACCACATACCTTGAACAAATCCTGAAAGCAACACCCCACAAAACAACAGCTGTACAGCCACTTACCTTCCATCTCAAAAAGCATCCAAGTAAGAAAAACTAGACACGCAGGACACTGCTGGAGAAGCAAGGACAAACTCATAAGTGAGATTCTTCTGTGGACCCTTACTCAAGGACATGCTAGTGTTGGCCGACCAGCAAGAACTTATTTACATCAACTCTATACAGACACAGCATGTAATTTGGAAGACCTGCCGAGTGTGATGGATGATAGGGATAGATGGAGAGAGAGTCAGGGAAATCTGTGTTGTCAATATGACTTGATGATGATGATGATGAGATAAGATTTAAAGTTAAATTTGAATTGATAAGAGTAAATAAGATTTAAAGTTAAAAAATCTTACTTAAAAGAATATAAACCTAAAAGGAAATTCTGCTTCAGAATTCAAAGTCACAGCCCAGAATAACTGTTGATTGTTATGATGGAATGTTGCTAATTATCTTGATTTTATCTACTCACTATCAATAGGATACATAATAAGAAGAGATGATTGATATCCAACAATTCAGTTTTTATAATTAATATCCTGGCAATAGTAGTTTTCTTCATAATCATTTATCAGAAAAAAGAAAACATTAATTTCCTTTTGTATTTTTTTTAGGTTTTGGACTTGCCAACTGGTGGTGCCATGTTTGTAATGGAGTATGTCAAGATGTGTCGAAGTGTGTCAGATCAGTCTTCATTGCTTGGTCTGCAAGTGGCACAGTGAGTATGACTGAAAAAATGCAGTTAATATAGAAGTACCTAACAATAAATAAGATCTCCAATCTTACAAAACAAGTTTTACATCAGATCGAATAATGAAACCTGTATTAGAATGCTTGATGGTAGGGAAGATATTTTGTTGAATCCATATTTACTTTATTTACCAACCCCCCCGCTCGGGCAGGATATGACACAAGGTCAATTTTTAAGCGGAGTTTAACAGGTTTGAATTCAGAGTTTTCCTTCTCCTAGACTAGTTGCCTCGCCAAGGCTGAAGAACCTAATCTGTCCTACTATTTACCCATAGCTGGAGGGAGAATAAATGAATCCATATTTACCAAGGGCCAATATTAGTCTTTATATATCCATGATATACTAACACTGGAAAAAATGGAAGGAAAGGCAAAATAAACTCAATACATTCAAGAACATTTAATATCTATATGTACAATATACATGCAAGTGTCATTACAAAGAAAGAATATGCAACCATGTCCAAATAGCTAGAATTATAAACATATTGTTCTATGAAGAAGCAGTATGTGGTAAGAGTACAAAATAGCAAAAGGTTTACTTGTTAAGTGAAGGTAAGATGGTTATGTGACTTTACCATTCCCTTGAAGAGTTGAAGACAACATCTCTAGTGGTTAAAGACCAGTGGTGAAAAGAGGTCAATAATGGGTTTCTGGAACTGTCATGTGACAACCTCTAAGGTCCCCTACTGGACATGTAAATTCTCTAAAGAAGATAATTATTTATTGTATCCTTACACCAGTATCAAAATTACAAGTTTATTTTTCAATAGTCATTTTTTACTACAACACATTTATTTGAATGTTCTATCTACATTTTTATTATGTGCAAGAAAAACAATTACTGGTTTAATTTTGATTAAATTTGCACAATTTCACCTTTGCATTCAATAAAAAATGACAACCTTTCTGAAATGGTTTAGTTGGTTGGTTGGTTGGTTGGTTTTATGGCATGTCAGCTCTTTGTGGGTTATTTATTGCTGAAGTCATTTCTGTAAGCAGTTATATGGTATCAAGTAAGTTCCTATTTGTTAATCATTTACAAACAATAAAATATTCAAGTAACTATTCTTAATCATATTTACCAACCCCTCCGCTCGGGCAGGATATGACACATGGTCAATTTCTAAGCGAAGTTTAACAGGTTTGAATTCAGAGTTTTCCTTCTCCTAGACTAGTTGCCTCACCAAGGCTGTAGAACCTAGTCTGCCCTACTATTTACCCATAGCTGGAGGGAGAATAATTGGATTCATACCTTGGCCTAGTGGGTTGAGTATTTGCCAATGATCCGGGTGACCTGGGTTCAATCCCAGGTCCAGTCATACCAAAGACTTTTAAAACGGTACTTGATATCTCCTTGCTTAACACTCAGCAATATAAGGTACGTATCGAGGGTAAAGTGGAGCAATCCAGGGAAAGGAGTAGCACCCCCCCTACACCTCGGTGTAGTAGCTATTGAAAAGAAAGCCTTCTGGTCGCCCTCGACTACAGTCGCCAACTTCATTTCATTAGTGCTATGTGAAATGCAATCAGTCTCGTCCAGGATTTGAACTCGTGTCGCCATGTCCATTTCCTGTGACGATAACCATTACACCACGGGCACCTCCAACTATTCTTATCTATAGATGAGATTCTAACAGGTAATGCCACTCTGGGTCAAAGTAGACCTGAGAGTAATACCAATGAAGAGGTACTAAACACTCCCTAGATTTCCAAAACAGAAGCCTCACCATTCTATGCAGTTTACTGTCATATCTAGAACACCCTTTTTTTGGAGTAGTGGGGTCTTACCCATCTTTGCTAAAAATGTAAACAGTAGATTCAAAGCCTCACCCACAGGGCAGTTTGTAGGAATAGTCAAAATTGATAATAAGGATTATTGTTATTGCATTTTTTTTTTAATTAATGAAAAGTAGGATACATAGTTCTAGTGATCAGTATTAATCTGTGATGGTCTCGTAAATAATTCACTGAAAGTTTTTGGTTTTTTATTAATGTTTGAGAAATTATAATGCTCAGTATGAGTGGGACACAGATTATTATTAATTTGCAAATATGAATTTGAAAATTTTAATGCTATTGCATTAGCAAAAATCTTGCTACAATGTGCCATTTTTTCTGTGTTACAGATATGAACATACAAAAATCAGGTCATTATAATATAGATTATTTTTCAGATTAGTTTATCTTGCTTCTTATTATTGTTGCTTTTCATCATAATGCTTTGAAACTCATCTTACCTTAGACAGACACAAAGGCTGATATGCCACTAAACAAAAAAACCCAAACCTAACATAAACAGAACCTTTACCAGTTTGGCCATATTAATCTATCGGCAGATATATTCAAATTTATTCATATAATTACATCCTTTCTTATCCAGTTTTCTCCATACCATATTGTTTGTTTACACCTAGTAGTAGTAGATGACTTGATACTTTTAAGCTGTTCAAATTTCCTAGTTGAAGTATTTATTTTCATATTAATTTTCAGAATTATTTTTATTTGAATTCGAAAAATTTTTCATCTTATTTTTGTTGCCTTTTAACTCAATAATCACGTTATTTATGCATTCTACAAGACAATCCATGAAGCCATTAGGTTCCTGTTTTAACAGATGTCCATGATGATATTGATGCTTCTATTTAGGAAGGAATGAAAAATTCTAATAAGCATTTCATAGTTATCTCCAAGAATTTGGATGATTAAAAAATGGTGTTCAGTGTAAAGGCAGTCCCTACAAAATTATCATTTACTTGCAAATTGGATTAGAAATTGCTTTGTTTTTTAAGTTAGAAGATTTTAAGGCTATTGCTCTAATAAAAATCTTGCTATGAAGTGCTTTTTGCTAGGTTGCTGTTACATAGATAGATACAAAGATAATGAGAATTTTATTGATATATTAATGATGTTAGGTAGACAGTATGAATGGGAAATAAAGAAAAGTAACAAAAATAATATAAAAGATAAACTAGCATTAAAATTAATTGTAAAGAAAATGCTTCATCTAAGAAATTCAAACAACAGCTTTTGCTTTTCAGGATGCATAAACACAATGAAAACCTATCAAAACAAGCAGAAAAAGATGCCAGCAATATCACTAAAAAGTCAGAGGATGAATTGACTTACAAGTCTCAGTTTGGCTTCCATATTGAAACTTGTTGTGGCTCCATTCCTCAGTCCAATACTTGGTCCAGTGATTGGCCGGTTTGTATAAACTTTTTTTTTTTACTTTGTATTTAAATATTTTATTATATTGAATAAAACAAAATCCAATATTAATGTTGAGATGTGCAAGGTTAGCACTAGTCAGTCACTAATCAAGTGGTATTTATTGACCGCCCCACCAAACGAGCAAGTGTTGCACAAGGCCCTTTTTAAGGTGGGTCCGGGCACAGGGCCGGAGCCCACACACACCCGGCATTCCCAGAAATGCCTTGGGCCCTGTCGGCTCTATGCCTTGGGCCCCGTCAGCAATAAACCTAACCCCTTCCATGAGGGTTAAAGTCTGGGGGGATGGCCCCCTGAGGCTTGAGGAAATTAACCATCTGATATGAATGCCAGACAGTCAGCTGAAAAAGCCTCTGCACAAAGCAGGAGCTAATCAAGCAGTATTTGTTGACCGCCCCACCAAACAGGCAAGTGTGGCCTTTTTTAAGGTGGTCTGGATGCAGGGCTGTGGCCCAGATGCGTCCGGCGGCTCCAAAATTGCTTTGGGCCCCGTTGGCATTCCTCTAAAAGGGGCGCCTCAGGCGCCAGGCAATAAACCTAACCTCTCCCATGAGGGTTAAATCTCCATTTCTACATATTGGTCTTTTGTCCCTAGTAGGTCTTGTACTTCTAGAGATTGTTTCATTTCCAGGATTGCTTTGCTCTCATTGTCTCTCTCCTGTATTTTTTCTCTGGGAGATAGATCTGTCCCACACTGAGCTGTAATCAAGGTTGTCTTCTTGCATTATTTGATCTTCATCCAAGTTTTTAAAGTCACTCTGGCCCATCTGATCATGCATTATTTTGTCTTCTGACATTTCATTCTGTAAAAGTTGTTCCAATAAATCATTAACTGAAGGAATCATAGAGATTTCTTCCTCATTTTGCTCTTCATATTTACCCTGGGGCCTTATTTGATCTGCATGGGCTTTTGTACCATATTTTTTCATTTGTGGAATACATTTTTAGCAGAGCTCTAATTTGCCTTCCCATTAAAACTGACGGACTTTCTAGTCTTCCAGTGTGTAGTATTGTATGATAGTTTAAAAGCAACCCTGGTAGAAAAAACTTCTATTTTTCTTTTTGCTGAGAACATACTTTCAAACCCATTTTATGGTCTGCACCATTCTTTCCACCAACTCCATTTGATTGAGGGTGATATGGCAGTGTCTTATACAGTTTACACCCTATTTTTTCCAACCATAGATTAAGATCTTCATCACAAAATTCTGGTGCATTGTTGGATACCAAGGTTTTTGGTATATCGTTTCTGGAAAATATGACTCTTAGAATCTGTTTTATCGTAGAACTTTTCTTGTCTGGCACACGGATTACTTTAGGCCAGCCTGAAAAAGAGTCTACTAATATTAATAAGAGTCCCATTCCAGTAATGTATGCATGATCCATATACACACGACTCCATGACTCCACTTCTTTGGGCCAAGAATGTAAAGTAGTCTGTGTAAAATTTCCTAATTCTTTACATTTTTTGCATCTTTTTATATATTCTTTGACATCTTGTGAATATCCCAGCCACCATGCTTCTAATTTTATCTTTTTTTGTGTAGCCACTACTCTACAGTGTATATCATCATGTACACTTTTTATCATCAGTTTTCTTTGTGTTTCTTGGGGAATTATCAGATCCCTATTACAAATTACTCCATGTTCTATTGTTAACTTATGTCTTATTTCTTTGTTGGGTCTCTCCACCCTGGAGCAATTTCCTCATATGTTTTTTCTTATTCTTGATGCTATCCTAATTAGTACTGGATCATGTCTAGTTTCTGCAGCCATTCTATCTAAAGACAAGACATCAGTCTCTACTCAATGTAAAAATGTATCTTCAAATTCTTCTTCTGTTTTATCTTTTGACTCCTTGTAAAATCGCAATCTTGATAGTGCATCTACATGTGGAATTGAATTTCTTTTGACATATTCTATATCAAAGTCAAATGCAATTATTCTTATTGCCCATCATAGTATTCTCAATGTCGTGATATTGGGTAATTCTTTTCTTGGATTGCATGTAAACTCTAATGGTCTATGATCACTTCTCAAAAGAAATTTTTTTTCAATTGAAAACTGTCAAGCTCTAATGGTTGTCTACACAATGGCCAAGGCTTCTTTCTCTATATTTGAATAATTAAATTCAATGTTCCTTAGTCTTCTTGATAAATACATTATTGGATGTCCTTCTTTTGATAATATTCCAGATATTGAATGTTCACTTGCATCTGTGGTTAATGTAATGTCCTTTTTTGGATAAAAAATTTTCACTATTGGTTTCTTTGCTGCAATTACTTTTAATCTATCAAAAGCTTTTTATTGTTTCTCTGACCAGATAAATTCAACATTCTTTTTTCTTAAATTTGCAAACAGCTCAGTCAAGTCCATATATTTTGGTACATATCGCCTGTAGAAATTCACCAATGCCCACAAAAATTCAAGTTCTTTTTTATTTGTAGGTGTAGCTATTTTTAGTATTTTTTCTATCCAGGCTTGTTCTGGTGATATACCTTCTTTTGAAATGGTATAACCTAAAAATGATATTTTACTACTATTATTTACATTTCCCCAATTAACTGGGGCTGTAGAATATACCGATTGCACCTCTGCAGAGGGGTAAGACCCTCCCCACTAACGAGTGCCCTAAATATGACACTAAACAATCTGATGGTGAGGTTCCAGTGATGTGGGGAATGCGGAGCATCACTTCATTGCCATTGCTCCCAGGTCCACTCTGGCCCAGAATGGTAACACCTGATAGAGCCCTATCTATGGGTTAAATAGAACTAAACTGCATTGTTTGGATTACAACTATTTGACTAAACCGAATTGCTTGAAATAGAAATGTTTTTGATAAACTGTACTGACATTTAAACTACATACTAATGCTAAACTGAATTGTTTGAAATGGAACTGTTTTTGACATTGAAACTGAATTGTTTAATATAGAACTGTTTTGACATTTAACTGTGTGTAAATGAAATCTATACTTATACTAAACTGAATTGGCTGAATTAGAACTGTTTGACTAAACTGAATAGTTTGAAATAGAAATGCTTATGACTATTAAACTGTGTACTCATGCTAAACTGAATTGTTTGAAATAGAACTGATTGTTTGTATAAAAATGGATATGCCATTAAACCCAAACAACCAATCAAACTATTATTTACACATTTTTTTTCATTTATTGTCATTCCAGCATTTCTTAATCTATTCAAGACAATATCAGTTTTCTTTTTAATTCATTTTTGTTAGTAGCTCCAATGCATATATTGTCAACAAACCATATTTTTTATATCTTCTAGAACCTGTTCAATGGTCCTTTGAAATCTGGTGCTTGCTGTTTTTATTCCATATGGTATCCTCCTCCATTTCAATAACCCTATTGGCATGTTTATCGTTGTTACTGCTTTGAAGTTATCGTCAATTGGTACTTGGTAGTATGCTGTTTTCCAATCTATTTTTGTAAAAATGCTCATACCTGCCAGTGCATGAATTGCAATTTCAACATTAGGTATAGGATATGAGTCCAAGCAAACTTTGTGATTTACACCTATTTTATAATCTCCACATATACATATGTCTCCATCTGACTTTCTTAAGACTAGAATGGCTGATGCCCACTTGCTACCCCCAGGGGCAACATGTTGAAGAAGGTCCTGTTTTATTAATTTTCATAGTTTTGCTACGACTAATGGCAACAAATATACTGGTAATTTTCATGCCTCATAATAAGAAGGGGTAACATTTTCTTTTAATTTTAAACTTGCTTTATAGTTTTTTAACTTTCCAGTTTTTCCATTTTTATCTCATTAATTAATTTGGTAGAATTTATGTTAAGCACATCGTTTCCAAGAAGTCTATGCTTCTTTTTACAAGAATAGGTTTTACTTCAAATTTATCTTCTAACTCCAAGGACCCTTCAAAGTATCCGAAAGTTTTTATGACCAACCCATCAAATTGGCAGAATAGTAACTTGCTCTTTCATAAAGTTGGGTTTCCAATGCGTTCCCAGAAATTTTTGGAATAAGCATGACCTCTCTGCCGGTATCCATTTGCATATCCAAATCAAAGTTGTTGATTTTAACCTTTAGCATATATTTTTTCTTTTGTTCAATTTTTTCTACATTGTAGTTTTTGTTTTTTTACTGAAAAGACTTGCATATTTGTTTCGTTTTCTTCAACTCTTTCAACATTTTTCTTTTTGAATTTGCATACTTCTTGAAAATGGTTCTTTTTTAAACAATTTGTACAAGTCTTCCCAAATGTTGGGCATTTTTCCCTTTTTATTCCATGAACATTTTTTTATCTCTTTTAACATGAAAGTATTAGCAAATATTTGTTTGCTGAGTTGACTTTTATAATGGTTGTATTTCTGTATCAATTCTTGTTGCTGTATCAAAGCAACTTGTCAAAGCCGGTATTTAAAGACATATTTCCTACTTGTAGTTGTTCCATTATTTTATATTGGTCTGATGCATTGTACATACCTTCAATTAACCTTAATTGAATTAAGTCCTCTTCAATTGTGTGTTCTTCTGGTCCAATTTTTTTCAAACTCACAATATCTACTCGCATTTCATAGACGGTATAGATATTCTATGATTGGTTTGTCAATTTCTTGTTACATCGACATGAACTTCATTCTTTTCTTGGGCCTCATATTTCTTTTTATGATTTGACTTATTTTTTCAAAAGTCAGGTCTTTCAGGTTTGTGGATACGCCATGGTGGAGACTTTCATTATTGCCTTGCATCCAGCTGTAGCCAAAAAGAAATCTGTAATCTCATTTTCTCCTCCCTTTTCTTTGTTGTCTTTCAGCTTTTTAGTTCTTGCACAAAACATCGTAGCCAGGTATTAACAAAATTGGGATCCTCAAGAGACAATTGGTATCCTATCAGCGACGCCATTGTTGTGGTGTGCAAGGTTGGCACTAGTCATTCGCTAATCAAGCTCCCCTCTTATTCTCAGTGAGAGACTTATATTGGCTCTCTCTTACACTCATGCAAGTTAGACAGATTAATTTGCCAGTATCACTATCGTTAAATTGTTAAACAAATATCTAATCAATTTGGAGTTGAAAGTATGGATGTCAACTTGGATAGAAATCTCCTGGTGTTTTTGGATATATTACATTGCAAAAATAAAACAGTCATTTTTCACATTCTCTTTCCATATTAATAGTACACAAAAAGACTGGAGGCTGTATCAGCTGAAACATTGTGGTAATAACAAGAACATCAAAAGATGCATTTATTAGAATAATAATCTCCTCCACTCTTTCCATATGGATGTTACACTTAAAGAAATACATAGAATGAATTGGTTAAAATGTTGTGGTAACAAGAGTAGCAAGAAAAATGAGTTCAGTTGACCAAATAATTCTTAGTATTGGCCTTGTGCCAAGCTAAGTTTAATAAATAAGAACTCAGTAATAGGTAATACCTCTACCTTTTCTTAAAATTATAGAAGATTGTAATATAGTGGCCACTTCTCACCACTTGGAAAACTTGGTGCTCAGCTGTGTGATTGACAATAAAGGTTCACTCGAAAACTCTTGCAGAAGGTGTGACAAATGACACACACACAAGAGTTGGGGATTTTTTAAAAGATTCTGGCAGTTTGTAATGAGCAGAGCATCAAAGAACAACTTAAATTTTGAGGCTTGTGAAACTGCTTGTCTCCATTGGAAATGAGCTATGATTTAGCAAACAATACATCTTTCCTTCATCAACTCAAGAATACCACTTCACATCTTTCTCTTTTTGAGACCAATCCAGAAAGAGGTTGCAACATCAGTAAGAAAGTGATATTGTTCTATGATTATATATCTGACTTTTTCCTTTCCTATGAATTTGTTGTCATCTCTTCATCTTGTCTTTGTCTCTGCCAACTTTCTTCAAGATCCTGCTATGCCACAAAATATTTTGGTATGGAACTATACATTTGACTCTTCTATAAATGATAATTATAAATTCATGGGTTTGTGGATATTGAATTTATAGTTGAGAAGCAACTTTCTCTGCCAAAAAACTCTGTTAAGAGAGTAGCTTATTTCAAATTGGAATTCAGAACAAGAAAATTTTTAAAAATCAATAACTTGCAAGAATTAGTTTCCAGACAGAGTTTCAAATTTTGATATCTTAAATTTTCTATCATACTGCTTCCAAATTTTGGAGTTTTAGTAAAAACCTTAACAGAAAAATAATTATTCAATTATTCTGCATTATTTTCCTCTTGTTTCAGCAATTTTATGCCGAGAAAATTGAATTCCAGATTGGAAGAATTGAAAAAGAAGTAAGTTGCCACATTTTCTTATAAAATAGAAATTTTATCTATTTAATGTTATTTTTGGAATGCTTGGTAGTAGGGAAGCCATTTAGTTAAGTCCCCAATCTCCAAGGTCCCATATTAGCATTAGTATATCATGGATATATTAACACAGGGCTATTGGTCTAATGAGTAGAGTGTTCACCAATAGTCTGAGAGACCGGGGTTCAATCCCAGGTCAAGTCATACCAAAGTCTCAAAAAATGGTACTTGATGCCACCTTTCTTAACACTCAGCATTATAATGTAAGGATCAAGGGTAAAGTGGAGGAATCCAGGGAAAGGTGTAGCGTTCTCCCCTACACCTCGGTATAGTAGCTATGGAAAAGGGAGCCTTCGGGTTCCCCTCGACTATTGTCACTAACTTTACTTTTTACTTTTATATTAACACCAAACAAAGTAGAAGGTGAAGAGTGCATTCCTGGGACTATCACATAACACCCTACAAGGCCCCTAATGGATATGCCAATTCTCTTAGGGAAATAATTATTTATATATATTCGATTTTTAAAATCTCAATGCAAAGGTGAATTCAGCTATTTATTGGCTACGTTTGATACAATTTGTTATAAGTTTAAATTTTTGCCTTGCAAAAACTTTTTTGTAAAGGTGATATGGAATTCAGTTATTTAAATAAGCATTTGTTTTTTTAATTTATTCTTGCAATTTCAGTTTTAAAAATTGCTAATTTTTTTTTCAATAACTATTTTTGTGGTTTTCCACTTTTAACAGTTTTTCATATATTCAAATTTTCTCCATCTTTCAAAACAGGGATGTATATATTTAACCCAACTCTGATTTTCCCCCTTCTTATCAATTTTTTAATTTTCTTCCCTCACTATCCACTATATTCATCTCTTCTCTACAAGCACTTATTGAAATATGATTTTTTATTTTTTGTTTGATTTTACTGTGATTTGCTGTAATCTCTACTCCTATTTTCTTTTTTTTTTCTTTCTTCTAGATTTTATTCTGTCTTTGGTTTCTCCCTGCTCCTTGTTAATATGGAAGCAACAGCCAATTTTATATATCCCTGCTCCTAAATTTATTTCCAGAGATATTATTGATATAGTAAAAATTTTCTCACTCTCAACTCATAACCACACACAAACTACTCTGCATAAAAGATCTAAGACAATTTGAGACTAAAGTATAAAAGATGAGTGGTTGAATTTTCGTCAAAATCAACTTTAGTTTATGTACTATGCATTTTTGTTTTCTCAATCTCAATTGTAGTTGTAATTCATGCTCATAATCCAATGCTCTCAAGTGCCATGTAGGTTTCAGTTGTCATCATAATTTGTACTCATAATCCAACGCTCTCACTTGCCATGTAGGTTTCAGTTGTCATCATAATTTGTGCTCATAATCCAACGCTCTCACTTGCCATGTAGGTTTCAGTTGTCATCATAATTTGTGCTCATAATCCAACGCTCTCACGTGCCATGTAGGTTTCAGTTGTCATCATAATTTGTACTCATAATCCAACGCTCTCACTTGCCATGTAGGTTTCAGTTGTCATCATAATTTGTGCTCATAATCCAACGCTCTCACTTGCCATGTAGGTTTCAGTTGTCATCATAATTTGTGCTCATAATCCAATGCTCTCACGTGCCATGTAGGTTTCAGTTGTAATCATAATTTGTGCTCATAATCCAACGCTCTCACTTGCCATGTAGGTTTCAGTTGTCATCATAGTTTGTGCTCATAATCCAATGCTCTCACTTGCCATGTCGGTTTCAGTTGTCATCATAATTTGTGCTCATAATCCAATGCTCTCACTTGCCATGTAGGTTTCAGTTGTCATCATAATTTGTGCTCATAATCCAATGCTCTCACTTGCCATGTAGGTTTCAGTTGTCATCATAATTTGTGCTCATAATCCAATGCTCTCACTTGCAATGTCGGTTTCAGTTGTCATCATAATTTGTGCTCATAATCCAATGCTCTCACGTGCCATGTAGGTTTCAGTTGTCATCATAATTTGTGCTCATAATCCAATGCTCTCACTTGCAATGTCGGTTTCAGTTGTCATCATAATTTGTGCTCATAATCCAATGCTCTCACTTGCAATGTCGGTTTCAGTTGTCATCATAATTTGTGCTCATAATCCAATGCTCTCACGTGCCATGTAGGTTTCAGTTGTCATCATAATTTGTGCTCATAATCCAATGCTCTCACTTGCCATGTAGGTTTCAGTTGTCATCATAATTTGTGCTCATAATCCAATGCTCTCACTTGCCATGTAGGTTTCAGTTGTCATCATAATTTGTGCTCATAATCCAATGCTCTCACGTGCCATGTAGGTTTCAGTTGTCATCATAATTTGTGCTCATAATCCAATGCTCTCACTTGCCATGTAGGTTTCAGTTGTCATCATAATTTGTGCTCATAATCCAATGCTCTCACTTGCCATGTAGGTTTCAGTTGTCATCATAATTTGTGCTCATAATCCAATGCTCTCACGTGCCATGTAGGTTTCAGTTGTCATCATAATTTGTGCTCATAATCCAATGCTCTCACTTGCCATGTCGGTTTCAGTTGTCATCATAATTTGTGCTCATAATCCAATGCTCTCACTTGCAATGTCGGTTTCAGTTGTCATCATAATTTGTGCTCATAATCCAATGCTCTCACGTGCCATGTAGGTGTCAGTTGTCATCACAATTTGTGCTCATAATCCAATGCTCTCACTTGCCATGTAGGTTTCAGTTGTCAGCATAATTTGTGCTCATAATCCAATGCTCCCACTTGCCATGTAGGTTTCAGTTGTCATCAAAATTTGTACTCATAATCCAATGCTCTCACTTGCCATGTCGGTTTCAGTTGTCATCATAATTTGTGCTCATAATCCAATGCTATCACTTGCCATGTAGGTTTCAGTTGTCATCATAATTTGTGCTCATAATCCAACGCTCTCACTTGCCATGTAGGTTTCAGTTGTCATCATAATTTGTGCTCATAATCCAATGCTCTCACTTGCCATCATAATTTGTGCTCATAATCCAATGCTCTCACTTGCAATGTCGGTTTCAGTTGTCATCATAATTTGTGCTCATAATCCAATGCTCTAATGTGCCATGTAGGTTTCAGTTGTCATCATAATTTGTGCTCATAATCCAATGCTCTCACTTACCATGTAGGTTTCAGTTGTCATCATAATTTGTGCTCATAATCCAACGCTCCCACTTGCCATGTAGGTTTCAGTTGTAATCATAATTTGTGCTCATAATCCAATGCTCTCACTTGCCATGTAGGTTTCAGTTGTCATCATAATTTGTGCTCATAATCCAATGCTCTCACTTGCCATGTAGGTTTCAGTTGTCATCATAATTTGTGCTCATAATCCAATTCTCTCACGTGCCATGTCAGTTTCAGTTGTCATCATAATTTGTGCTCATAATCCAACGCTCTCACTTGCCATGTAGGTTTCAGTTGTCATCATAATTTGTGCTCATAATCCAATGCTCTCACTTGCCATGTCAGTTTCAGTTGTCATCATAATTTGTGCTCATAATCCAATGCTCTCACTTGCAATGTCGGTTTCAGTTGTCATCATAATTTGTGCTCATAATCCAATGCTCTCATGTGCCATGTAGGTTTCAGTTGTCATCATAATTTGTGCTCATAATCCAATGCTCTCACTTGCAATGTCGGTTTCAGTTGTCATCATAATTTGTGCTCATAATCCAATGCTCTCACGTGCCATGTAGGTTTCAGTTGTCATCATAATTTGTGCTCATAATCCAATGCTCTCACTTGCCATGTAGGTTTCAGTTGTCATCATAATTTGTGCTCATAATCCAATGCTCTCACTTGCCATGTAGGTTTCAGTTGTCATCATAATTTGTGCTCATAATCCAACGCTCCCACTTGCCATGTAGGTTTCAGTTGTAATCATAATTTGTGCTCATAATCCAATGCTCTCACTTGCCATGTAGGTTTCAGTTGTCATCATAATTTGTGCTCATAATCCAATGCTCTCACTTGCCATGTAGGTTTCAGTTGTCATCATAATTTGTGCTCATAATCCAATGCTCTCACGTGCCATGTCAGTTTCAGTTGTCATCATAATTTGTGCTCATAATCCAATGCTCTCACTTGCCATGTAGGTTTCAGTTGTCATCATAATTTGTGCTCATAATCCAATGCTCTCACTTTCAATGTCGGTTTCAGTTGTCATCATAATTTGTGCTCATAATCCAATGCTCTCATGTGCCATGTAGGTTTCAGTTGTCATCATAATTTGTGCTCATAATCCAATGCTCTCACTTGCAATGTCGGTTTCAGTTGTCATCATAATTTGTGCTCATAATCCAATGCTCTCACGTGCCATGTAGGTTTCAGTTGTCATCATAATTTGTGCTCATAATCCAATGCTCCCACTTGCCATGTAGGTTTCAGTTGTCATCATAATTTGTGCTCATAATCCAACGCTCTCACTTGCCATGTAGGTTTCAGTTGTCATCATAATTTGTGCTCATAATCCAACGCTCCCACTTGCCATGTAGGTTTCAGTTGTCATCATAATTTGTGCTCATAATCCAATGCTCTCACTTGCCATGTAGGTTTCAGTTGTCATCATAATTTGTGCTCATAATCCAACGCTCCCACTTGCCATGTAGGTTTCAGTTGTCATCATAATTTGTGCTCATAATCCAATGCTCTCACTTGCCATGTAGGTTTCAGTTGTCATCATAATTTGTGCTCATAATCCAATGCTCTCACTTGCCATGTAGGTTTCAGTTGTCATCATAATTTGTGCTCATAATCCAATGCTCTCACGTGCCATGTAGGTTTCAGTTGTCATCATAATTTGTGCTCATAATCCAATGCTCTCACTTGCCATGTAGGTTTCAGTTGTCATCATAATTTGTGCTCATAATCCAATGCTCTCACTTGCCATGTAGGTTTCAGTTGTCATCATAATTTGTGCTCATAATCCAATGCTCTCACGTGCCATGTAGGTTTCAGTTGTCATCATAATTTGTGCTCATAATCCAATGCTCTCACTTGCCATGTCGGTTTCAGTTGTCATCATAATTTGTGCTCATAATCCAATGCTCTCACTTGCAATGTCGGTTTCAGTTGTCATCATAATTTGTGCTCATAATCCAATGCTCTCACGTGCCATGTTGGTTTCAGTTGTCATCATAATTTGTGCTCATAATCCAATGCTCTCACGTGCCATGGAGTTTTCAGTTGTCATCATAATTTGTGCTCATAATCCAATGCTCTCACTTGCCATGTCGGTTTCAGTTGTCATCATAATTTGTGCTCACAATCCAATGCTCTCATGTGCCATGTAGGTTTCAGTTGTCATTATAATTTGTGCTCATAATCCAATGCTCTCACGTACCATGTAGGTTTCAGTTGTCATCATCATTTGTGCTCATAATCCAATGCTCTCACTTGCAATGTCGGTTTCAGTTGTCATCATAATTTGTGCTCATAATCCAATGCTCTCACGTGCCATGTAGGTGTCAGTTGTCATCACAATTTGTGCTCATAATCCAATGCTCTCACTTGCCATGTAGGTTTCAGTTGTCAGCATAATTTGTGCTCATAATCCAATGCTCCCACTTGCCATGTAGGTTTCAGTTGTCATCAAAATTTGTACTCATAATCCAATGCTCTCACTTGCCATGTCGGTTTCAGTTGTCATCATAATTTGTGCTCATAATCCAATGCTATCACTTGCCATGTAGGTTTCAGTTGTCATCATAATTTGTGCTCATAATCCAACGCTCTCACTTGCCATGTAGGTTTCAGTTGTCATCATAATTTGTGCTCATAATCCAATGCTCTCACTTGCCATCATAATTTGTGCTCATAATCCAATGCTCTCACTTGCAATGTCGGTTTCAGTTGTCATCATAATTTGTGCTCATAATCCAATGCTCTAATGTGCCATGTAGGTTTCAGTTGTCATCATAATTTGTGCTCATAATCCAATGCTCTCACTTACCATGTAGGTTTCAGTTGTCATCATAATTTGTGCTCATAATCCAACGCTCCCACTTGCCATGTAGGTTTCAGTTGTAATCATAATTTGTGCTCATAATCCAATGCTCTCACTTGCCATGTAGGTTTCAGTTGTCATCATAATTTGTGCTCATAATCCAATGCTCTCACTTGCCATGTAGGTTTCAGTTGTCATCATAATTTGTGCTCATAATCCAATTCTCTCACGTGCCATGTCAGTTTCAGTTGTCATCATAATTTGTGCTCATAATCCAACGCTCTCACTTGCCATGTAGGTTTCAGTTGTCATCATAATTTGTGCTCATAATCCAATGCTCTCACTTGCCATGTCAGTTTCAGTTGTCATCATAATTTGTGCTCATAATCCAATGCTCTCACTTGCAATGTCGGTTTCAGTTGTCATCATAATTTGTGCTCATAATCCAATGCTCTCATGTGCCATGTAGGTTTCAGTTGTCATCATAATTTGTGCTCATAATCCAATGCTCTCACTTGCAATGTCGGTTTCAGTTGTCATCATAATTTGTGCTCATAATCCAATGCTCTCACGTGCCATGTAGGTTTCAGTTGTCATCATAATTTGTGCTCATAATCCAATGCTCTCACTTGCCATGTAGGTTTCAGTTGTCATCATAATTTGTGCTCATAATCCAATGCTCTCACTTGCCATGTAGGTTTCAGTTGTCATCATAATTTGTGCTCATAATCCAACGCTCCCACTTGCCATGTAGGTTTCAGTTGTAATCATAATTTGTGCTCATAATCCAATGCTCTCACTTGCCATGTAGGTTTCAGTTGTCATCATAATTTGTGCTCATAATCCAATGCTCTCACTTGCCATGTAGGTTTCAGTTGTCATCATAATTTGTGCTCATAATCCAATGCTCTCACGTGCCATGTCAGTTTCAGTTGTCATCATAATTTGTGCTCATAATCCAATGCTCTCACTTGCCATGTAGGTTTCAGTTGTCATCATAATTTGTGCTCATAATCCAATGCTCTCACTTGCAATGTCGGTTTCAGTTGTCATCATAATTTGTGCTCATAATCCAATGCTCTCATGTGCCATGTAGGTTTCAGTTGTCATCATAATTTGTGCTCATAATCCAATGCTCTCACTTGCAATGTCGGTTTCAGTTGTCATCATAATTTGTGCTCATAATCCAATGCTCTCACGTGCCATGTAGGTTTCAGTTGTCATCATAATTTGTGCTCATAATCCAATGCTCTCACTTGCCATGTCGGTTTCAGTTGTCATCATAATTTGTGCTCATAATCCAATGCTCTCACTTGCCATGTAGGTTTCAGTTGTCATCATAATTTGTGCTCATAATCCAATGCTCTCACTTGCAATGTCGGTTTCAGTTGTCATCATAATTTGTGCTCATAATCCAATGCTCTCACTTGCAATGTCGGTTTCAGTTGTCATCATAATTTGTGCTCATAATCCAACGCTCTCACTTGCCATGTCGGTTTTAGTTGTCATCATAATTTGTGCTCATAATCCAACGCTCCCACTTGCCATGTAGGTTTCAGTTGTCATCATAATTTGTGCTCATAATCCAATGCTCTCACTTGCCATGTAGGTTTCAGTTGTCATCATAATTTTTGCTCATAATCCAATGCTCCCACTTGCCATGTAGGTTTCAGTTGTCATCATAATTTGTGCTCATAATCCAATGCTCTCACTTGCCATGTAGGTTTCAGTTGTCATCATAATTTGTGCTCATAATCCAACGCTCTCACGTGCCATGTAGGTTTCAGTTGTCATCATAATTTGTGCTCATAATCCAACGCTCTCACTTGCCATGTAGGTTTCAGTTGTCATCATAATTTGTGCTCATAATCCAATGCTCTCACTTGCCATGTAGGTTTCAGTTGTCATCATAATTTGTGCTCATAATCCAACGCTCTCACGTACCATGTAGGTTTCAGTTGTCATCATAATTTGTGCTCATAATCCAACGCTCCCACTTGCCATGTAGGTTTCAGTTGTCATCATAATTTGTGCTCATAATCCAACGCTCTCACTTGCCATGTAGGTTTCAGTTGTCATCATAATTTGTGCTCATAATCCAACGCTCCCACTTGCCATGTAGGTTTCAGTTGTCATCATAATTTGTGCTCATAATCCAATGCTCTTACTTGCCATGTAGGTTTCAGTTGTCATCATAATTTGTGCTCATAATCCAACGCTCTCACTTGCCATGTAGGTTTCAGTTGTCATCATAATTTGTGCTCATAATCCAACGCTCCCACTTGCCATGTAGGTTTCAGTTGTCATCATAATTTGTGCTCATAATCCAATGCTCTCTCTTGCCATGTAGGTTTCAGTTGTCATCATAATTTGTGCTCATAATCCAACGCTCTCACTTGCCATGTAGGTTTCAGTTGTCATCATAATTTGTGCTCATAATCCAACGCTCCCACTTGCCATGTAGGTTTCAGTTGTCATCATAATTTGTGCTCATAATCCAACGCTCTCACTTGCCATGTAGGTTTCAGTTGTCATCATAATTTGTGCTCATAATCCAACGCTCCCACTTGCCATGTAGGTTTCAGTTGTCATCATAATTTGTGCTCATAATCCAATGCTCTCACTTGCCATGTAGGTTTCAGTTGTCATCATAATTTGTGCTCATAATCCAACGCTCCCACTTGCCATGTAGGTTTCAGTTGTCATCATAATTTGTGCTCATAATCCAATGCTCTCACTTGCCATGTAGGTTTCAGTTGTCATCATAATTTGTGCTCATAATCCAATGCTCTCACTTGCCATGTAGGTTTCAGTTGTCATCATAATTTGTGCTCATAATCCAATGCTCTCACGTACCATGTAGGTTTCAGTTGTCATCATAATTTGTGCTCATAATCCAATGCTCTCACTTGCAATGTCGGTTTCAGTTGTCATCATAATTTGTGCTCATAATCCAACGCTCTCACTTGCCATGTCGGTTTTAGTTGTCATCATAATTTGTGCTCATAATCCAACGCTCCCACTTGCCATGTAGGTTTCAGTTGTTATCATAATTTGTGCTCATAATCCAATGCTCTCACTTGCCATGTAGGTTTCAGTTGTCATCATAATTTGTGCTCATAATCCAATGCTCTCACTTGCCATGTAGGTTTCAGTTGTCATCATAATTTGTGCTCATAATCCAATGCTCTCACTTGCCATGTAGGTTTCAGTTGTCATCATAATTTGTGCTCATAATCCAATGCTCTCACTTGCAATGTCGGTTTCAGTTGTCATCATAATTTGTGCTCATAATCCAACGCTCTCACTTGCCATGTCGGTTTTAGTTGTCATCATAATTTGTGCTCATAATCCAACGCTCCCACTTGCCATGTAGGTTTCAGTTGTCATTATAATTTGTGCTCATAATCCAATGCTCTCACTTGCCATGTAGGTTTCAGTTGTCATCATAATTTTTGCTCATAATCAAATGCTCTCACTTGCCATGTAGGTTTCAGTTGTCATCATAATTTGTGCTCATAATCCAACGCTCTCACTTGCCATGTAGGTTTCAGTTGTCATCATAATTTGTGCTCATAATCCAACGCTCTCACTTGCCATGTAGGTTTCAGTTGTCATCATAATTTGTGCTCATAACCCAACGCTCTCACTTGCCATGTAGGTTTCAGTTGTCATCATAATTTGTGCTCATAATCCAAGTCTCTTGCTCACCAAATAAAAAAAACTACCACTGCCACATATATTCGTTTTTTTTTAAAAATGTGTGTTTGCTCTCTCATGCAAATGAGCTGGCTGTATCAAATAGGCAGTTTTACTGATGTGCACTGGATTCCCAGCAAATAGCAACTTGACAAGCAAGATAGCTATATGTTTAGGATTCGGTTTGGGATTCAGTAAGTCAGCATTATGTCAGGACTTCTCAAAGGGGTTTATATATACCCCTTAGGAGTGAATAGAATTTTAGCAGAGTGAATAACAGCAAAGGGGTCTACTGGGAGGGAATTTATTAGTATGCATTTATAAATCCCTATATAACAAAAATTGCTGGATCATGTAGACTCGTTGGGAGATATTGAAAACTATAGCAAAATATCCCAAGCTTTATGCAACTGTTGAGGTCATTTTACAAGCTTTTCCAAGTTCACATATGGCGGTATCTGGGTTTAGCTATGTGCATTATTTACTAAGGAAACAGAGAAGCACTTTAAATGTAGAACTTGGTGATTTGCTGTCCAAGCACACAAACCTGCAACCTAATATTTGTGATCTCCTCAGTGCCTACCAAACCTATCCTTCTCATTAAAAAATAATTCAAGAATTAATGGTACATCTGCCTTTATACTTTACTGATTTTTTCCTCATGTAAATTGTATTAATACTCATAACTTAGTTATGTTTTATATTCAATTAATTTATTTGGGAGTGAATGAAAATTATATTTGGTTACAAGGGATACTGCATCAAGTAAGACCTTTGAGAAGTCCTGATTTACTTCATTGAGAGAATTTTTCTGTTTCAGTATGGTGACCGATCAGCAAGGGAATTGTGGGATCGAGTCCTGAGGAAGTACACCAATTTATTTGATGATCTTGATGTAATTTATCCTGCTTTACTTCACGGAGATTTGTGGGGTGGAAATATATCTGAAACTTCAGATGGTCCAGGTGAGAACAAAGTCTTACGGTATTGATATCCAGCTAAATAAATACCAATTCTCTCACATTTATTGACTTATTCATTTTCTCCTTTCATTAGTGGATAATTCTGATTCTCTGATTAAGTGAAATTGTTCACACTGAACTACCAGAAAGATTACCTTACATTTTACTTATTACATTATCTAAGCTAAAAACTTTTCTTACATCTTTTGTGAAGGGGAGAGATAACTTTTATTTTCTTTTGATCTTTATTTAAAAAGATGTTTTAGGTTAGGTTGAGGGATTGTTCCTTGCTATTGGTAACTTAGTACAACTTCTCACATATTACTGAGAGTAAAGGTTATCCTCATAGGAAATGGAATTGGCTACTGAATTTCAAGACCCAGACAAAGCTGTTTGCATTTCGCTTTGTACCTGCATTCTTAGGAAAGGCATGAATCCATCTCTTGTACCCACTAGATATCGGTAAACAGTAGGGTAGACTGAAGCTCTTTTATCTTGGTATGGCAAATGGTCTAGGAGAAAGAAAAACTCTAAAACTCAAGCCAGCAGTACTCTACTAAAAAACTGAGTTTGAGGCTTTAGAGTAAGATGCAAACTCGGAAGTGATCAACCCACCTCAGCTGAGTCATCTGGGTGAAGGGGTCTCCTATTGAAAGACCTGAAACCTAATAAATCCAGAAACATCACTTACTAATATGTCCCAGTTCATCTGTAAGATTTATCTTATATATATATATATATATATATATATATAATGTCACACAACCTGATCTTACTATGTAATATTTAGAAATTCTGTTGTTATGATAATATGATGCATTATGTAATGCTTTATCCTTCTGATATAGAAATTGAATTTTATATTATGTTAAATTTGATAAATGAAATTTCATTATTATTCAATGGTGAATTGAACTTTATCAATTTTACAGAATAGAACATTTCTACCTAAGAAACCAACAGTTTTTTATACAAGGGTCAGCTAAAAAGTTCATAGGCTGACCAAGATACTCTCATGGAATGCAACCAAATGATTTTTATTTTTCAACATAGTCTCCTTTGTGGTCCACACACTTCCTCCAGTGTTGCAGTGTTTGGATCCCATTAGTTAAAAAAGTTATTAACTGCTGATGAGATGTTATCCTATGAAATTTTCAGCTCACCCTTGTATGTTGATATACTATAAATATTGTATTAAAGAAACTCTTAAATTGTGATTGGCTATGTAGATAAATATAGTGTTAAAATAAGATATGTTTAAGTATATGTATTTTATAAAAATTAGTTTAATTTCTTATATTTGCTTTCATTTATGTACAAGGCAAAGGATCAATTGTCATTCTTTTAAAATGTTGTGTTTAGTTTAATATTCAAAAAGTATTGAATACTCTATATGTTCCTAAAATCCTCATTATGTTTTTATAAGTAAACAAGTTAAAACTCCAGTCATGCTATTATGTTCACTTTCAGACTAACACTTTTGAGATAGGTATGAACCCTCTTATTCTCCCAGCTATGGGTTAAATAGTATCACTGTTGTTCTTTAACAACGATTACTTTGGCATTAAATAACCCATGAAGGTTGATATACCATTAAACAAAGAAACCAAACCAAAAATGGCCTATCATAGCAAGTTTTTTTTTTATTAGAGGAATAAACTTAAATCACTCTTTTTAAGAGAATAAAGCAATTTCCTGTTAAATATGCAATTGAATGATAATTTTGTGGCGGTCTGAATTTGTTCTGAAGATAATTTCTTTTATCATCCAAATTCTCAATAAAATGCAAATAACTAGAACATGCTAGTTAGAATCCTTCATTCTTTCCGAAATAAAAATATCAAAATTTAATTCAATTGTAAAATTATTTAAATATTGCTGTCATTTTTTGATGAAATGAGTAAAATAGTATGATGTGATCTAATATTCTATTTTTCAGTTATATTTGATCCTGCATCTTTTTATGGACACTCAGAATATGAATTTGCAATTTCTAAGATGTTTGGTGGATTCTCTTCTGTATTTTTCAATAGTTACCATACTGTGATTCCTCAAACTGCCCGGTATAAACAACGTTTGGAACTCTATCAACTTTTCCATTACTTGAACCATTGGTAAGTACTAACTAAATATATTTTTTTTATATACAAATGTACTTAGACCAATGCTCACATCTTGGTTGCTATAGTCACATTTCAACCATTGTACCTTTCAGTCTTATTCAAGTATCTGTCATAGATTGAAACTTTCCAGGAAGGAATACCAATTGGTGTTTTCCCAATATGATAAAAAGTTAAAAAAGATAATGAAATGAGTGTTATCAGAAGACATGGCTTGAATTGAATCAGAAAACAAAAAAGCTTTATCAACAAACAAAAATAGGCTCAAAGATTTTACTATTAATTAGAAATTTCAAACATGGCACTGTGTGCCTAAAAAAATTTCAAAGTAGTTGATGGTAATGTAGCATATCCACATCCAAAAATATACAACCAAGATATGGATGTGTGAAATAGACATAGGGAATCTAAAAACATGAAACTTTACGAAATTGGTTCAGGTATGAAACTTTTATTCACCTTTTTGAGTTTAAAAGGTTTTTCGACATGAGGAGAGAGAGATACACAATCTTTCTATGCTGACTTTTCCATCTGCCCCAAACCACGTACGGCCCCTGCCCCAAACTATTGGCCTGGCCTCGGCAAGCCCTGAAAGTCAACCGTCTTCTTTGGACGCTAAAACTCAACTAACTCACTTTTCTCAACTCCCCAAAATCCTCCGCACACGCTTCCGGTGCGTGACGTCATTCACATCCCCCAGTCACATTTACTATCTGGGATTTTTATTTTGACGTATCTGAATGACACATCCTCTCCGCGTGTGCGTGAACACCTGCGCTCATGTTGCACCTAACAAACCCATGTGCTAAGTGAAAGGTTCTCAGCCTAACTAAACCAAAAGGCAAGATATATAAAATGAAATCCCTCGGCCATTATATTACAGTAATTAAGGCAAATAATTTTAGAACAAGTAATAAAATGTTCAAAACAAAAACACTAGCATATAAGTTAAATTTCAAGTTTGGTGTTTAATAAAGTTTGTGGTGCATTCAAATAAAGATAAGGATCTCTGGAAATGGTTGAGCAGTTCAATCTTCTCTTGATTGTGATGGTTAAATTTCTGCTGTTGTACTCTCCAGCCTATTTCTGGTGTTTGTTATAGCTGGTGACTTTTGAAGAAATTCAAACTGAACCATTTATTCAAACCACAGGAGTAAATTGATCTCTTTCTGCTCTCTCTGCTCAATGGATATTGAGTGTCACAATTCTTTTTAGCTAATTTATCCTTGTGATGTCACTTAACTCTCTCACTGAATCAGAGTATATAACTTTTATATGTAACTTAATTCAGAGATTGAACTCATGACAAGTAAATAACCAGATACACTTTAACCACTACACCATGTGTTCTAAATGTTGTGACTATAATTACAACCAAGATGACGACATTAGTCTAAGTACATCAGTGAATAATAATGATAATTCCTCATCTCATAAAATTCTGAGAGTCAGATGGGTTAACCAACTCCTGACTGACTGACTGACTGACTTCTAATTTAGTTCCTCTGTTGGCTGATTTGGCCAAAATTTTGGTGCAACACAAAGCATCTTGTATTTTTCTTTAAAAATCATGTGGCATTAACTTTTAAAAATTCAGATCGATAATATTCATGTTTATTTAGGGTCCTCATCATAGATCAATTGTTACAATTGACAGACATTTAAAGAAATATACAATGTTTGAAATGTTATAACTAAAAATACAACCAAGATTAATATACTAGTCTGTATACATTAGTGTATTATCTGATTTTAGAGGTAATTTCTAAAGGAGTGATTGCACATGTTTGTAAAATCTGTAGGAAGTCAGGTTTGAACTAAACTTTATGTCAATAAGAATGCACAGAAAACTTATTTTATTGATATGTAAATCCGAGTATTTTGTGATTATTGACCTGAGCTGTAGAACAAGCACTTATACTTTTTAGGAATACTGTTATTATCACATGAATTGTCAGTTTCAATTGTTTTGTGCCAGATTAAGTTAAGCTTAGTAAATATCCATCACTGACTTATCTCTTAGTACTTGTACAATTTCTTTCCAAATAATTCAGAAGTTAACTCACACACACGACTGATATTCATCTTTTCTAAATAGAATAGAAATTCATTCAATTTGATGTAACTTCAAAAAAAGAATCCTTTTTGGATCACATTTAAAAAAACAAACAAGCTAAGTCTCATTCCTTTTTAATTTTATCTCTAGTTTACTGTTGAATCTCAATTTGATTTTTTTTTTAAGAGCTCATTGTAATTCTGAATTTTACAAGATTTAGCATGTATGAATTTTTCAAAAAATTATATTATCTAATGTGCAATAAATTGATTTCTGCTATTCAAATATACAATTCAGTGAATATTTTTTCACCATATTGTAATTTATTTCATTTTTTTTATATCTTGAAATTTTTTTCATTTGTTGATTTTTCAGATAAATGTTTTTGTGATACAATATTTTTTTAATTTTTAGGAATCATTTTGGAAGTGGCTATAAGGGAGCGTCCATTAGCATTTTGAAGAGCCTTGTGAAATTTCTTGGGGTCTAAAAAGAAAAATGCTATATAGAAGATACCAAATCCCATCTGTGATATACACCTTAAAAAATAAATTCAAAAAATCCTTTATTGATAAAATTTTGTATTTTTATCTGAAAAAGAAAAAGATGTTATACTTTTGAGAACTTGTGTCAGTATCTGAAAACTGATCATAGAACACTTTTTTATAAAACAATTTTTACCCTTTGCCAAATAAATAAAAATCCAGCCAGATTTATCATACTTAACTGGTCTTAAGATGTAAGTAATCATTAAAAAGAATTGAAAAAAAAAATCAAAAATTCACTTTTTAGTTTTAGTGTTTAATTAATGAATTTTCAAAGCAAATGGAATTCAATATATAATTATTACAATATTAGAATTGTACACATAAAAGATGATGGGATTATTTACATATGGATTGGCACTTCCGCTTAAGATCAGAGAATCTGTGCACTTCATCTAGGATCAAAGTGCCACTACCCAGCCATCAGCTTAAGATCAATGTAATAACTGTGCTTTCTGTCAGAGATGAAAGTGTTGCTTTTCATTTGTGTAGTATCTATATGTTCTGCTAAAAATCAAAATGTCACAATTTAGCAATCTGCCCAAGATGTATCTGTGCACTCTGCCTTAGATCAAAGCATTGCTCCACAGCCAACTATCTAATTATATTGTAGTATCAGTGTTCTCTGTCTAGAATCAAAATATCTCTCTCCAGCCCTCTGCCTCAGATAAGTGTAGTATCCATGCACTCTGTTTAACTTAATAATTCCAAGTTAATTTTTCTATGTTGTTTAAGCAATAGAATGTTGGTATTGTGGATGTCTGAATCAGAGCAGGATTCACTTTTTAATTTTATATATCTGCTATAGACAAAGAAACAGAAAAAGACTCACACTGATTATGAAATATTATTGTTAAAAATAAAACTGATTAAATGTCTTGTATTCATCCAAGAATGGATGAACTTAAGAATAGATTCAATGATGCCGAGTAAATTTATTTAAATTCATTCTAGCTGAGTACAAGAAAAATGGTAAAATGAATGTCAAAAATTAGTTCAAAATTTGCTTTTAACTTGGGGAAAAAAATTATAGGAAGTTGTTATGTTTAGTTTAAAAAGTAAATAATATGAAATCTGTTATTTTGGTTGTGATTTTTTGCACTGTTGATCTGATTTTTATTGTGGTAAGTTGAACCACATCATTTTAGAGCTGTATCTTCTGGCCTTCCTCAGATGTACCTTGTTTATCAGGGCATAGAAATGATTCAACCTGGGAAATCATTTTAAAAGTTTGACTGTTAATCAAACAAGGTGTTCCAGAACTATGAAGATCTTTATTCAAATAATGACGTCATTGTTTTTCACACCAATCAATCCAAAAAGAATTACAAAAAGTTTCACAAGAAGCATCAGGAGATGAATTTGAAATGTAAAATCCAATGGCATCAATTACTCTTGATATTTTTTAAAGTAATTTACTTTAAAAACAATTTGATTTGGCCTTTTCAATTATTGGTTCCTAGATTGTGTTCATTTCTATACTTGGTCTACTCAAGAGGTCAACATGGCCCAACATATGTGCTGCTTCTTTGAGACGTCTTCTTTTCTTATGTTGGGCTATGTTGACCTTTGGCAAACAAAAGAAATGTCCACATAGGCCAAATCCAGAGAGATAATTAACCAATTCCTGACCAACTAATTTCTTATTTTGTTGTTCTATCAGCAGATGTGGTCCAAATTTTGTGGCAACACAATGTATCATGTATTTTTCCTTTAGAATCATTAACTTTTGAAAACTCATATCAGTAATCTTCATGTTGATTTAAGGTTCTTGCCATGGAGTAATGATTACAATTGACAAAGATTTAAAGAAAAAGTGTACAATGTCTGAAATGTTATTACTATAAAAACAGTCAATGTGAGGACACTAGTCTGAGTATATCAATGTATTATCTAATTTTAGAGTCTTAAAGGAGAGAGTGCTCATGTTTGTAAAATCTTTGGGACAGTATGGGCAACCAGTCTATGAGAAAGAAAAACTGAGTCAGATCAGGAATCATTCCTTGCTACCGGTACCATGTAGCTCAGCACAATCTGTAACATGTTACATGGAGAGGAGACGGACACTGCCAAGTAACTCTCTCATTGTCCTTAAAGAGAATTACTCAGCGTGACACCCTCATAGGTTATGATAAAATGCAGTTGACTGACTGATTGATTTTAACTGAATGTTAATTCATTTAAAGTTATTTTATACCTAGAGGTTAGGGAATTACATTCATTGTACATTCATATTGACATTTTTTTGTGTAGTTGTTGCTTTAGAGTTTTTTGGATTTTTTGGCACAAGATCCCATAAAATACAAATAATTTTTAAACAGATCTATTTGATCCACAAATAGGATCCTAACAGGGTCAGAGAAGACCTTAGAGTAATGGCAATGAAAGATTACTTTACACTCTGCTGATCTCCAAAACTGGAGCCTCACCATCAGATGAAGTTTAGTGTCATACCCTGAACACACCTTTGGGGGAGGGGGAGAGGATTGTTACCTCATTGCACAAATACAATCAACATATCCTAAACTTTGGTAACAGAGCAAGAAATGAAGTTGAAGAATGAAAAAATATTGCATAGCAGTTTTTGAAGAAAGCGAAAAAAAAATGGGGGTGGGGAAGCAAAAGAAGGTGAATATGATAGAAAAGAAATTTTTTAAAATTCTGGTGCTATCAGGAGGAAGAAAAAAGAAACTGTCTATAAAAATGATAATATTGTTCAATGTTTATCTGGTCACTATTGTATATCTGAAAATAGCTAAGAAGCCTCTTTGTAACAGGTGTTCATAGGAAAGAAGAAAAATCTGCCATTCAGTACTTGATCTCTTTGAAATACAAATAGATATTACATTTACAACGTAAACAATAACCTCATAAACACTTTCAATGTTCTCATATTAAATCAGGACTTGACACTTAATTCATTTTTTTTCTTCTCTAAGATCTCTAAGCACAAAAGATCTCCACCTTTGTGTCACAGTCAGCAGAGAGATATCTGCTGGTTTGTACATATTTGAAAAAAGCCACAACCACTGAAAAGATTCATTTTCTTCTGATACTGAATTTTGAAAATGAGTTCATATCCTGCCCATGTTTATTGACATTTATATGTTATAAGCTAAAGTATCTGCCGGGTAAAAATCCATGTCTCATATCATTGCCGTTTATAATGGCAATAAAATGATTCTTTAGTACTAATAATCAGCAGGAGTTCTTGCTAGAGCCAAGTTGCATGAAACTAGTAAAAAAATGTCACAAAGTTTTGTAAAGATTTTTTTTAATTTAAGTGATTTATTGCTTTAAACATTTTTGTTTATTGCCTTGATTGTTTCATCCTAACTAAACAATAATCCTGTGTAATCATTTTATATCTCAAGCTCGAATAAGGGGAGCACGTTTTCAAAAAAGAAAACAAAAATCTCTTCTCATTTTAAAATGAATATTTGTAAAAAAGTAGAGAAGTCTCATCTGTGTACAAAAAGTGATAATGGCCATATATGCTGGAGAAAGAAGGTTATCATAGTCAACTGACGACTCATAAACCAAACAAAAACAAAACAAACCCCATTCCAAGAAGTGATGAGTCACTGATGTCGTCAGCCAATAGTATTTAGGAACGAGCCATTAAGGAACCAAATCGTTCCGCACAGGACGTCTTTTTAAAATATTAAATTCAGCCTGCCTTTCTAAGGACAGTTCTAAACTAATGGACAAATAGGTAGTAATAAAAAAACACATGGTTGAAGTAGAATGAAGTTTCTCACTATTATTTAGTAATAATAAACAAAGTCATTCTACTTAGACCTCATAGCGTAGTAGCGCACAGTAGATATAAAGCAGCAGTATCAAACTGGGTCAGATCAGTTGGGCTGGACATCAGCTAAGGTGCGGGAAAAATCAGATTCTCCCCTGGTCATTCTACGACCAAAGCCTAATCAGCAGCAGCTGCCCACGACAACTGCTCAAGACTTCCCCTAAAGCTGACGCCCTTATTCCAGCCGCAGATGACACAGGAGCATTGCTAGTCTCTCAGTTCAAAAGCCCTTTTCAGGGCTACTCAGAAAGTCTATCCAAACATTTCCTGAGACAGCAAAATACAGCAGATGCAACTACCATCCTCTCAATCTAACAGCCCTTTTCAGTGCTAATTTAGAAAGTCTAACCTAATACCCTTTGAGACGGCACCAGCAGCTACCTTCTTGCACCGGCGACCACTTCCATGCAGCAGCAACTACCACACCTGCACTGGCAACCACTTCCCTGCAGAAGCAGCTACCAGTCCTGCACCGGCAACCACCTTCCTGCACCAACAGATACCAGCAGCTACCAGTCCTGAACCAGCGACCATCTTCCTGCATCAGCAGAAACCAGTCCTGCACCAGTGACCACCAATTCAATGACTACCAGTCTTGTAACAGCTACCCAGACCTGCACCAGCAACTAGATCCTGCTCCAACAATCACCAATGTTTCTTTGTCTATAGCAGATATATAAAATTAAAAAGTGAATCCTGCTCTTATTCAGACATCCACTGTTCGCCATATGCTATTCCGATTTACAATTCGCCATAATAAAGTTTGGCCTTTTGAAGCAACACCCTTGTTTTGTCATTCTTGCCTTGTTCATTGTCAATCACTTATATTTCAAAAGTTTGCAGGGACCGGTATATTATCAGCCTCTGCAACAAGGTGTTGCTGGTGTAATTGTCACTGTCATAGGAAATGAACCTGGTGACCTGCGTTCAAATCTTGGACGAGGCTGTTTGTATTTCACATAGTGTTAACACCCTTGGGAAAGGCATGAATCCAACTTTTCTCCTTCCAGCTCTGGGTAAATAGTAAGGTAGACTGGGATCTTTCTCCAGCAGGATGCAACACAAGGTTAATTCTAAGTGGAGTTTAACAGGTTTGAATTCAGTTTTCTTTCTCCTGGACCGGTTGCCATTGTTGGCCGAAATAAAAAGGACAAAAAGTTGACTTTACTTAGATACATGGGTAAGTGTGTGTGTACATAAGTGACGGACCTTAAGTATATGCCTTTTGTTTTCATTAGTCCGCACGTGCATTTTTCATGACCTTTGGCGACAACGTGTCGCATTGGTAAAAGAAGGTTGCATGCCTTTTCTCTTTGAGTCTTATGGCGTGGCTCTCTGCTGTCCGTTCATGGCCTCTCGTAGTGGAAAGTCTTTTTTGGTCGTGGAAGGAATGAATGACCTAGGTTAATTAAATTGTTCGTTATTTATACTTTTTGGGGTCACTAAAGTGGATAAAAAATAGATTGTTGTTAGGTTTTATTGGGGGTCCTAAAATTCAAGCGCGCAGACATTTCTTGACCAATCAGATTCGTATATTTACTAATTTATTTTCAAGCCTAGATATTTTTCTGTTAATTAGTTTCTGAGCCGGATTTTCTAGAATGTTTTTATTTTGTATTTTAGCTGCTTAGTTGAAAAATATAAAAATGTAAATTCAATGTTAATGCGATTTTGATCGGAAATTTCTAGAATGTTCTGATTTATGTTTTTTGGGTTGATTATTTTAAAGCTAAAAAAATGTGTATTCTATAAAAGTAAGAACGAACTCATCAGCGATGTTCTTCTATGGACCCCTTCACAAGGACGTGCAAGTGTTGAACGATCAACTATAAACTATGTACAACAGCTCTGTACGGACACAAGATGTAGTCTAGAGGACCAGCTGGAAGCGATGAATGATAGAGACGAATGGTAAGAGAGAGTCAGGCAAATCCTTGCTAGCAGCACATGATCATGAGGATGGTGAAAGGAATATTATATCATCTTTGAGTCATATGTCCACATATAACAATGGCTAACAAGTTTGTTTTCCCGGTCAATTACGACTAACTAGTGAGTTTAATTCTTACTAGGTGCCTTATCCTTGTGGCCATGTGCCAAATCTCAGCTGTACTTAGTTTTAAAGAGTTAGGATAAAGTTACACTGACAGCACCGGTTCACATTAGATCACCGAAGTTAAGCAGCATAGAGCCAGTTCAATACTTAAATGGGTGACTATTTATTAAGCAATCTAAATACTGTATGCCTGACAAAGTAAAGCTTGGGAAATACCAATAACCATTTTTAAAGGTTATATTCACTGAGGAAGGAAAGGGGATAAAGTCATTAGTGAGGATCAAGCTTGTTACGTCAGTAAATTGGTTTTTAAGAGACAATTTTAATAACTGTTGCTCTATAACAACCCACCACTAAAATCAAATCTTGTATTTTTTTTCTTCTGCATAACAATGTATTATTGGGCACCATAGATTTTACGATACCGGAAGATGGCTTATACAACCGGATGAACTCTTCAAGTAATGGCCAAACTGCGTCTCGCAAGCCATATTTGACATTTTATGTGCAGTTTGTGGAAGTACGATATGTTGGCTGCATTTCTTTTATCATTGCAGTCAAATATAAAAGTTTGTTTTTAAAAAAGGAAGTCAAGCTTTACCGGATATGAACAGCAACTACACTCGATTAAAATGTAAGTTTAATGTTCATAAAATAATCAATTTAAATCCTATTCAATGTAATTAAACTAATCAACTTTTTTCTTTTGAAAACCTTGCTTATTTTTGGTATACATGTATACTTTGTGATTATTGAAACAAATACAACAGTTTAAGAAATTACATACAAGAACAAGTGTTATTGTATACGTTGTTTGTGCAGAATAATCCACGTAGAGTCAAGTTGATTTTGTTTTAATGTATAGAAATGTAATACACGTCATAATTTGTTATTCAGTTGAGAGTAAATTGGTCATTTAGAATTTTTCATCTTACTTATTTATTGTAACTGAACACTTTAAGTTACAAAGTGGCAATAAGTTGACAACTTCTTAGAAGATGGGGGAGGGAAAACTAATGACGGAATTTTAGTTGGTTGAAAATATAATTTTGGGAACTTAACTGTAAATTGAAAATGAAGAAACAGATTGAAAATTGCTCTCAACTGGATGGTGATTGTAAGTATTAATTTTCTATTTTTGTGCATTATCAGAACCATTTCTTCTGGAGGTGCCCGTGGTGTAGTCGTTATCGTCGTAGGAAATGAACACGGCGACACGAATTCAAATCCTGGACGAGATTGATTGCATTTCACATAGCACTAATACCCTTGGGAAAGGTATGAATCCAATTATTCTCCATCCAGCTATGAGTAAATAGTAGGACAGACTAGGTTCTTCAGCCTTGGTTAGGCAACTAGTCTAGGAGAAGGAAAACTCTGAATTCAAACCTGTTAAACTCCGCTTAAAAATTGACCATGTCGTATCCTGCCCGAGCGGAGGGGTTGGTAAATAGTATCAGAACCATTTCTTCAGTAAGATATTCTGGACAGGTACAATGGTTTTTGGTGGGGAGGTGATGTTCATTTGTTTTATGTAAGATCTTTGTAATCATGTGTGATGATCCTTAAGAGACGTGTCTTGGACACACAAAGATTACTGAAATATTTAGTCTGATACCATAAACCACGAAAACGAATATCTTCTATTTTAAACAACATGATAAAATTTACACAATCAAATTTAAGGAAACTTAACAGTTCTCAAAACTATGAAGACGATATTGTAACCTTTTTTATAGGAAAGAATCAAAGAAGCACATTTTTGTTAGGGTTAGACTCTGAAAGGCCATATGACTGCAAAATGTTAGCACCTTAAGCTTTTAGCGCCAATTAAGAGCCCAGATTTTCTTTTTAACTTTGCCGCTAATTATGATCCGACTTAATCTCGTTTTACCGTCTTTAATGACGCTTTGCCAAGATCTTAATTCTGTACCGGAATTATTTCTGCTATGATTGAAATCTTTTTTTTTTTCATTGCAAATATTGAATATATGTGAATAGAATGAACTGTTCCTTAAGATATGCGCCTCGGCTTTGAATTATTTAAACTAAAAGAACATAACGCCAACTAGTCTTGTGTTTGTTGATATACACCAAACTAGAAGTCCAGTAGTATTCAACAAAAATGTGAGTAAATTTTGTTTTTCTTGCACTTCTCGAACATCTGAAGTTTTTGAATGTGGTTCTTACATTAAGTTTATCTACTTTTGGATTATTCCGTATCTTAACCCTTGACCTTAAGATATTCTTTATAAAAAAAAATCAAGCTTAAAAAATATTAACTTCGCTCCAAGACGCAGGTATCTTTGTTTGTTTGTTTTTTTTCAACCTATCCTATTTTTCATCGAAGAATTGAAATGGTCGCCATACTAAACCTTTTCATTATTGTCATTTTACGTGATATCGGATTTCCAATGTTTAGTAAAATTGTGCTTAGCTTGAAACGTCACTCTTAGGTTCAAAGAAAACTAACATTGTACGGGAAACGTGAGCAAAATTAATAGCTGTAGCGAAGAATGTCATCCATTTGTAGGGGTTGCAATTTTCTCGGTTTGCAGTAATAAGGATTCTTAAATTTAAAATCAAAGTCTTATGTGAATAAAACTAACTTTGATTTAACATGTGTACATTTTATATATTTAACAACAAATGTAACACGCCTGTTAAAAAATAACTAAAAATCTATCTGAAAATTTGGGGTTCGTACGACCTTAGAATTGAGCTCCAAATCGCTAAGAAAGAAAATGTAACTTTAAAAAATTTAACGAAAAACATCCTTTCCGTATGTACTTTCTATAAAATGTCTTTACATCGTTAATCGAACACACGCTTTTTTATAAAGATGGACATAGAGCCAAGGTCTAGTTTATTATTATAGGTACATTGTAAATGCACTCCCTCTCCTCTGCTAGACACATTTTAGAGCCCTTTCACTCTGCTTTATTTTTCTTGCAGAAAAAAAATCTCCACCCCCGTATAATATCATTTCCATACAGAGCAGATAAAATTATATTGAAAATAAATTTTTCATGCAGAAATATACCTTTTCAGCTCTACGAACGCTGGCTTAGGGTTGTTTTTTTTAAATCATCAAACAAAGAGAACAAATTGATCACAAGTAATGTTGTCTATCTTGAAGTTCTTCCATGACGAAAATATTTGATATCAGAGTTTTAAAATGTGATGCATTTTCGACATCAGGGAATTAGATTTAACGCAAAAGTACCACCATTTATAACATAAAAGAAGTCGTCGCTAAGAGCTTTGCAAATGACTCCAGTTTCTTTTGAATTCTTGGCGTTAATTGCAGATCACGACATTAACTTTTGGGATAATGTTTTATTGGTATATGAAGTAGATTCATTTTTTGTGAGGGTGTTTTGAGGCAAATCGAACTCTGCTAGTTTTTAAAAGGCATAATTTATAAGGAGCTAATTAAGATTAAATAATGATTTTTTTTTAAATAATCATTGAAAATATAACGTAAATTACAAAAGGGATTATTTGAAACGTGGGTTTGATTGTAGAGTAGAACAGCTTGGACGCTAGTTCTTCCCATCACTCACGGCTTTCATTACAAAATTTTCCAAATTTAACAAATAGACAGTCAAGAATTAAATTAGCCATTTCTTTTAAAGTTTGACTGGATTTTTATTCATATTTATCAAAATAAAACCAAACAATTAGAATTCAATTAAACCAAGGAAATATTTATTAAAATCATGTTTTAAAAAAATAGCCTTCCCGTTCACACTGTAAACTGCTCTTTGGTTGTATATATAAATACAACTGCATATTATGTAGATAAGGCCATAAGTATTAATGACATAAAACAATTTTCTTAACTGATATAAGAATAAATCATGGAGAATGTAGCGTGAATAATAAAGGAATTGTAACGTCGGTGGTGACAGTTTTGATTACACACACATAATCTTTTATAAGATTATTATTAGTAGTAATTTGAAACCGTATAACGGTGTAAACAAATGATTATTAAATAGAAAGTAACTTAAAACTAAATAACTGTGTTTTAATTATTATTATTAGATAGACATACTTGAAACCATTCACCGGTGCAAATTATTTGTTTTAAGAATACTTGATATCGTATAACTGTGTGAAAAAACTTTTAAACCAAAAAAATAAATAACTTCAGACAGGTCGACATACCATTAAAACCAATCATTATTTATCTGTTAATCTGGTCGATAATCCAAGTCTTTAGTCGGTGTAGACGAATGCTTCAGGTAGTGATTATATCAAAGTGACTTGAAAAAGGTGGAGAAAAAAAAATGAAGCAATAAACTTTTTTCAGCTCCGACAAGTTTGATATTTTCTGCTTTTGTTACTGTCTATTGATTTTTACCTCTATTCAACCTTTCATTTGTTGAGCTTTAATCACTTTCTGAAACGATAAAATCTTCGACAGTAAATTCATCCCCCACCCACATAATACTCGCCTAAAGATTTTGAAGCCCTAAGATTTTTGGTACTCAGCTTGTATGTTCTATATTGAAAATCAGACGAAGAAAAAAAACATTGACATGGGTCAATAAATAATATCAAGTATTACTTATACGAGATATGAATAGAGTGACCCGAAAGAATATTAAGATTTCTATCAGGGTATTTTTATTAGAAAAGCAGAACTGATATTACGGAGACCACCTATGGAAGATTCCACAAATGCGTTGATAGGTGTGCGCTTTAAAATCATATCATAGACCATCTCTCACGTCTTGTATTATACATTTATTACATAGACCCCTCACTCGGAGAAAATTCCAACAATGTGTTGACAAGTGGAGGATTAAAAGAAATGTTCACATTTCTATGGGAGTTATTTTATTATATGAATTTAAACATCCTGAATTTTAAAGAGTTATTGTCATATACTAAGCTTAGTTTGACACAAAGCTAGTATTAGGAGCCCAGTGAGAATTAAATTTACAATCAATGATCTAATAACCTACCTCACTAGTATGGGAGGTGCCCATATTTTAATAATAGAAATGCACCAAAAGGCATTATGAATGGTAAGGAATTAATGTAAGGATTATTATCAGAATAAGACTCTTAAATGGATAAGATAAATTCTTATTACAATTTACACATTTATCTGTGTGTAAGGAAACAATGAATAATTGAATAATGGAGCGTATCCATTGGTACTTCGTGGTCACATGTTACAATATCAGAATCCATCTCGTTCTCTCTTACGTCAGTCCATTGAACGGTTGAGACGTTGCCTCTGATCTCACCTTTTTTGCCATAAAGCCTGCGTTCCTGTGAACATGTTTCTGCTCATCTACCTCCAAGGCTTTTCCGATTTTTAACCCATTTCATATACAGCTTGTTCATAGAACAATATGTGTAAATTTTGTCTGTTGGAAGACATTTGTGTATTAATGTCAGTACTTCTTGTGTGTGTGTGTAAATGAGCCTATATTGCTTTCCTTCCATTTATTCAGTGTTAATACATCGTTGGATATACTAATGCCAATATCAGCAAACAGATATTAGAAAAATATAGGATTAATTATCTGCCCTTGGCAGTAAAATGGCCAATCAGCGCACTACCGCAGATTGGCACCCATTTTTGACTCTTAAATTTACGTCACTTGTATACTGGAAACGAAATTATGAGGACGTCAATTCAACTACTCCAGTCCAAATATTTGCCCAATCGGCTGGGGCTGTAGAAGATTCTGACTGTACCTCTGCAGAGGGGTAAGACTCCCCCCCCCCAGAATAAGTATCCTGGATATGACATTAAAGTCTGATGGTGAGGTCCCAGTAATGCTGGGGCCTTGGGGAATACGGAGCACCCCTTCATTGCCATTGCTCCCTGGTCCACTATGGCCCGGCGTGGTAGCACCTGACAGGGTCCTATCTATGGGTTAAATTAAACTAACGGCATACTTACGCCAAACTGAATTGTTTGATTAAACTGAATAGCTTGAAATAAATTGTTTTTGACAATTAAACCGTACTTAAATTTAAACTGCGTGCCTCTGCTAAACTGAATAATTTGAAATGGAACTGTTTTTTGACATTGAAACTGTATTTACACTAAACTGAATTGTTTAACATAGAACTGTTTTGACATCTGTGTGTAAACAAAATCTGTACTTATACTAAACTGAATTAGCTGAATTAGAACTGCTTGACTAAACTGAATGTTTTTGACAGATAAACTGTGTACTCATGCTAAACTAAATTGTTTGAAATAGAACTGATTATTTACATAAAAATGGGTTTGGCGTTAAATAACCTACAAAGGTTGATATGCCATAAAACCCAACAAACCAAACCAGTCCAAAAATGGACCTCGGCAGATAAGTCTGGCCGCAAACCCATAAAGTTTGCGACCCATCTTTTGTATTTTTAAATATATGTTTGTACAATAGTTTTGTCTTCTTCTTCATCCGAACTGAATGGCTATCCATTAATATTGGGGGAAATATATGGGGTCCAGCAAAAAAGACCATACATATTGAGTTCTATTCTGACTGGATATCCTATACTTTTAGCCTTGTAACAGTTAAATTTAGTTAATGATCAATTGCAATTATTTTTTCCAAGTATCTCTCGTTTTGATTGCGTTGCTGTAAAAGAAAAATTTCTGATAATAACATTGTTATATTTTGTGTTTTACGCGGTCAAATTAACTTGAGCGTAAGTTGAATCTTCCTTTACTCGTAAATTCTTCTGATCAAGAAAAAATTTCAAATTGTCATAAATGGTTCATTTCTACAAAAATGTATTGTTTTAATAACAGAATAATTCATACATTTTGTTTTTAATAGCAATATAGGGATACAGTAAATAATTGTCCCTCCTGGGGTACCATATAGCATGTCACAGTTATAGAAAGTCATTCTTGACCTTTTTTGCTTCGGTTTTTTGAGTAGAAACGTTGTCTCAGACCCTTGCAAGGAACTGTAAAGCCACTGTATTTTCTACTCTTGTCAAGTAAAATTTTCCCATTTTGTTTCTCTTCAACATACAGCTTGTTTATGGAACTGTGTGTGGTTCTACCATGGGATTCGTTTGTGTATGTGAAAGGTTAGATGACTTGTATGTGTTTTTGAGTTTGTCTTTCCTTCCGTTTTGTTCAATGTTGGTCCTTGTCGAGTGGGAACTCTCCCCAACAGCTTCCTTACAACCAATCTTTCTAGTAATTGTTTTATATCAGACTGCTATTGGGTTCGCACAGTAACGGTGGCCCATGATTATATTGATGTATCTATTTAGGAAGGAGTTTAATGTTAAATGTCATGTATGTGTAATTGAGTTATTGTCTTTCCTTCCGTGTCAGTAAATCACAATTTTTTTTTGTCTTTCCTTCAGTGTATAGAATACACATTTTTTAGCCTTGAAATAACCAACCCCAAAAACATACATAAGAACATTCTAGAAACTTCGGATCAAAATTGCATTAACATTAAAGTTACATTTTTATATTTTTCAACTAACCAGCTAAAAACACAAAATAAGAACATTCTAGAAAATCCGGATCAGAAACTAATTAACAGAAAATTTTCAGGCTCTAAAACAAATAAGTAAATATACGAATCTGATTGGTCAAGAAATGTCTGCGCGCTTGAATTTTAGGACCCGCAATAAAACTATTTTTGATCCACTTAAGTGACCCCAAAAAGTAATTCATTCTTTCCACGACGAGAGGTCATGAACGGACAGCAGAGAGCCACGCCATAAGACTCAAAGGGAAAAGGCATGCAACCTTTTTTTTTTTTTTTTTTTACTAATGCTATACGTTGTCGCCAAGATCACAAGAAAACGCACATGCGGACTTAATGAAAGCAAAAACCCACACTCGCGGTCCATCACTTTATATATATATATATATATATATATATATATATATATATATATATATACACACACACACACACACATACCCATGAATGTAAGTAAAGTCAAATTTTTATCTTCTTTGCGTCGGCCAACTATGGACCCATTTATTTGATAGACTTTATTAACATGTAAACAGACACACACTGGCGAACAATTCTATTTTCATTCAACTGGCCACAACTGTATTTTCAACAAAGGCCGCCAGTACATAACATGAACATTGTATTTCTAATTATTTTTATCCTGTTTGTCATGATTCTTAAATTGTTTGTTTCTTAATGTTCGTTGTTGTCATATTCCATTTATTTACGCGCTTGTAAAATTTGTGTTGTATTTGTGGTGGAACTGAACGTGAAAGTAATAATACCCGTAAAATACGAACGGACACTCACTCACTACAAATTGAGAGTAACATATCTACTCAACAATTACATGTACCGACTACAAGTGTTTAGTATATCACGATTTTTTTTTTTTTTTTTTTCAAGTAAAAATCATTACCAGTAATAAACAGTACATCCTTCTCTCTTTTGACTGAAGGGTTCACATTTAACCCAGGTCTGGTTTCAGAAAACAATCCCTGCGGGCAAAACTGTCCTCCAATGTCTAAAAGGAATAAGGGTTGAGTTTATTGTCCGCGGTACCTCCATATGTTTGGATGTTGGGATTAGTACAATTTTTGCACCTTCTGCATGGTAGTCTTATTTCCTGATGATCTATTTCATAGCGAGGTAGATAATTCCTTGTCTTTCTCTGTCTCTCCATAATCTTTCTTTGTGATAAAAGATACTTTCCGTTTATTCAGTAAATTGTTCGAGAATTCCATTGATGTTTTGGTTTCCTTTCTATAACAGGATCTGTATGCTTTTTTTCTCAAACTGATTTTGTAGAGGCAGATCCATGTGTTGTGCATTTGTTAAAACGTTGGATTGTTATTTGTTGAGGGGGAGGGAAGTCCCTGTGGTGTAGTGCTGGACTGAAACATCGTTGTGAGTGAGTTCGAACTCCTATCGCGTTATTACGTTCATTCGAACTACTACCCTGGGGAAAGGTATGAACCTTCTCATCTTACACCAGCTATGGGTTGAATAGCACCACTAATGTTATTCTATAAGGATGGCTTTGACATTAAATAATCCACAAAGGCTGATATGCCATTAAATAACCAAACCATTCAAGAGTAAATTTATTGATACAAAAAGGGTTAATAAAAATGTTTATATAGAAAGTCTCTTTTGCTGCAGTCAGTTTACTGTAATCAAATATTTCACATGGGCATTGAATAATTTAATCAACAAGATGAGTTTGGACAGTGAGAGGAGGCATTCACACCTTAAATAGGACTCAAGTATTCTAGGGCCTAATCGGTTGGGGCTATAGAATACACCAACTGAATCTCTGTAGAGTGGTAAGACCCCACCCCCAACTAGTGTCTTGGATATGACACTAAACAATCTGGTAACACTTCAGTCTTGGAACTTTGAGGAATGCGGATTACTCCCTTCATTGGCATCACTCCCAGGTCCACTCTGCCAGGGAGTGATAGTACCTGAAAGGGTCATATCTGTTGTTCAAATAGAACTGTTTGACATTTAAACTGTGCAAACAAAGGACTTATGCTCAATTGAATAGCGGGAAAGAGAACTGTTTGATCATTTAACTATGTGTAAACGAATGACTGATGTTTAATTACATTGTTACTGATACATAGCAATACTTGGAACCATTTACCTGTGTGCAAAAGAATGAGCTTAGGCTCGTTTAAAAACGTTACCCACAAAATTTTTTAACAAATCATATATTTAATTTATATTTATTAAGCGGATTTGGCCTTAAATTACCAACAAGAGTCGATATCTTATAAAACAAAGTCAAACCAATCAAGTATTACATATATGGAATTTTAAACGGGCCCATACAATTTTAATATCTTCGATTATTTCTATCTCTCAATAAAAAGCGATTTAAATTTTTTGTTTCATTTGACATTAGATATTTTTAAAACTTAGCCTAATGTGATATAAGAAAGTGGGCGTGGTGTAATGGTTATCGCCGTAGGAAATGGACACGGCGACACGAGTCAACTAGTCTAGGAGAAGGAAAACTCTGAATTCAAACCTGTTAAACTCCGCTTAAAAATTGACCTTGTGTTGTGTCCTGCCCGAACAGAAGGGGTTGGTAAATATGTACTAGAAGGAGAGGAAAACTGCATTGCGCCAAATCTTCTAATTATAAGATATCAGGGTCTTCTGAAAGTAATTATGTTTTAACATAGGTAAAAGAATCAATATATAAAATTCAATAACCATATTACTATTAAGTCCTGCTGATAGCATAGAGACCCTTGACTCTCTCTCCATCCGTTCCTATCGGCCATCACTCTTGGCAGGTCTTCTAGACTGCATCCAGTGTCTGCAGAGTTATTGAATATAAGTCTTTGCTGGTCAGCCAATAGTGGTGTGTCCGTGTATAGGATTCCTCAGAAGAACGCCCTGGCTTCTCCAACAGTAATCAGCATGTCTTGTTCGTCTTACTTGGATGGTTTGTGAGATAGAAGGCAGGTGACTGTAAAGATCTTGCTTGAAGGATTTGTTCTAAGCAGCATGCAGCATTCTTGTATGGTTCCTATCTAGCTTTTCTCCAATCATTTCGTTAGTTCAGTAGTACTAATACGGCTACAGCATGTAAGAATTCCCGTCTTATTTTATCGGAGAGATCAGATTTTCATATGATCAATAATCTATCAATAGCAGTTTGGAGGTGCCCGTGGTGTAATGGTTATCGTCGTAGGAAATGGACACGGCGACACGAGTTCAAATCCTGGACGAGGCTGATTGCATTTCACATAGCACTAATACCCTTGGGAAAGGCATGTATCCAATTATTCTCCCTCCAGCTATGAGTAAATAGTAGGACAGACTGGGTTCTTCAGCTTTGGTGAGGCAACTAGAAGGAAAACTCTGAATTCAAACCTGTTAAACTCCGCTTAAAAATTTGACCTTGTGTCATATCCTGCCCGAGCGAAGGGGTTGGTAAATAGGATCAATAGCAGTCCCTACCTTTCCTCTGCATATGTTGGCATCATTTTCAGTAGATGAGAAATTCCTAACGAGGTATGTGAACGAGTTAAATAATTTCAGAGGCTTTGTCATTTAATGTGGAGATGGCTCCGTTTTTTTTTTGTTTTTTGTTTTTTTTTAAACACATGAACTTTGTTTTATCTGAATTCATGTAGAGGCCAATGGCTTTTGCAAGGTTAAATTCCCTTATACCTGTTCGGAGGAAATGTTGAAGAAGAGGTGAAGTCGTAGCGGTATTTTGAATGAGTAGATTTATTATATACATCACAACAACAACGCTGCTACTGCTTAGATACCCTGCTTAGTCCCCAGGGCACCTCTGGTGGTGTAACGGTTAGCAAGCTAGACTAGCAAACCTACACGAGTGAGTTCGAGTCTCATTGGGCGCCCCATTCTTTCGGCCTTGTGCCACATCGAAGCAAAGAGCTTTGTAAATTACTACCCTGCTTAGTCCCCGCTGCAGCTGCTGTTATCACATACAATCAGTACAGAATAAATCCTCGAATCAGATGCACGTGATTATTCGTCTTTCCTTTCAGCACTACTCATTCTCTGAGTGTATTAAATGGTGTCAGAAGTCTAGTACATCTTTTACCTCTAAAAGAACCCACAAAGAAAGAAAATAAGATGGAAGGCCTACCTACACCAAAAATTTTTGACCAAGAAAATCTCGCTGCAGCATGGAAAATATGGAAGCCACGGAAAGCGATACGAAATCCGTTAAATCCCAAACCTCGATTCTAATGACATGTATTGGCGCAAAAAGGCGGAGAAATGTAATCTACGTTCACCTTCGACTCACCAGAAGACGAAATAAATATTCAGACTGTATTCAATAAATTCGAGGCGTACTGTCAGCCAAAGAAAAGCTTGACAATTACAAGACTCAGATTCTTTTTCTGCAAACAAGCAAAAAATAAAAAAAATTCGGTGACTATGTGACGGAACTTCTTCACAAAGCAAAAGAAAGTGAACTAGGGCAACTAATAGAAAGTCTTATCGAACACGTCTTAATATGTGGGATAAAAGATTCTAAACTCAGAGAAAGACTTCTCATGCAACCAGACTTGAATTTATAGATAACGATTCAGGCTGGGCAAACCGATGAAGAGACGAAAATACAAACGAAGTTATTAGACACTACTTTAGAACGTAGACCTGCTGAAATAGCAAACATACGAAGTAGTAAGCACTACGAAAAAAAAATACAAGACTCAACTTTCCGGGAATGACAGAAATCCTACCAAAACCCAGAACTAAATAAATGCATGTAATTATTGTGGTAGAAGCAACAAAAGAAATCGTCCTGCATTTTCTAAAACATGCGACAATTATAAAAAGAAAAGACACTACACTAAAATGTGTAGGTCAAAGGAAAAGATGCAAAAAATAGAAGTCTTGTCAGAAGACTCAGACGCGTGCATTGAACACATATTGCAAAACTCCATAGAAATGGAATAAAAAGAAATACACTCAGTGAAGAAAAAAAACAAAAAAAAACAGAGCCAGGCTTTTGGACAGCAACAGTAAAGGTAAATGATTTTAAAATTAATCTTAAATTAGACTCTGGAGCAGATATAAATGTACCGCCAAACAAAATTTATAAAAAAAAAAAAACAAAAAAAAAACTCTCTCCGTGGCTGGAATTAAAGAAAACTTCACACTCCGTGCCTATAATAAGACAAAAATTCCTACTCTTGGGAAATGTACGGCAATAATTAAAAACAAAAAATTCATACAAGTGTTGTTTTTTTAAATATGCTAATTTTTGTGTTGGTTGGGGTCTTTTTAATCAATAAAATGGATATTATCCTAATCCACTTCGCCAGAGCAATCCTTTTGGTGCCGTTTGGTGAAACCTTGGTAGACTCGCTCTTGGCCATGTAGGACTTATTTTCAAATATATAATACCAATTATAAATAAATGAATAAATAAATACATATATTAGTTTATATATATATATTTATATATATACACACACACACATATATATATAATAGCATGGATGTTTATCTGCGACCTAGGGTTTCATGCCACCTTATTACAATCATCAGGCAATGAAAAAGATGTTTGAGAAATTGAAAAATACAGTCAGGTGAATGTTTACGTTGAGGTTTGTATTGGAGATTGTATGTATGAGGATACAAGCGTCTCACGGTCGGGTTGAGATTGTCTCCTGAATGTTATTGTAGCAAAGGTTCTTAGTAGACAGGATATGACTGAATAAAAAATGTTTTTGCATTCGTGCATTTGATTTGTAAGCATAATAAGCGAAAAAGCATGGTAGGTCTGAAAGGTAAGATATATTATGCAATATTAGTGTTTTATATTAGATTGCAATAAATTGTATTGGTTGTTTATGCTGTTGTTAATGTTATATTACATATATGTTATTATAATCTATGTATATACGTAAGGGATATAATGTATTAAGACGTTGCAATAAGTGTTTGTATTAGCTGTGTCATGTTAATGTTTTTATATATATATATATATATATATATATATATATATATGCGCGCGCGTGTAGTGACGAATATCATTAATTTGTATCATGAAGAAAATAAACCTAATAGGCGAAAATGTATGGTGGGTCTAAGATGTAAGGATGTGTGAGGAGGGAATGTAACATTAAGCATCATTTAATATTTGTATTTTATGCTGGAATATTTTTTGTATTCGATTGTGATAATTATTTGTATTAGCTGTTGTTAATGATATATTGCGTATACGTCATTGTAATCTATGATGGTATATGCGTTAGGGATATGGTAAATATACTGAGTGAAGTTGTATTTCTAACATTCATGAAAAGTGCGTCAGGTGTGTTAAGGGGTTATTCGTGAAGGGGTGTAGAGGATTTTAAGTAATTGAGGTGGTATAGGTATGGTGGGTGGCTTATGTATATGGATCGAAATTTGAGAGCAAGTTTTTGTTTAGCAGGATGTTTTGTGATGGCTGGGTAATTGCTAATTTCTCGTGGAAACAAAGAAGGCATTTTTTTGTGTCTTGTTGTAAGCGGGTGCTAGTTTAAGTATTTCCCAGGTGATGGTAGGTGAGATGTTCAAGTCCTTTGGGTCTCAGACGTGTGTTGATAAAGTGTTAATGGAATAGTTTCTGTTGGAGAAGGAAAGGTTGTGGTTATATATTCTTTGTTTTATAGTACTCTCCGTTGCACCTATGTATTGTTTGACTAAGTTGTTATTGCAACGTCCTAATACATTATATCCCTTACGTACTTGCATAGATTACAATAACACACACGTAATATAACATTAACAACAGCATAAACAGCCAATACAATTTTATTGCAATCTAACACAAAACAGCATAAAATACTAATATTGCATAATACTTCATAATATATCTTATCTTTTAGACCTACCATACTTTTACCACTTTTATGCTTACAAATCAAAATTTATTTTCTTCGTAACGCAATGATGATAATTCGTTCCTTAGTTAAAATCATCACCACACACACACACACACACACACACACACACGAATGCAAAAACATTTTTATTCGGTCATATCCTGTCTATATTTTGCTACAATAACATGCAGGAGACAACCCCAATCCTGCTGCGAGACGTATGTATCATTATACAAACACACACACACACACTAACAATCTCCAACACAAATTTTACTCACACACACACACACACACAAGTCCATAAAACCTCAACGTAAACATTCGCCTGACTGTATTTTTCGATTTTTTTGATTTCTCAAACATCTTTTTTCACTGCCCGATGATTGTCGTAATAAGGCGACATGAAAACCTTGGTCGCAGATAAACATCTATGCTATTAAATAAATATATATAAAAACTAATATATATTTATTATTATGTTATATCTATCACAGATATTGAGCACTCTCCAAATTATACCGCGTTTGGTCTGCCACAAACCCACCAAGTGAGATAGTGACAACCATACACTGTTTTATATATATATATATATATATATATATATACATTATCTTTTTGTATGTGTGTATGCAAGAAAATAACACACGCATATATATATTCTTTCATGGAGGTGCTCGTGGCGTAATGTTTATTGTCGATGGAAATGGACAGTGTGACCAGAGTTCAAAACCTTGACGAGGCTGTTTGTATCTCACAGAGAGCCAATGCCTTTGAAAAAAAAAGGTATGAATCCAATTATACGCCCGTTAGCTATGTTTTTTAACTTTGACATCCTGCATCTCCGGAGGCGTTTATATGCATTTGTATGTGCGTAAACGTGTGATCTGGATCATAGCCATACATAGCCTACGATTAAAGACTTCCATGGTTTACTAATAATCTGATATTAAGTTGATTAATATTTGGACTGATCTTACTTCGTTTGGTTATACAGCATTTTGACCCTCCTCTATTACTTGTAAGTTCTCTCGTTAATTGTTAGTAACTTATTTTACTGTGTCTTTTTGTATGTATCCGTTAAGCACTCATTCTTCTGTGTAAAATTCACCTTAACGATACAACAGTACGTGAATGTATATAGCGTGTGATGGGTAAATTGTCTAAATAACGTAAAAATGAAAATAATACTGACATCTAACTTTCAGATACATTTACGAAAATTGCATGAAAATATTGAAATACTAAAGATCAATTCAAAGAAATCGCTATTGGCTTCAACAACGTCATCCAGCCGACTTTGGAATTTTCTGCAATTCTTTACGACGGTCTCCTTGTTTAAATTGGTAAATGCAGCCGTTATCCTTGGCATCACTTCATCTTTGGTGTGGCACGGTGTTTTGTAAGTCTGTAGGGGACGAATAGATAAATAAATAAATAAATAAAACTATTAAATTTGCAGAAATTCCCTGGGGTCACTAACTGGAAAAAGGGATGACGCATGCGTAAAGGAAAAAGAAACCCCTCGACTGGGGAGAACAGTTTTTTTCTCTTTCAGGCAGCGACCTGCGAATTGACAACAGCACCATTTTGCTGTCTGGTGTCTGGGCGCCACGCATACGTCTTTGGACGTGGCGTTGCTTAGTCCCTTTCACCCAGTAGCAGCCCTCTCTCGGTTAACAGTATGCTGAAATATAAAAGACTACGAAATGGAACTACGAACTAAAACAACTGGACTTCAACAAACTACCAAAAACAACTAACCATTGTTGAGACTTTAAAATATTGTGGAAGTTTTAAATACCCAATGAGGACAAGCATATGCAAGAAAAGCCTAACGTATTTTTAGACACCTTAACTGGGGGATTCAACCATTTCAATTGTATTTAGGGGAAACTCCCCCACCCATGGAATGGTTGTTGAACCCAGGAAATAAAGGAAAGTATAAAAGAAACGTCTTTGTCTCCTATCTGTTGCTGTCTTCTTTTGTATAATTCTTTTTGGGACTTTCTTGGGCAAGGCGTTACACCGACTAGCCAACGTGGGGTAGAATAAAATAACCTAATAATGGAATCCGATATTAAACGGCTACACAGCTTTGCCCATCGCCTTTGATCTTCAGTCGAAGCCCCATAATGGTGAACCTTGACGTCATTGTTGAACACCCAGTATAAAGAAGCTATCCCAACATGAAATTAAAAAAAGGGGTTATGTACCCCCCCAACAACAAAAACATCCTAAACTTGAAACAGACAACTTTCCAGGTGGTACACAAAAAAATGTTAACACGGAAATCAACAACAGACCCACGTGGAAATGACTACCTCCTCAAAATGACTTACCAAAAAAAAAAAAAAAAAAATTCCAGCAAATACTAGCGACTGAAAGAAAAAGCTGTTCACTGCCAAAGCATACTACCCTTTTCCACCACTCTAAAAAGAAAAAGGAGTTACTACTATAGAAAGTGCAACGTTTAAACAAGCGAACACGCACACATAACAATAACAACAACAACAACAAAACACATGGATATTAAAGAAACTGTGAGTAACCAACTTTCTTAATTTTTGTTTCTATGAATAATATTCTCGGATATTGAAAGAAGAATTTCCAAAGAAAAAGCAAAAGGGGTAATGAAGAATAATCCTCTCAAACCAGACGATTACATTCAACAACTCTATGCCCCACCAAAATTGATACACACAAAAAAAAAAATGACGTAAAAAAATGGGAATAAAATCCATCATATCCAACGAGTCCTCGTTTTCCAGCCATCTGAAATCTGAGGAATTAGGCAATTTGTAGCGAAAATATTCTGACAACCAAGACTGGGTTCTCCTGCCTATGTGTCATGGCAACAGTATTCTGTTGCCAGACGTAGCATCTTCCAGCGGCCACCTTCTCGACCTAGGGCAGCTCTATCTTTTCCAAATAATTGATTTAGGCCTCCGTGTTGACTCTGAGACCATGTGAAAAAAGGATTGGAGTCGTAATCTCACCCCAGAAATCATAATGCAGAGTGTTTGATTTTCCTTAATATTGGATACATTTTGTGGGGACCGAGCAAGGCAATATGTTCAGTTTGAAAGGATGCTTTGCAGCAGTCTTTCCTTTAATACCTCGGGGCTTGTGATGAAAATTGGCCTTTTCTTTTATGATATATATGCATCATTAAGTCGCATTGGCAGCACAGAGTTCCTCACTCTCTTTGGCCATCCATCTCTATCGTCTATCGCTCCTGGTCGGTCTTCTTGGCTGCATTTTGTGTCCGCACATAGCTGATCTAAGTCTTTACTGGTTGGCCAACACTGACTGGTGTTCATATACGGAAGTCCATAAGAGAACATCGCTTATGAGTTCGTCCTTGCTTTTCCAGCAGTGCCCTGTATGTCTTATTACTTGAATGGTTTGTGAGATGAAAGTTAAGTGACTGTACAGCCGCTGTTTTGTAGGGTGTTGCTCCAAGGATTTGTTAAAGACAGCGTGCAGCATTTTTGTGCTATTCCCATCTAGCCGTTTCTTTGTGTACTTTGTTAACATCTTTGTAGTGTATCACATAGCAAAAACACATCCTCGACACCGAAGTTTTAACTCTGGCTTCTCTTTCCAGTATCTATACCATCTTGAAGCAAGTACAGTTTCGTTGGGCCGGTCATGTTGTCCACATGAAAGATCGCCTCCTCCCGAAGAAACTGCTGTACGACGAACTGTCTCAGGGTAAGTGGCCCCAAGGAGGCCAGAAAAAGCACTTCAAAGACACACTGAAGGTCTCCATGAAATCTTTCGGTATTGCCCCTAATTGCCAGGAATATCTGGCGCAGAACAGACAAAAGTAGCGTGAAGTTATCAAATGTGGAGCGAAAGTCTGAAACCAGAAGAAACGCAGCAACTGAGCTGCGCAGGAAACTTATAAAAGGCACAGGAAGATCAGCCTCTGTCGTTACCATTCCTTGTTCTCTATGCCTAAGACTCTTCCGCGCACAGATTGGTCTCATTAGTCATCTGCGCACTCACGGATGCCTTCCTCAATCATAAGGTTGGTCAGATAGTCCTCATCGATTACGATGCACAAAGTGCATTCATATAGTCGTATTGATGCTGCTACAACTTGGAAGAAATACTCTTTTATTTTAGCGTATGGATCAGGCTTTCATATGATCGATAACCTGTCAATAGCAGTCCATGCCTTCGTTAGGCTTATATTATATTTAAGTCACAATATAATATCAGCAAGTAAAACGACAAACAAAAGAGGCTAGATCTTATAAAAAAAATCATCAATAGCAATGATTTATGCCTCTACAATCAGAACTCTCAAACCCACCTTAATCCATCCTCAGGTTCATTTTCTGCCATAGACCTAACCACCAGTGACCCCATCAATCTTTACAGATTGTAATTGTAGAGTATACAAAAACCTCTGAGGCAGTGACCACGGCCCAATATTAATAGAAAACTCCACAATAAAAAAATTCAGAACCACAAATAAAACCCCCACGATGAAACTTCAAAAGAGCAAACTGAAAATTCTATAAAAAACTATGCCTTACCACACAAATCCCAGAATCAAATACAAATCAAGAAGAACCCATCATACATTTTACCAACACCCTCATTAGCATAGCAAATAAAACTATCCCCAAAACCTCAATATCTCCAAAACACAATAAACCATCGTTCACAGAAGAGTGCAAAAACATTAGAGAACGGCAAGCAACTCTCTAAACAAGTACAAACAACAAAGAACAAAAACCGGACGTATCATCAAAGAATCTAAAAGATCCTCCGGGAGAACATTCATTTCGAAGATAAATTCTAATACAAATCCAAAAAAAATTTGGGGCTTTATAAAGAAAATAACAAATAAAAACATCAATAAACCAATAAATTACCTCTCTCAAGGATACACAAAAGCCACCAATGAAAAGCATATAGCCAACTTGATGGCAGAAAATTTTGCTCAAGTGTCAACTACAAAAAATTACTCAAATCAATTTAACTCAATCAGAATCAAAGAGGAAAAGAACAAAATAAAATTCACCTCAGAGAATACTTATAACCAACCCTTCACCCTGACCGAACTTCAAAACTCAATATCCAAATCTAACAACTCGGCCCCTGGTCCAGATGAAATTCACTACACCCTCCTCAAAGAATTCCCAACAATATCTCTAAAATATCTTCTAGATATATACAATATCTGGATCTCTAGCAACATCCCTACCATATGGAAACAAGCCATAACCATTCCTATCCTCAAAAAACAAAAAAATCCCTTAAATCCTTCCAGTTATAAACCTATATGCACCTGAAAAACCCTCGAAAGGATGATCAATCTAGGACTAACATGGTTCCTTGAATCCAACAACCTTCTCTTAAACCAACAAATAGGCCTTAGAGCCAAAAGAAGTCCCATAGACAAAATAGTCCGTATAGAAACTTTAATCAGGGAAGTATTCATCAAAAAAGAACATTTGGTTACAGTCCTCTTTGACCTAGAAAAAGCCTACGATACAACCTGGCCATATGGCATACTCAAAGATCTCGGCCTACAGACTCCCCATCTTATAAAACACTTTCTAGAAGACCGGACCTTCCAACCAAACATGATAAAATAATACACTCTCCTATCCAAAACGACAAGAAATAGGTGTACTTGAGGGTATTATCCTATCTGTGATCCTATTCATGATTAAAATAAATGAAATAACAACCTGCGTCCCCCAGAAATCAAAGGATAATTATGTCGACGACTTCTTCATTTGTTACAATTCTAAAAACGTGGTGACAATTGAAAGAAAAATGCAACAATTCAACAAGATCGTAAAATGAACTCGGAAAAATGGTTTTAAAAACCCTAGCAATAAAACCATATGCATGCATTTCTGCCAAATCCACAAAATGCATAATCAACCCACCCTAACATTAAATGGCTCTGAAATACCCATAACCCAGCAATATAAATTCTTAGGCATTACTCTTGACCCAAAACTATCCTTCATCCCACACATTAAACAACTGAGGATTAAATGCAACCAAACTATCCAACCCCTGATAACCATAGCCCTCGCAGACTGGGGTGCTGATAAAAAAAAAACCTTAACCAAACTATACAGATGTCTACTACGATCAAAACTCGATTACGGCTGCTTCATATACGTGGCAGCCAGAAAATTCTATCTTAGAGAACTCGAAACTATCCATCTCTTGGGACTCCGTATTGCCCTAGGCGCCTTCACTACCTCTCCAATTGAAAGTTTATTAATAGAAGCCAATGAAACACCACTTTCCTTGAAGATACAAACTTGCACTCCAATACTATATTAAACTCATTTCATGCCCCCAAACCCTGCCTATAATTGCATCATGGAAATAAGATACAAAAACCTTTTCGAAAATGAATAAAAGGCCGTTAAATCTTTTAATCTAAGAATTCAAACTCTCCTAAATTAAATCAAAATCAATTTCAATATAATACACATTACAATCCTCCCCAAAACAGCACCATGGACCATAAACCAATCAATAATAAAGCTAGACCTAACCAAACTTTCCAAAACCAAAACACGCCCCATCACCTTCCAAAAGAACTTCCTCAACATCCAAAAAAAACTTCCCAGACCATCACCACCACAGCTATACTGATGGATCCAAACAGGGAATGAAAGTTGGTTATGCTGCTGTCTTCCAAAACCAAGAACTTTTAAAACGTCTCCCAAATGAATCATCAATCTATAATGCAGAAGCCATAGCTATTGACCAAGCCATGAACATTATAGCAAATCACAAATCCTCTAAATTTATCATCTATTAAGACTCCAAATAAGTCATCCAAGCTCTACAGAGCAAAGATTCAACACCTTATCACAAGACTACTAGATAAAATGAACACTCTTTCTAAAAACAATAGCATCATTCTTACTTGGATACCCAGCCACATTGGCATAAAGAGAAATGAAAGGGTAAACAAAGTTTCAAAAAAAGCACTCGAGACACATATATATCCAATACAAAAATTCCATACACCGACTTAAAATCACTTATTAACAAATTTATACTCAAGAAATAGCAAATATCTTGGGATGAACAAACACAGAACAAGCTCCACCATATTCAAGATACCATAGGTGAATGTCTAGCAGGCTACAGAAGAAATAGAAAAGAAGTGATAATCTCCAGACTTTGTATTGGTCACACCCACATTACCCATTCACACCTCCTAAAACGGGAAGATCTCTCCAGTATGTTCAACATGCAAAGTACCTCTTACAGTCAAACACATTCTCATAAACTGTGAGAGGTTTAGGCAAATTTGCCCAAAACATTATCAAACAATTTAAAGTACCTCTTCAAAAACTCCATACCAGAGAAAATCTTAAGCTTTCTAAAAGAAACCAACCTCTTCATCAAAATCTAGTAAAATATAATGAAACATTACCAAAACACATACCCTAAAACCTAAAGCATGCACAAAAGACAAACCCAATTTAACCCTTCTGGTATTAAATAACCCACAGATGTTGATATGCCGTTAAACAAAACTCAAAACCCAAATCTTACTTTTGGTACCCATGTGTTACAAGCTCGGGGTAATTCGGTAAATTTTGCATATTATAAATTCTTAAATCTTGCATATATTTTCGTCTTTTCAGTGGTATTATTTGTCTCTGTCTGACGGGTACTCGAATGTCTACGAAAATATAAACTAAGAGCATTCGCGTTTAAATCTGATGGTAGAACAACTATATTTCGGAGCTTATCCCATTTTGGTCCATACCGACATTGCATTTTTTTCTGGTTTTTTTTTTTTTTTTGTTTTTTTTTTGTGGAAGGATTTGTTTTTGGCGTGCATTCACGTGCCATCTTGAATTTGATTTCTTGGTTTTGGGCATTGGGTGAGCGGTCATTCCTTAGTTAATTCAAGGTTATTTAGGAATTTCTTTCCAGTATGTGTGTATCTCCGGTACTGACTAAGCTTATCAAAAGAAGACATTTATAGGAGGAAGATAATCTCCGCTTTAAGTCGTTTTAATGCTGGAAGAGATTTACTTAAACATTCTTTCCTGGCACAAAAAGAATTAGCAATGAATTAGCTTTCGTTCGTGACTCATTTAAAAGAAACAAATTTCGTATTCTCAAGGAACTCGCAGTTTGCGAGGAGAAATTTATTGATAATGGTGTAGGGTCTTCATCTAAAGTTAAGCAACCATATCTTTAGTATGAAATAGCTCCTAAATCAAAGTATCCTGGCCAGCGATATGTTAGCCTACAAAAACTTTTTGATGCAATTTGAGAATTGTGTTAGGTATGCACGATAAGGCTCTTAAGTTGCTAATTTTAAAGAATCATCTAAGGGGTCATGCCTTCAGAATTGTTAGTCACCTCTCCATTTTGACGGAAAGTTTTGATACTGCATTGAAGATCCTCAATAGCAAATATTTGGATGAAAGATATTTGGTAGAACAGATATGTGACTGCAGGGCTACACGCGACTATGATTTGCCCTCTATCAGTTTTTTTTTTTTTTTTTTTTTTTGCTCAGATGAACTCTGTATTTTACGAGCTGAAGAATTCGTTTTGTTAGAACTTCTTGGAAGAGAGGACGCTAGGCAACCGTTATTTTAGCCACCTGATGATTCATATGTTGCTTATGTTTCTAAGAAAAGAAGTTTTTAGGACTCTGGGTCATACTTATCCTTCGTTGGGGGAGATATTGAATTCGTATTCCTATGTGCTTCGCGTTATGGAATTGACTAAGCTCAAAACGAGTAGTCCGGAGATTTATACATCTAGATGGGGAAATATTAACCCCCCCCACCTCCAGAAATCAAAGTCTCCAGTGATTGGTAAAAAAACCCAGCTACCCTCGAGAAATTTAATATTGAAGCAGAAAGAATTTCAAATTATTATTTTGTGCGGGAATTGCATTGACCGTTGGAGTTTTAATTTATATAATTCGCCCAATGAGAATGACTGATGCCATTCTGCCCGGGTCACCTCCCCGGGGCACCATAAAAGGCCGAGCTAACTATTTATCACCCTCTCTTCTCGCTTCCCCACTGGCCAGCAGCAGGAAAAGCCAGCCAACATGACAGAGCAAATACTCCTCTCTTCGCCGGCTAGCGGCAGGACAGACCAGACAACATAATAGAGTACATTCTCTCTCCGCTTCCTTACTGGCTAGCTGCAGGACAGACCATGTTTTCTTCTCCCATCACAGCAGCAGTCCACTAAGCACCATGAGGATAGCACATCCAATCTATGGACCGTTGGTGTCTGGGAAATCATTCTTTCATTATTCATCTTTCCTTCTAAATCAACGGATCCTCGGAGAAACAAATCATCTCAACTCCTTAAAATAATAATTACTTGGACTCCAGCATTTTAATTCCTGTCCTGACGACAGCGTCCTAATACCAGCTCTATCATTTGCAACCTTTTACTTCTCTCTGCGACTTACAGCACAAGGGTTCTTTTTGTCTCGAGCTGTTATTAAAACTTCCAAATTGAAAACGACCAATATCTTCGTCAACTCATTTGTTCTTCCTTTTAATATAACAAGAGGCAACAGGACTCTACAACCTCAACTGCCATTTTGTATAAATGGTAATATTATCTGCCCTTATGTTAAAATATTATTTCTAAACCGGATAAGTTTAGATGTATTTTTGTCACGTCGATGTGAATTCTACTTATTATAGTAAAAAATACGCCTCTGTAAAAGACAGATTGGGTCGTTGCAAAGTCCTTGGTATTGAGTACGTTGTGTACTGATCCTCATTCAGAAGTTGGTAAAAAATCAGACCTTGCTAGAATTGCAAGAGTCGCAGTCATGTTGATGCTATGTGTCTAGGTCTAGATAAATCTACTTAAGAGGCCAATACTTGTTACCAAGATCATAATGGCAGAAGCAATTTGTTGTTGCCTATAATGGAGGTTGTTACTGTATATGGAGTCGAATACAGGTTCAGTGCCCTGATCGACTCGGGTAGTGGGCGCTCCTATTTAGCGGATTCCTTACTAAACGTCTTGAATTGTAAAGCTGATACGTTACCAACCCGAGAATTTGTGATTGCATCTGTTCCCTTCCTTTCCTGGTGGATAAAGATATGGACCTCACTTTTAAAGTGAAGGAGCTCAGTAGTACAGTGTTTAATATGTGGTTGTAAGCTTGCAGCTGATTTTTCGGGTGTTCGTGAAGACTCTCAGTGAACGGTCTTTTAGATGGCGAGTTGCAAAAGTGCCTGGCACTTATGAAGCAGTCTCGTTTCGTGAACGGTGCGCCATTCGAATTGGCTCAGAGATTTGTTCCTTTTGGCAACATAGATGATTTCCTGTGTCACGTGATATCCCACTGAGACGATGGAAGTGGGATGACTGCTGTTTGAATTAACAGTAACCTGACTTGGGTGACATCTAGTAGCCCTAACAAAATCGCCTGACCGGGGGGAGGGGAGGTAGAAGCCAAATGATTGGCTGGGGCCCTAAAACGGAAGTGACACCCTTCTCCCCGTCGGCGAAAAAAACGAGAAGAAATGTTAGTTATTGGAAGGGGCTCGTGGCAGACAGACCCATAGCCAAATACTCCGGGTGAAGAAGACAAAAAAAAATATCTGCGGACACGAGGGACCCACGTTCTTCAAGCCAGTATTAAAAATAGCATAAAGTCTATTAGCCCGTGAAAGAAGAAAGATTCTCCAGTGGAACCCCGTCGAAAAATAAGATAAGTAACTTTGGGGCCATTTCTCCTTTATACCCAAACTTTATATACCACCCTCTCTCTCTCTCTCTCTCTCTCTCTCTCTCTCTCTCTCTCTCTCTCTCTCAATTCGAAGAAACGAAGGAACAGAAAAGAAGGAAGACATTTATGTCCATGGACTGTTCAATTCATTATACATATTTGACACTTTGAAAATGTATCTCTTTGTATAGAAAAGGATTCATGTATTTTAATGTTACCACGTGGTCGAAGTTGTTCTTTGCCGTATCTTCTACGAATTTGTTACCTCATGCTTCCTTTTCAGCTTCTATTCGCCTTATGTTATCTTGCTTAGAATTGTCCTATTAATTCCTTTAAAATATCACACGGGAAACCGGAGTTGCCGACTACTACGACATAATATTATTACGACTAAAACCTATAGGTCCATATCTTCCATTGTCTAGGGGAAGGAAGGAAAGCGGCCTGGTGGGTGTGTGGATAGTGGGAAATTGGAACCCCTTGCCAGCGGCGGTCAGTCTATCCCTAAATTAATCCCTCACGTAATATGCCAGTTCTTATATGTCTGAGAAAAAAACTCTGAACGAGGACTTATTCTAGAAGGGATCAAGTGCCAACTTGCCCCGTCTTCACACGTGCGAAAATAAAACCCCGTTCTGGGATGAAAGTAAAGTTTTCGCGTCACACCTGTCTGCTCGAAATTCCAGAGTTGATCCTAAGATTTGTAGTATGAATTACTCTCAAGTCATCTCTCTTTCTATTCTTATTGCCTAGTTACCCACCTATGTTTTGTATTGGAGCCTAAGACTGCTTTTCCGAATCCTCTGTAGAGAAGACTGAAGAAAAGATTTTCAGTTTAGAGACTATAGGAATTAAGGAAGACTCGATCAGTGATTATGACCGAGATAAGATATTCTTTCTGTAGCTCTATAAGTTTTAGAGATGGGCGTTATTTTGTGGATTTTTCTAGGAATGAGGACAGGTTATTAGAAGTGCCTTCAAACCACCTAGTGGCCCTATTGTTTTTGACCGTATTGTGATCAAACTTGAGAAACAGGATCTGCATAACTATTGTAAGGTATTTCACGATTTGGAATCTGAAGGCATTATCGAGAGGATAGATGTATATCCTGATGATTTTAATAAATACATATGGGTACCCCATAGCCCTGTTATAAAGAAGGATCCTGTTTGTACTATTAAGATTAGGTCTGTGTTTAATTACTCTCTGAGAATGGAAAGCAGGCCGTCTCTCAATGATTACGTGTATCCCAGAATAAATTTATTTACGGATATGCGGGATCTTTTATTGACATTTAGATGCAATCATTTTGTCTTAGTAGCGGATATCCGGAAACCCTTTCTTATAGTGTGCGTGTGTCTATATATATATATATATATATATATATATATGAGAGAGAGTCATCCACAGATAGACTGTTTCGTTGTGTCACAACTCTTCAGCGTGGCAGGACATGCGAGATGATTCCAGCTGGAATTCAAACCCGTCTGATTTTACGTCACTACGGTATCTTAACCCTCGCAAAGGAATTTTAAAGTAATATATTCATATACGCTTATCGGCTACCGGAGTGCTCAATTCATGAGAAGAGCTTTGCATTTACGCGGATATGTCAGCCGGCAATTCTTCACTCGAGTACTCAACCAACAGATGGGAGCATATATATACACTAGATTAAATAATTATTTGCCTCCCTCGACTAGTTGCCTCAGTACGACTAAATTAGGGTACCAGTTTAAAGGTCAACTCGGAGAATGCTTCTTCAATGAAGTAAGTACTTACATAAGCCTGACTGATACAGTTTTGTTGATACGCGCCTTCTCCTCTAAATACAGAGAAAATCTGAAAACACTTCCATATTACACAAAGAAAAAAGCACTAACTATTGAAGCTCTATACATAAAGATTAACAAACCTTCCTTAAACAAGATCAACTTCGAATATAGCAGCCTCATTCTAAAATGCCTATAGTACTTTTTCTCTTACTCTTAATACGAAGACTTAAAACGGATAAAAAAATAAAATTGACCAACATTGAGTGTCTGTCCTATTTAATTAAACATGAATGTGTGTGTAAGTATGTGCTTGTGAGTGTCTCTATCTCTCTCTATCATATATAAAACAAACATTGGAAGGATTAGTTCTCGTATGATTTACCAGATAAATGGTATTATTGAAACTGTTTCGTACTTCTGTCGTTGACGACTCTTTCCTCTAACCTCTTTCTCCCCCCTCAAAAACAAATTGATAGGTACGGAGTAGGTCGTAGTCTTTGTGTCAGTTTACATTTTAATGAACAACTGGTTGACAATATTTTTGTCCTGTGTATCACTTTTTTTTACATGACAACATGATAAAATATGGTATCTCAACGTATCATATACTTTCGCTGTAAAAAAAAAAAATAATACTTTAACATTTTTCAATTAGATAAAACGAAGAGCAAATTATTATTTCAAAACAATTAAAGGAATTATTTCCAGTATGAGTCTAAATAATCGATGTTTAAAAAGAAAAAAATGTTTGCCCCGGGTGAGGCTCGAACTCACAACCTCCGCATATCTTCATGTCCGTGACGAGCACGAGAAGGTACTGTCTATAAGTACGGCGCGCTAACCAATTGTGCCACCGGGGCTGGTCGATCACGCAGTCCACATAATAACTTTATCAAAGACTAGTCACTATTTGTACTTTGTTAGTTATCTCCCTTGATCTAAATCAATATTCTTCGTTTTTAACAAGTGTCTGTCTCCTTCCTAATACTACACACACACACACGCACAACTTAGAACTTTAGCATACGACCTCCCTTTTTTTTTTCTTTTTTTTTTTTTTTTTTTTAAATCTTTCGTTAGCTTGAACATTTTCCCTTTGTTAAATTTTTTAAAAATTTTAATCTGTAGTATTTGGATTTGATTTTATTTTTCACCTAGTTTCATAAACGTTTTTTTCCGTATATAAAACTGTTAACAGTAAGCTCAGTTATGTATAAAGAGAATGTTCTTTATATATATATATATATATATATATATATATATATATATATATATATATATATATATATAAGCATAGTAGTTTCTGTGACTCTGGGTTTCATGCAAAATTTGGTCCACAATTAAATCATCAAGTGAGTCATTATTAACTATAAACCATGACTCTCTCTCTCTCTCATAAAGTATATGTGTGTACAATGAATATTAATTACATGGTTGAAAATCAGTTTCTCTAGTCATGCTGTTATATTCATTTTCAGACTAATACTCTTCTGGAAGGTAAGAAACCCCTTATCCCCCCCACTGTGGGTTAAATAGTATGACTGTTGTTTCTCTATGAGAATGACTTTGGCATTATATAACCTGCAGTGGTTGGTATTCCATTAAACAAAAAAAACAAACCGAGCTGAAAATCAGTTTTCCAACCAAAAAAAAGTTTTGTTTTTTTTTCATTTTATTTTTTTAAATGCTTCTAGTTTTCTTTCCTTGTTGCATACTGTATTCAAATGACCCTTACCCAACACCAATGACCATAATTTTAACAAAGTTTTTATCATTGCAATGCGGGATCCACTCATGGGAGTACGTTATGCAAAAATAAAACAAATTTATTGGCTCTAAATGACAGACCTTGCATCCTGTTTAGGGGCCACAATACTAAATTTGCGCATTTTAAGGAGTATAATGCTTGAGGGACAGGATCCTGGTGGTTGAGTAGTCAGTGACCTGATAACCAAAGTGATCATGTGACGTACAACACTCCACTTTGGCCCTTAATGGTTTAGATAGATTGTCACAGATGCCTAATCTGTTCGGTCAGCAGGTTATTTCAAGCCCTATGTTATTGTCTGAACTGAAATCTTCAAATTGCTCTAGTGGGAAACAAACACCCAACCTTATCTTAAAGGTGCTAAAGCATTTAAATATGACCAGCCATCCTGCTCTCCAACCACATACATTGTACCCCAACACCTATGCAAAAAAAAAATTAATGATTTTGTTGATTTCAATAAAAACATTAAATTTCATTCGACACATCAAACTGGAGTAGACATTTACTAGACTAAGCCAACTTGGGATGGGGAATATGCCAACTGTATCTCTACAGAGTGATTCAGACCCTCCCCCTCAACAAGTGTCCTGTGTATGATACCAAAATGCATCTGATAGTGAGACTCCAGTCCATTGCTATTCCTCCCAGGTCCACTCTGAGTTGGAGTAGTAGTATCTGTTTGGGTTCCATCGCTGGGTCAAATAGAACTCTTCACTCATTTATGAACGAAAGATTACTGTTAGTTATTTGAAACTAATTATTTGCAGAGTACAAATTGATGATATTAGATTGAAATAGAGGATAAATAGAATTATTGATGTTTAATATCAATACTTGAAACCATTTAACTGTGTGTAAACAAATGATTGTAATTATAATTTTTATTTTCGAATAACAATACTTGAAACTATATATAATTATGGAAACCAGTCAAGAGTGACCCAAAGGGTTCCTTTTCAATAGCTACTATATCGAGGTGTAGGGGAGGGTACTACTCCATTCCCTTGATTACTCCACTTTATCCTTGATCCTTACCTTATAATGCTGAGTGTTTAGCAAGGTGGCATCACGTACCTTTTTTTTAGTCTTTGATATGACTTAACCTGGGATTGAACCCCAGTCTCCTGGACTATTGGCGAACACTCTACTCATTAGACCAATGGCCCAATGAGCTCTAACTTTTTAAGAATTAATGTTACTTTCAAGCTACTCAAATGAGTGATATTAAATAGAACTTTTACTGTAAGCAATACTTAAAACCATTTAACTGTATGCAAACTAATTTTTCACTAACAAATCCCACCCCCAAAATATATATATATATATATATATATATATATATATATATATATATATATATATATATATATATATATATATATATAACAGGATTTGATATGCCATAAAATACCAACCAACCATTTTTATAGAGTTTTATTATTAACTTTTGCAAACTTTTCCTTTTATTTGAAATAATTTGCATTAAATGCCATATGTTGATAAATTTTCAGTTATGAACACCCTCAATGCCTTCAGCATTTAAAAATTTAAACACGTTGGGTAGCATGTCAACATTCTAACTATATAAGTGGACTTGAAGGCATTTTTGCACACAGATTGAAGATTCAGAAAGAAAGAAAAAAAGTCATTCCAATTTCAATCATCTGTATATGAACAATGGTGGCTGATAAATAGATTCTTTAAAAATTGGTTAGATTAAATTGTTTCTTATGCTTCTTGAACTTGCTTTTTATCTTTAATATATCTACTTTTACTTTTCAGTTTATGAGTATAACATGATGGTTTCTGTTTGAGGAAATACTTTTAAATCACTCAAATAAGAAGAAAAAAAGCAATGAGAATGAATTAGAAGAGGAAAAAACAAAAGTGTTGCAGAAAAAAACTTGAAAAATAAAGTTATTGTAAGAAAAAAAGCAAATGAAAGAGATATTAAGTTGTCATCTCTCTAGTTGTTATTCTTCATTGTTCCTGTATCTAGAAAGGTGATAAAAGTGGTAGTCATATCTTGTCTTGGACAGGAATATCCTGGCAGAGCCCATCTCTCTCCCAACCCCCAATTGGTTTGAATTCAATTTTCCCTCTCCTAGACAGGATGTGCTATACAAAGATTAAGAAGTCCAGCCTACCCTACTATTTACTCGTAGCTGGAGGGAGAATATTTGGATTTGAACCTTGAGAGTATGAGCATTATGTGACAAAAATGTTTTAACAAAATAAAATTAAGTATGGGTGGGTGGGTGTTTGGTTGGTTGTGGAAATATGTTATTTTCTTTCTTATATAAAATCTTGTTCAGAATTAATCAAAAGAATAAAAAGTTGAACCAGCATGTTGAATTGAAAAACATTGCCAGACTAGTTAATTCATTTACATCTCACTTGTTCAAAATTTCAAATAACCTCTACAATTTTAGGCAATGAAACAGATTTTATATAAAAATATCAATAATATTATCTGTTTTGATAGTATAATGTTCTACTGAAAATGATAAAATTAATTTTTATTTTGGAGGAAAATCAACTTTTTATTAAAAAAAAAAAAATGGGGTTCATATCCATGGGCCGCGCTCTTTTATTAGATATACGAATAAGCCAGCATTTTCTCTTAAATATCTGCACAAATACTTCCAGCTATACTGCTGTGCAAAGCAATCAAAATTCATCTTCTGCCATTGCTTGTCACCTATTTGACAATCCAGTTTGTGCACCATCCTCACAAAGTCAAATAATGAATTTCAGTTGTCAATACTGGAAGCCTTGCTTATAACAAGGCATAAATCTGAGTTGTGTATCCAAAAACAGTTTTATATGCCATTACTTTTCAACATTGGACTATGTGAAGAAAACATTATTACCTCTACCAACACTTCTGGGTTACAGTAATTTTTTTTTTTTTTTTTTCCCCAATTAGCTTTTTTGATAGACACTATCCTATGTTCGCTTCAACTGCTGTAAACTTTGTTGTTGCTGACATGATTCCCAGAAGAGAAGTGACTGAAAGAGAGTGTCCCCTCCCTTTTTTTTCAGGATTTTAGAATATTCAAATTGTTTTCAAAATATTTTATTATGCACGTGTTTTTAAAAACAATGTGTATGTGTGTGTGTATATATATATATATATATATATATATACATCTCACAAGACAACATTCAAATCCCAATTTAAGATTTAAAATCAGTAACATTGCACTAGTCCTGTTTTGTTCTTTTTATTGTTAAATTTCTAGAATTTAATAGGATTTAATAGGATTAAATTTTTAGATGAAAAAATATTTTTTGTTCTGTTTTTTTAACATCTTTTCTGAATAGATTCAGAGTGAAAGGGTGTACTCAAATGAGGAAGTTAATTTAGATCATCAACTGTTAAAAATTAATGGTCTCTGCAATCTTAGGTAATAGATTTTGTGTTTGTTCAAATACCTATGGCCAGTATTTAAAAAAGATAGATAAATAAATTATAGCCCCTTTCAGGCATTACCTTAAAGTACTAGACATAAATAAATGAACAAAAAAAAACAATTTCTTTGTGGGGAAGGTTGATTGCAGGGACCATGAAGAATTTTCTACTATGTGGTATCATCAAAAAAGTTCCAAGACATTTTTTCATATGAAAAACCTTTAATTCAAATTTGGCCCTAAATCCCCTACAAAGTGGTCATCATTTTGTGCAGGGATATTTCACACTGAACAATCTCTGAAAGTCCCACTCTTTAAGCATGTCAAGTAATTGATCTCCTTCGTAATGTCCAAACTCTTCTGCTTGATTATTTCCATTGCATCATGAATGAGTGCATTGTCATATTGAAACATGTCCATTGTACCTGAACTGATCGAAATAACACATTGACACTACTAGTAACTATCTTGATGGTGTGATACTATGCTTGTCATGGTACCAAATGTAAAGAATACAACTCCATGGCACCATCTCTAACATCAATAGATGTTACACTTCTTCAAACACAAGGCAACTCAGCTATTCCAGATACAAAGGTGTTTTATAATTCAGACTGCATACAGTTTTCTAGCAGTCATCGAAGCACAAGAGAAAGAGAACTTGTAAGGGTCTATAAACAGGCACACTTGCCATTACATAGTGACTCACTCTCTGTTGTTACCCCAAAGGACTCAGTGGATCTCAACTCTGTCTTGACTCTAACCCAACTCAACCAACAACTGACTAATTTTTCAAAATTCTTTAATTTTTATATATTCTGAACTTTAAGTATATCATTGGTGTGGTGTCATCTCACTAAGTCATTGCATCATATCATCACGATCATCACACGTGTCCCTAGATTTCATTATACTTTTATTTAATTCCCATCAAACTTATGATATGACAAGAATCAATTTTATTTACATTTAGCCTCCCTGTCCTGAGATGATGAGTATCCTTTGTCATATGTTTGCACATGCACATGTTTGACCTTTCCAATTTGACTTACATTTCCACTCAAAGATTTTAGCTAACTTACAATTTTACAAAACTAAATAATAGAATAATTAATATAATCAATTATCAATAAAATAATATTAATTCGTACCCTAATTATTTTATAAAGGTAATTCAATGATTCTAATGCAGGGTTCATCCATTTTCAGGAATTGTAGTCATTAAAACTCGCATCAACCTGCAATGCTATTCTATCCCCTTGAAGTAAAACTACCACAAAAACAATTTTTTGTTTTGTTCATAAATGTTTAGAAAAAGACCATTTACCGCCAGTTTTCTGTGGTTTATTTTTTTAATTTTTTGTAGCTCTACTTAAAGAGCGGTAGGGTATTAAACTGCATACAGTGATGAGGCTGCTGTTCTGGAGTTCAAGTGAGTGTGACATACCTCTTCATTGTCATTGCTCCGACGTGGATCTTTTAGGGTCCCATCTATTGGTCAAATAGATCCATTTGAAATTGATTTAAATTTGATAGGAATACTTAATACCATATAACCATACAAATTATTTGTATTAAGAATAGGTAACTGAAGCTATAATTGCTTTGTAAAATTGTTACTTGAAACTATATAACAGTGTGCAAAGGATTTGTATTAGATTGTAATACTTGATCATATATAACTATGCAAACAAATGATTATAGAGGAAAGTAGAATTAAATACTGAAAATGATTGCAATTGTGTCTAAATTTGTTAGGAATACTTGAGGCCAAATAACTGTGCAAACAAATGATTATTATAATCAAATAAAATGTGATGAACCTTGGAAATACAAGTAAAGTTGGCGACCATAGTCGAGGACTACCTAAAAGCTCCCATTTCAATAGCTACTACACTAAGGTGTTGGGGAGGGCACTACTCCTTTCCCTGGATTGCTCCACTTTACCCTTGAAATGTACTTTATAATACTGCGTGTTAAGCCAGGAGGTATCGAGTACTCTTTTTTGAGTCTATGGTATGACTTGACCTGAGATTGAACCCTAGAACTAGACAAAAAAAGCTGCATCCTCCCTTCTTGAAGAAAGGCAACCTCATAATCATAAGAAATACTGATGCATAACTCTTACTGCTGCAGCTGCTGCCAAGGTTTATAATGCCCTGCTTCTCATTCATATTAAACCAAAATTTGTGAAAATTCTAAGAAAAAAATTAGAATGATTTTTGGAGAAATCAATACACAACTTCTCAGATTCTGACTGTTCATCAGATCATTGAAAGAGTACATGTAAAAAAATCTCAAACATTTGATTCCACACAAAGAGAAAAGATGGAGTAAATACTGCCAGCATATGGTCTCTGTTACCGATGCTCTACAAAAACATGAAAGCAATGGTTCGGTCACCTGATGATGACACTTATTTCTTTTATGTTATCATTGAAATCTTTCAAGGAGATACATTAGCACCATTCCTATTTCAAATCTGCCAAGATTATGTCCAACTAATGTCAATAGATCTAATGAAGGAAAATAGTTTCACATTAAGAAGGGCAAAAAAGACAATATCCCACAAACTATCATGGATTCAGACAAGACAGATGATCTAATATGTCTTGCAAATATACCAGCTCAAGCTGAATCTTTGCTGTATAGCTAGGAGCAGGCAGCAAGAGGTATTGGTCTCTATGTGAACTCAGATAAAATAGAGTTCATGTATTTTAAAGATTATGGTATCTCTCCATTTGAATGACAGTTTTCTGAAATTAGTGGACCAGTTCATATACCTCAGTAGCAATATCTCATCTTCTGGGAGTGATATCAACATAAGAAAAATATGAACTGTTATTGACAAGTAAAATAAAACGTTTGGAAATCTGATTTTTCTAATATAATGGAAATTCTTCTGAGCTCAAGCAGTATCTGTAGCCCCTTGACTTTAATGAAGTGCTTGGAGAAAAAGTCTGATAGGAACTAAACAAGGATGCTGAGTACTGCTTTGAAAAAATCCTGGCAGCAACTTCCCACAAAGTAGTAACTGTCCGACCACTTACCTCCCATCTTGCAATGATCTCAGATAAGTCAAGATAATCATGGACTGGTTGATAGAGCAGTGATGTGGCCAGGTATCTGTAGACAGCCAGAGAGTCAGTGGTTGGATTGCAGAAACAAGCTAATCAATATACTTGTTGTTGATTTGGCAGTTAACCAGAGTTTGGTTGATGTCAGTTTCCAAGAGTTAATGAAATGTCAACAATAGTCAGTGATGACATTTGCTTGTGGACTAGTCCTTTGCTCCAAGTATTTGTTGCATCTGGCTAACTGCTAATATGTCATCATCATGATAAGTCTACTACTACCTTGAAAGGACAGAAATGGTTAGATAAGACCTGTTGCAGCCCTGTAAAGGACCGTAGAGTTAAGAAAAGACTTGTGATTTTAAAACGGACAGTTTAAATTAATCCTGAAAAAGACAGTAAAGAATAGGCTGGACCTCTACATTTTCTACTGGTAACTGAGAAAAGGTGTCTGGTTGCCTGTGCTTCATACCAGGGAAAGAGATCAATTTATTCTTTCTCTTCAGACCAAGGACCCATCATTGTGTTAACCTTTGCTGTCAATGACTATTGATTTTATAATGAAGATGGGCTGCTTCACTACTGAGTTTTCATGTGTTGTGATAGTCTTGTTTTTCAGTGTGTATGCTTCCAAGTCTATATTGGGAGGTAGCAAACAAATTTTTTTAAGTCAATAAAAGTAAACAAAACAGCAAAAGCAACAAACAAGAAGTTTAAGTGCAACAAAATTATCTTTCATATGTATTATAATTATTATTGTACAATTTGTACAGGCAATAAAGATGTGATAAGTTTATTAAAACGGAATACCTTTCGACCATGTGTTCTTAACACCTGCTTCTCTGCTACTACTTACTTTTTCACTCCTATTCAAAAAATCTCAAAAAAGGAAGTCAGTAGGTTAGAAGAGATATATATTTTCTCTTCCTCCAACAGATAAGGATCAAGTGGTAAGTGGGTGTATGTTGTTCTTCACTAGCTGGCTTTGTATGTCCCGTGAATTTTTAGGCATCAAAGGCCTTTGATTTGTCCAACATGTTGACTCTAAAAGGTTTTTAAATTGGGAGTTAGTGTTGGTCAAATCTGTCTTTGATAAAAATTCATATATATGTATCTACTACCAATGAGCCATAACAGATGTTTGGGCAGGAAGCTTCTCTTCAATTTTTGTGTCATTATGAAAGAGGTCATTACACAGCTAAAAAAACGTTGAAACGTTAGTCGACCATAGTCGAGGGTGACCCGAAGGCTCCCTTTTCGATAGCTACTTCACCAAGGTGTAGGGGAGGGCGCTACTCCATTCCCAGGATTGCTCCACTTTACCCTTGAACCGTACCTTATAATGCTGAGTGTTAAGCAAGGTGGTATCAAGTTCCATTTTTAAAGTCTTTGGTATGACTCGACCTGGGATTGAACCCAGGTCTCCCGGGCCATTGGCGAACACTCTAACCGCTGGGCCAATGTCCCGGTTTATGATATTTAATAGTCAGAAAATACTCCTGAGACAGCTTACAGAATTATTCATCTCGAAAATAGTCTTTGAGTTTGTGATGGAAAATTCTGTTCATTGACAAAATTGGTGATGTGTCAATGCCATGATTTGCTTCTGGTTGCTGTGGAAAATTCTTTTCATTAACAACATAGATGATGTGGCATTTCTCCAAACCAAGATTCCTTAAATGTGTTGCAAGAAGCTATGATAAGCTATTGGGAACCAAATTATCTTAGTTTGGCAACTCTTCCAAGTTACAATATTGGATTTTTTTTTTTTTTTTTTTTTTTTTTTTTTTTTAACTCCTTGATCAATTCTTAGCCAAACTTCAAAAAGACATAAAAATGTTTTTGACAATCCAATTCTTAAAAAGATTATCTATAAAAATTTTAAAAAATGACAAAATATATAATTTTTTTTTTTTTAATTTATTTTTTGTGATTGCAACAAAAATTGGTGGTTCTGGTGTTATATTCCTACCAGCTATCAGTTAAATAGTACAACTTGTGTCCTTCTATAGGATGGTTTTAGCATTAAATAACCTATGAAGGTTGATATACCTTTTTAAAAAAAAAAAAAAAAAAATCATCAAATTTAGAAACAAATCTTTGGTTCAAATACTTATTACAAGTGGGGGGGGGATTTTTGTTTGTGTAAAGAAAAAAATGTCAGCTAATAATGAGACATAGTAAATTTACATAGTTATAATTTACATAGTAATTTACAATAATAACAGTAATAATTTACATAGTAAATTTTTAAAAATTTTTTTAATATAACAGTACAAATTATATAACATCCTGGTCCCACATTTGGAGAAAACACCCAAATTTTTTCAGTCTTAAGCTGCGAATTTTAAACATTGAGACTTCATTCCTTCCTATAAATATTATGGATTGTCTGGGAAGGAAGATAAAAAAATGTACAGTGTTTACTTTCCAAATTTTATATCTTCTAAAAAGTTTCATTCTTTTTTTAAATTTTTTTTTTTTTTTTTTTTTTTTTTTTACCTTTCAATTTCTGATCAATATAAAATGTTTTTAGCATCTTTACTCCAATTAAGCTGTTTGTTTTCTTTTTTCCCTCTGAATTACTAAGTGATCAGTATCATATAAAATAGTGTATTCATATTAAATTCATTAGGGGCAAATTTTCACCCTAAGATGTATGAAATTTTGAGGCCTTTGTGTAAGAAATTTATTTTCTATATTAAGGTCAATGAGAAAGAAAAATTATAAATGTAATTTTTGATGATTTAAAGAATAAAAATATATTAAAAAAAAAAAATAATGCCGCAAGGGCATGTGGCTCTAAACTATTGGTTATTTAGCTTAAAGGTAAATCCATCACTGTGGACATTTTTTAACACCTGGTAAACAATATTCAACTTCATTTTCTATTTAATAGTAACAGAATTAAGTCAAAAAATACATATTTATTTTGAAAACATTTCCTATGCCATTTTCATTTTTCTCTGACATTTTTGTCTGGAAACAGGCATCTAGATAGTGTTGCTATAGACAAGTAGTTTCCAAAGTATAATTATTTGTGTTTAAGCTGCACAATTTTTTTTCAAATTCTTCAGCCCAAAAGTTAGGGATACATGAGAACTACATCCAAGATAGGATGATTGAAAGTAAGTTATATCTATAGTTTTATACTGTTACAGAGAAATATTGTAATATAATTGCCGAGGGATTTCGTTTTATAAATCTTGCCTTTCAGTTTAGTTAGGCTGAGAACCTTTCGCTTAGCGCATGGGTTAGTAAGGTGCAACATTAACGCATGTGTTCATGCGCGCATGGAGAGGATGTGTCATTCAGAGATGTCAAAATAAAAATCCCAGATAGGAATTGAGACCAGGGTATTTGGGTGACATCATGCAACGGAAGCATGGGCTGAGATTTGAGAAAAAGCAGTGAGTTGACTTCCTGCCTCGGAAGAAGAAGGTTGACTTTCGGGGCTCGTCAAGGCCAGATGAATTTGTACACCACGAGCGCCGCGCATTGGTTGGGTTGAGAGCTGACGATGTAAAAGCAGTCAGCATAGAGAGATTGTGTCTCTTTCTCTCCTCATGTCGAAAAACCTTTAAACTCAAAAGTAAGAAAAAGTTTCGTACCTGAACTAAGTCATAAAGTGTTTTGTATGTATTTTAGATTTCCTATGTCTATTTCACACATCCATGTATCATGGGTATGTTACAATATCTCTTATGTGTATGCGCTTGTAATGGTTCATAGATAGTAAATACATATATACAAAATTTTTATCAGGGACGAATTTAACCAATACAAACTCCCAATCTAAAAACTTTTTTAGAGTTCAGATGTAGAGAAATCAAAGATCATTGGTACCTAAAAACCATGTGACACGTAAGACAGCTCGCTAAGAACAACATACACCGTCTCGCCCTACCCTATCTGGTATGGGAAGAGAATATATATATAGCTCTTCTTATCTACCAACTCTCTCTTTGTCATGGGACTTTGAAAGAAGTGCTAGTGATAATGGTCAAAGAAGTTCTTGGGCAGTAGCTGAGAAACCGATGATAGGAGCACATGTTGAAAGGAATTCTGTCTTAACAAGCTTATCACAATTTTATTGCCTGTATAAATTGTACAATAATAATAATAATAATATTATATCTGAAAGACAATTTTTGTTGCACTCAAACTTCTTGCTTGTTGCTTTGCTGTTTTATTTATTGTTATGACATTTAGTTTTACTTAAAATTATTGTTCACTACCTCCCACTTTGGACTTGGAAGCATACACACTGCCAAACACAAGACAACCCCAACAAGGCTAAGTTCTCACCCAACAACAATTCTTTTCCGTATTACAAAGTTAAAACCTAACCATACAACATGCTTGTGATTTTTGTTTCTCCTAATGTAAATTTAATTTTGCCACAAGCTTGTATTTTTGTGTAAACATGTCTGTGTGTTTGGTCTATATATTGGGGGGAAATTTGTGTTTAAAAACATAATATAACCTATAAAAAATTTAATTTTTAGTTGGTATGAACTGATAAAAGGTTAAATAAATGCCGAATTTTGGTTAAATTTATCTGCTACAAATTCAAAAAAGTCAATGCATATTATATGCAATTTTTCCCTCCTATGTTTTGTAGTCCAAAGTTTGGGATGTGTGTTATACACAAAAAATTATGGTATATCAAAGCACATGTGTGTCCTGCAACTAGCTTCCAGGTATGCAGAGCAAATTTTTGTTCTCAACAAACATATCCATTCTTTAAAATTATTGCCAGTGACAGATAAATACTGCTTATTACTTATATGTATTTATCTAACTCCTCCACATAAGCAGGATGTGACAAGAGGTCAGTTTTCAAGTGGAGTTTAACAGGTGAGAAGTTAGAATTTTTCTTCTCCAAGACTGCTTACCATACCAAGGTTAAAGAGCCCAGTCTACCTTTCTCTTTTCCGATAGCTTGAGAGAGAATAGTTGGGTTCATAGCTTTTCCGAGAGCATTAATGCTATGTGAAATGCAAACAGCTTTTGTACAGGGTTTGAACTTGGGTTACCACAAGCCCAGTGGATTGGGGTTGTAGAATACATCAACTGTATCTCTGTAGAGGAATAAGATCCCCCCAACTCATACCAACCAGTGTTCTGGATGACATTAAACCATCTGATAGTGAGGTTCCAGCCTGCGAGATTTGAGGAATGTGGAGTATCCCTTCATTGCAAATGTTCCCTGGTTCACTCAGACCCAGAGTGGTAGCATCTGTTAGGGTCCTATCTATGGGTCAAATAGAAACAACTGTGTGTGCAAACAAATGACTAATGTTAAATTGCAACTGTTATATGACAGTACTTGAAACCATTTAACTGTCTGTGTGGTAAAAAGAAAAAAAAAGATCAGGCTTGTTTAAGAATGTTATCTATTAAATGTGTTTACAAATCCATATATATTCAATATATATGTATATACAGGATTTGGCATTAGGTAACTTAAAATGGTTGATATACCACCAAACCAAACCAATGAGGTTACCATGTCCAGTTCCTCAGCTGGTAATCATTTCACAACTTATGAGGAATCAATTGTGGATACATTCAGTTGTTTCTACCAAAATCCGAGATTTAACATTTTTTTTTCTGAGTGTGTGAAATAATCTATAAGTTTGTTAATAAGTTCTTGAACAAGTAATTCTCAAGATGTATTCCTCATCTTTCTCTGTGTCTCTTTCTCTGAAGTGTGCTTTGTGAATGTTTCCTAATATTAAAACATGTACAAGGTGACTTAAAGCAAAAAAACACCCTTATTAGAGTACCCTTAAGGTATAATTTCAGTCTTCACATTCTTGGAATCTCCCATTGGTGACTTAGAAAAATGTTAATATTTCTGTGGAAGTATCTTTATTAGAAAAGCAGAACTGATGTTACAGAGACCATCTGGGGAAGATTCCAATGTTGATAAAAATGGAGAACTGGTAGAGACTTTAAAATCATATCGTAAAAATATTCTCATAGAAATGTCAAATTACTTTTTAAACACCATGTATTTTAAAGAGTTAGCAATTACTAAAATTAGTTTGGCACAAGGATAGTATAGGGAGCTCAGAGAGAATTGAATTTACTAGGAATGGTCTGCTAGCTTAGCTCATTAACAACCACTGCATAGTAGGTGCTTGTATATTTTAATGACGAGTTGGTGAGCCATTAGATTTAAAAAAAAAAAATTTCTTGATCTGCTGTCATACATTAAAGTTTGAGAACCTCTGTTCAAGCCATTGAATAAGTGAACAGGAAAGATAACTTTGTATTGTTATCACTAGATTAAAAAATATTCATTCTTTAAAAATTTGATTTTGTAGCTTTGTTAATACCACCACTCAATTCAGGTTTATAAATTTTATGACCTGAGCATTGGAGTAAAAAGCAAGAAAATATGAAATATTTCATGCTTTTATATATATATATATATATATACACACACACACCATTCATATTTCAATGAAGAAAAAATCACTATACCACATAAATCAAATATACTGGGAGTTTTTAAAAAATATTAATATTTCTTCGGAGTTCCTTTATAATATTATGATTTTAAAATCTCTGCTTGTTCACTATCTTTGTCAATACATTATTCAAATTTTCTTTCGGCAGTCTCAGTAATATCCGTTCTGCTTTCTAATAAAGATGCTTCCATAGAAATATTAACTTTTTCTTTTTATCTATGGGAAATTCTAAGAATGCGTTGGCTGGGATTGGGGAAAATATGGAGACTGTTTAAAATTGGATCAAAAAGGTGCTCTCCTAAGGGTTTTACCTTTTTTTTTTTTTCTCCCCACCTTGTGTTCATATAACAAAAGTCTACCTTAATAGACATGACATTTCAGTAGGATCTGAGGTTTCAATCTTGTAATATAATGGCCGAGGGATTTCATTTCATATATCTTGCCTTTGGGTTTAGTTAGGCTGAGAACCTTTCGGCTCAGCACATGAGTTAGTTAGGGGCAAACTTGAGCACAGGTGTTGATGCGCGTGGAGGATGTGTCATTCACAGATGTCAAAATAAAAACCCCAGATAGAAAATGTGACATCGGGATGTGAATGACATCATGCACCGGAAGATTTGAGAAAAGTCAGTTAGTTGAGAACTAGACTCTGAACGGGAAGGGTCGACTTTTGGGGCTCGCTGAGGCCAGATGAATTTGTGCGCTACGGGCGCCGCACGTGATGGGGGGGGCAGATGGAAAAGTCATCATAGAAAGATTGCGCATCTCTCTTCCTTGTGTCGAAACCTTTAACTCAAAGGTAATAAAAGGTTTCATACCTGAACTAAGAAGTCGTTATGTGTTTTTCGTGTTTTGGGATTCCTATGTTCTATGTATATATGTTATGAACATTCTATGTACATTTCCCATGGATATGTTACAATCTACTTAGCACAAAATACTAGGAAAGTCGAAAGTTTTGCAATATTTTGGTATGTGCTTGTTTACAGCGTATATATAACATATGACTGAAGTTGTTCAAGTTGTAGAAGGCAACTGCTATGGTTGGTAGTATTGTGGTAGTTGGTATGCTAACATGTTGTGCATTGCTTCACACTGAATGATTTGAAAACCACACAGATGAATATGCTAATTCAGGAACTCATACCATACAAGTTCATACTGGACAATAATGCTATAGAAGCAACCAAAAATATTTGTTGTGCAAAAGGTGAAGGCGGAGTTGATCAGAGTACAGTAACCAGATGGTTCAAGAAATTTTGCTAAGGTTAAAAGAACTTCAAAGATCAGCTTGGTTTAAAACTGGATTCTAAAGCTGTGCTCCAAACCATAGAGGCAAATCCAGAAAGTAGTACTCAGTGAGTATGAAGCAAGCTTGGCATCTTATAGTCTAGTGGGGTTTGTTACCTTCACAAACTCAAGGAAAGCATGGGAAATCATAGGGAGAAAACTGAACAACTATAACCTATCTAAACACACCAAATGGAGGAAAAACCACTGATAAAAAAAGAAATAGACAACTAAATAGCAGCAGAAATTGGCCAAAACTAATCGTCCAACCATTACTCCCCCAAATTTCAAAATATAAAAACATTGCTGAGAAGGAAAAACTCAACTTCACATCAAACAAGGAAAACAACTCTTCTTTCACTATCACAGAACTAAAAAAACTCAATAAATAAGGGAAAAAATACAGCTACTGGTCCAGATGAAATCCACTATCAGTTCCTGAAACACCAGCCAGAAACATCCCTTACAATACTTCTGCAAATTTTCAATGACATATGGTGGTCAAACAAATTCCCTAAGTATTGACTTGAAGCTACTATCATCCCATCACCAAACTGGGAAAAGATCACTCTAACCCAACAAACTATCACCCTATTGCCTTAACAAGTTGCATCTGTAAGACAATGGAAAGAATCGTCAATGCACAACTGATATGGTATGTGGAAAAACATAACGTCTTATACAGATACCAAGGCAGATTTCGACAAAATCAAGGTACTAATGACCAACTTATAAGGCTCAAAACATATATCTGCAATGGCCTAATTAAAAACCACCATGTAGTTTCATTTTTGATCTCTAAAAAGCATACAATACAACATGGAGGTATGGAATCCTAAAAGACCTCCACAAAACCGGAATGAAGGGAAACATGGCTGCATTCATTGATAACTTCCTTTCTCACCGAACCTTTACAGTACAACATGGAAACGCCAGCTCAGACCTTTACAAACAAGAAACAAGAGTTCCTCAAGGCAGTATTTTATCTGTTACACTATTTATCCTCAAAATCAACTGCATCACAGAATCTTTTAGCACAGGAATTGAAAAATTCCTGTATGTAGATGACTTTGCCATAACATACTCATCACCAAACATGCCTACACTTGAAAGACAGATGCAAAACTGCCTTAACAAAATTAACCAATGAAAATGGCTTCCAATTCTCAAAAACAAAAACTGTCAGCATACACTTCTGCAAAAGACGAACATATCACCTCGACTCAGAAATATAGATGGGCATACTATACCTGTGGTTCAACAATCAAAGTATTTAGGAATAATATTCATCAACAAACTAAATTTCAAAGCACACATAGAATATCTGCTACAAAAATGCCTAAATGATTTAAAATTCCTAAAAATATCAGAAATGAAATGGGGTGCAGACTGCTAGGTCATGCTTAAAATCTATAGGTCACACATCAGGACCAAATTTTACTACAGATCTTCTATCTACAGTGCCACCTGCAAATCTTGCTAAAGAAAATTGCAAGCCATACATAACCAAGGCCTTAGATTAAGCCTAGGAGCCTTCTGTACCTCATCAAGCAAAGCTTATATATCAAAGCCAACGAACCACCATTATCCTTAGATGGGAAAAATTATCTCTCCAGTACGTATTTAAACTCCAATCCAGCCCAAACAATCCAATACGTCAAAAAACATCATATATCCGTGATTCTCTCTCGCCACCCCTCCCGATCGTCAATTGCTTCCAGCAGGTCTTTGGGCATACATCCTGTATCGGCACAGAGCTGTTGTATATCTGTTTGGGCTGGTTGTCCTGCTTTTGCTCATCCATGTGAAGGGGTTTACAGGAGTACATCAATTATGAGCCTGTTCCTGCTTCTCTAGCAGTGTCCCACATGTCTGGTTCATCTAACTTGGATAGTTTTCATGATGGGTGGTAGGTGGCTGTACAGCAGCTGCTTTGTGGGGTACTGCCTCCAGGTCTTGTTCAATATTACTCGCAGCATTCTTATGTAGTTGCTGTCAAGCTTTTTCTCCATATGTTTAGTTAGCATCCATGTAGTAGCATTGACACGACCACAGCTTGGAAAAAAACTTTCATTTTATCAGTCAGGTCTGATTTTCATATGACTGATAGCTTATTGATAGCTATCCATGTTTTTGCTAGTTGCATGTTGATGTCTGTCTCAGTTGATGAGACACTGTTTCCTAGGTAGGTGAACTTGTCTACTAGTTTCAGATAGCTACTGTTTAGTGTGGAGATGTCGCCTGTTTGATTAAAGCACATATATTCCATCTTGTGTGTATTGAAGTGGAGACCTATGCCTGCAGGAGTTCGTTCCAGACTATGTAGCAGGGTTTCGGCTTGGGTGAGTATTTGCCAGAAGTGCTATGTTGTCAGTAATTGTTTTTGTGGGGTACCTTCTGCTTCTTTCCTTTATTAGCTCAAAACTGTTTTCTTTGATTTTATCAATAGATGTTCTAAGCACATATTCTAGACAGATGATTAAGAGGTATGGGGCTAGTGTGTCTCCTTGCAGTACTTCTGCTACAATGTCAAAATAGTCTGTGTCTCCATCCGGGGAATAGACTTTTACTTAGGTGTTTCTATATAGCATCATTATGGCTGCAACGGTTTCTTTTGGTAGGCCATAGGTGAGTAGAACTTGCTCCATTTTTCCTCTGAATGGTGTCAAAGGCCTTGGTAAAGTCAACAAATAATATTGTTGCCTGTAGGTTTTGTGCATGTACACCGTTAAAAATTGTTATGTCATAGATCTATTCCTCTGGAAGCCATTTTGGTTCTTCCTAAGTATGTTGTCAATTTTGGGTTCCATGCAGTTATGTTGTAGAGCATTGTATATCTTGGCCGCAATGGACGCCCTTTTTAGGGAAAAGGGAGGATGCATCCCTTCATCCATCTGTCTATACGGTTTTGATTATATACGGCATTACAGTGTTGGAGCAGTATGTCATCAAATTGTCTGGTCTTCCAAACTTCTAGGTGTATTTCATCGAGCCTTGCTGCTTTTCTATTTTTAATTTTTCTCAGTGCCAAGTCGAGTTCTTGTGTAAACGGTCCTAGCTTGATATCTAATTGCTTACTTATAATTCTAGTGACCAGTTCATGTGTAACTTTTGGAGGGTTGCTGAGTAAATTCTCAAAATGCTGTTTCCACAGGTGTATTCGTTTTTGTTTGCTGGTAGCTTTCAGTTTAGCTTTGATAGTGCCCTTCCTTCTGCTCACTTTATCGTTTGCCATGCTATCCTAGATTTGTTTATCTTCGACCGAGTCTCTAATCTCATTGATCTGATTTTGCATGTATTCTGTTTCTTTTAGAAAGAACAGAATACATTAAAAAAAAAAAAAACCAAAACAAAAACTCCTAATTTAACCATTTCTACAGCAGTAAACCTTTAGCCATTCCCCCATTTGGCCTCCACATCAAAGAAGCAATACAACATATAAACCAAAACATCAATATTTCACCACTCACAATGAGCAATTTACCCCCACGGACAATCCCCAAACCTCGTAGATTTAACATTAATACAACAGGACAAAACACAACCAACAACCTCATCTGCCAAAAACAGATTCAATGAACTTAGAGACAAATAATTAGACCATACTGCCTTTTACACTGATGAGTCAAAAACTGTAGATGGAACAGGAGCAGCAGTCACTAATATAAATAACTACAAACAAATCAGACTTACAAATAATGCTTCCATTTATTCAGCTAAATTGCAAACAATTAAAATGGCACTGGACATGATCAAGAACTCAGATGGGTAAATTCATAATATTCTTAGACTATTCAGCCTCATTGCGATCCAAGAGGGAAACCAAAACCACCCATACCTACAAGAGATACTAGAAACATCACTATTTAACAAACTTTTGCAAAATAGTGATCTTGGCACAGGTTCCTAGCCATGTGGGCATTAAGGGAAATCAAATGGCCAACACACTCACAAAAAGAAGCAACTAAAATAATAACTCTTAAACTCCATTCACAGACATCAAAATCAAACACTACATAAGAAAATGGCAAACATAATGGGACATATCCCTAAATAACAAACTCTATGATCATCAACCCACAATTAAAATGGGAATTGCAGAACCATTACCTAACTGAAGACAAGCCCTAATATTAAACAGAATCAGAATTGGACTCGCATACCTACCTGCTCAAGGAAGAAACTGCACCTTGGTGTACCTGCTGCAATCAACTACTCACAGTCAGTCACATATTGGTTGGCTGCAAAAAATATAAGAAAATTTACCATGCAACAACCCTTACCCTGCTATTCAAAGATGTACCTGCCTCCTAGATATTTTTTTTTTTTTTTTAAAAGGTACTCTACTTTCAACTTCTATAGAACAAACACTAAGTGCTTGAAATTGGTTTGTCCATGTATTACCATTAAGTGAACTTTGCTGATCTAAACTTTGAAAACAAATAGTTTATGGGTAGCAAATTATACATATATATAATAACTGTTTGGCATTGAATGACCCACTGTGGTTGATATGCCATAAAACCCAAACCTCCATCCATCAGGATTTAAATTCTGATTGCTGATTCCATTTCCTATGACAATAACATGTTACCCCAAGTGCTACTCCATGTAGATCAATTTACTTTTATATATTGCATCACTTCTCCCATGTGTATTTCTGACCTACTCATAAAAGTCATAATCTTGCTGGATAATTTTTTAAGGCTAGCAGACAGGTTATTTTCACTTGGAAATTGGTATAACACAATCTTTGTATTAGTATCCTTATACCCACCACACATATCTCAATAATACTTGCATTGGAAAAAGTAAAAAAAAAACAAAAAAGCTTTGGGTTCAATTTACAGCACTTTTAACCTGGACTAATAAGACAAATTATAAAAAACAGAATTGTAAGAAAAAAAAAGTGACAAGAAGACAGAAATTTAATTGTTTATTTCCAAAATTTAAAAAAAAAAGTTGCAGGTTGTTCTCATTGTACAGTGAATATGGCAGGGTGAAATACACAAAGCCATGGACACACTGCAAAGGTTCTGAGTTTTTGACATTTTTCACAGAAAAGGAAGGAAGGAAAAGTTTTTTTTTTAATTTTTGTTTATTTTTTAAGACTTTTTTTGTTTATTTTTTCTTTTAGAGAAACATTTTCATTTGAAAGAGAAAATTACATTTTTGTCAGTTGTGCAATGATGGCCTGAATCTGAAGTGAATAGTAAAAACTTTTTTTTTTTTTTTTAGATGATAGCAGACACATTTGTAGACAGACAAGCAGGAAGAAGAAAAGTTTTATGATTCTGTTGATAATTATATATATATGATCTTTTACTCTTTAGAAGTGACAGTTTATTTCTATTATGATAAAATATAGTTTATCATGTGAGATCTTTTCATACAGATTATATACTATTGTATCTATATGGAAAATGTTGAAAATTTTCCTTTCCATTTTGGTCGTGATAGGACTTAAATTAGCATGTAAGATAGCAATAATTTAAAAAAAAAAACCAACAAACATTGTAAAGCTGTCAATTTTCTTAGTAATTAAAAAAAAAAAATTACAAGTCATGCTGAAAATCTTGTTACCATTTAGTGCATCAGTTAACTCGACAGTATCAACAGTTATTTAAATACATTAAATATTGAACACTGCTAGCTGCTTGTTATCATATTCAGTTGTTGCCACCATAACTAGAAAGACATTCGTTGTGACAACCACATAATAGATTTTTCTCTCTACTTCGGCTTGAATTATCTCCCCTCATTCCAAGGAGGAGAAAGACAAACTGAAGAGAGATTTTTATTTTGCCTCATTAGAAGCAGATAAAGAAATTATTTTATTTTTTAGTGTACAAAGTTACTTGAGACATAGGCTAAAATTCAAACGTTTTTAATCTTGTCCTTTACAATACAATAAAGAATAATTAGAAAAAAAGTAGAAACAGTTATTTGTTTTACACCATCTTTTTAAAATTTTAGATGCATCAAAATACAAGACAATAAGAACTTCCACATCCATTTCAGTCATTTGTTGAGTTAGTATTCTCAAAATCCATTTCTTTTTGAAAGGTGTGTAGCTGTGGAACAGGTCAACAAATACATTGTTTCTAGGCTAATAATAATCTCTGATATGGGCTCCTTCGAAAGGTGGGATGTGGGGAAATAGAACAATATTTTCCAGTGCTTGCTTGGACTTTGACCATATTGGCAGGAGGAATTTTCTTTGGAAATTCCCTGCTAATAACTACTACCTCTGCTCCATAATTATTACATTTAGATATACATTTTACATGCTAAATGCAACTATTATGGGCCAGAGGTGGTATTTCCAAGTAAAACGAAAATACACATTTGTGTATGAATAATTTCTGGAAAATCAAGAGAAAAAAAAATCTGTCATTTGAGAAAATCAATGATCAGACTTTGTAACTGGAGCAATTTCCTTGACAGAGATGTAGAGCTGTGCAGAGACTAAAATTAGAGAAAAATTTCAATAATTTTCATTTAGTTTTCAAAAAAGACTAACACCAATTACAAATTTGAATAAGAAAAACAAGGTCATCATAAAAAGGTTTACATCATTTTGACAATTTCAAGGACAAAAAGAGAGAGAGAAAAAAAAGTTTTCATAAGATTTTTTGAGTTCTGATAATTTTTATACACATTTTTTTTTTCCACTTAAAATTATTTCACATAGTCAGTTTTAAAAAAATTCAAAGAATTCTTTCAATAATTCTTTTATATTTTAAAGGGAAAAAGTCATTTAGTGCAATTGTTTATAATGAAGAAATTCCAAGAAAGTGGAATTGAAAAATAAGATAAGACTCTTGATCATGTTATTTATGACTAGAGTTTTTTTATTTTTAAACTTAATGGAAGATTTAAATAGGTATTTTAGCTCTGATAGTGTTAAATTTCAAATATTCAGTATAAGCTGAAGATAAACCAGTTTTATTATTTGCCTTTCCAATAGAGAAATAATTAATAGGACCTGAAAAGGATTATTTTGAAGATAATCTTTTTCCAAGTTTGTAATATCTCGATTTGTATATTAATGATCTTAATTATTTAAAACATTGGTCATTAAATGAACAGCTTTCAATGTTCTAAACAAGTTAAACTAATGGATAATCAATAAGGTCATTATTACAAAGAAGTTGATATCTAATAATCTCTCCCACTGGGTTCATATACAAGATATGGTCAGTTTAATGTGAGGCTATGTATGGATGGAAAGGACAAATTACCCAGACCTCTCAATCCGTGTCATGAAAGAATAAGATTACAATGACTTTCCTCTTTCATGAAATGAGAGGTACAGCCACAGGATTAGATTCCTAGAATACAAAATGTCTTGATATTTTTCCTACATCTTTCATGAAGATAACACAGTTGAGTATAGATACTACACTCTGATTCCAGGCCGGAGAATTGCTCGTCTGTACATGGCTTACAATAAAAAGTTAAGTATAATCTAAGTTGGATGTTCTAGCAAGCTTTATAGAAAAAGGAAATTCCTTTTATTTACAATCTACTAGAAATTCAGTAGAAAAAGCTTTGTATGATAAATCCTCTCATCTTGAAAAAGGTAATATCTTAATATATTCATTAAAAAAAAAAAAAAAAAAAAAAAAATCTAATATTTTAGTTTTAATTTTATGTAAAAGAAAATTTTGCTGGCAGATATTGTTGGCCTTGAAAGGAAAAAAATCCACAGGTTCCTTCTCACACACAATTTCCCTCATATACAAAAAAAAAAAAAAAAATGCAACTTACTTCCATATTTACTGTGAGACTTTAATTTAATTTTTCTTTAATTTAAAGAAAACTGTTCCATCTCAAAAGAAACCACACTTGTCACTTGTAATAAAGAATGGAAAAATAAATACAAGTGAATGTAGAAAGATATTTAACCCCAAGGAAATATGGAGTCAACACCCCCTCCTCTGTTTTGGCTGCACAAGAGACAATAAGAATCCTGTGTCATCCAAAATTAGCACAGCAGTTGTCTAAAGTATAACTATTTCTGTTCTATAATAGTTGTCACATTTGCATATAAATTCAATATATTAAGTGATAAATATTATAGGACATGTAGTACATGATTTATTTTGCTTCTAGGGCAAGTTAGGATTGTTTTTTTGTTTTAAGTCCAAAGCAAATTTTTTAATCAATGAAAATCTCATAAGAAAATCTGAGATTTTAAGGCAATATGAAAGTGATGAGAGAGGAAAGGGGGATATCACCTTGAAAATGAAAAGATGATAGACCAAAAAAAAAAAAAAAAAAAAAAGGCACACTGGTAGTGGTAAAATGAAAAGTAAGGTGCCAAGTTCCAGGTTTAGAGAAAAAAGTGATTAAGATACAGAAAGAAAAAAATAAAAAGGTAAAGTCTGTTAACAAACAACACAAAAACTTGTTTACATTCATGCTCTTACAAAAATGTATATTTTACAAGCAGAAAAATATACAGTTTTCTAGATTTAAGAATGGAAAGTAAAATAGAAGTGGCAAGAAGTACTTGTCACTAAACTTAAAATATAGAAACTTAGCTTCACCTGGACTTTAACAGCAAATGCTGGCACCAGTCAGCTATGATACTAAATATATGATCAGAGCACCCTTTTAACAAGGGTAAAACAGTGTTGCAAAGAGTTCAGCAGTATTATTATTATTATTAGTAGTAGTAGTAGCTGTCCTCCTAGAAAGAAGGGGGAGAGGTAGGAAATCAGGAAGTATTTAGTGGCTGGAATGAGAAATCAGAAAATGTATGTCCACTTGTCATCAAAAAGAGGGAAAAGGAAGACGATTGGTCAGTGCAGGAATTTAATTTCTTTTAATTCTTGTCAGTCATAATGGTTTTTCTTTGACAGGCTGGAATCCCTAATATATCTAATATGGTATTAGAGGATCACTTTGAAATTTGAATAAAAAATATCCTTAATTGCTTGAATCAGTCCAGCTTGGAATTTTAGGCAGGGGTGGGTGGCTGCATACTTCCTAAATAGAAGTTTCAATATCACCAGTGACAGTTGCAACATAGGGAACACAACTGAGTTCACTGGTCACCCAGTACATAAAAAGGCCTTTGAGTCATTTTAATATTCTATGCTTACAACATGACATAATAAAGATAAACCTGATGTAGTTTGCATGTCATTTGAACCTATCTTTTCATTTTAACAAGATAATAATGTCTGGGTAAGCAACAAGTTATCTATGATTATAAGTCTATATTGTACTAAAGGTTTGTATATTTGTAAAAAAAAAAAAAGTTTGATTTGGCTTCAGAGATTCAGTTTGTAGCTTTGATATCTAAAATGTACCTGCTCAATATCTTATGCATATTTTACTGATAATTATGCATCTTGCTCACACTTAGCAATAAGGAGCTATAAAATAGATCTCATCTAATTTAAGATGACTTATCTCTGAGCAGCTGTTAAAAAGCAATGGCAAGCAAATTTGTAAGAGTAGTGAATTGTCTCCTAATAATTCTACCCCAGATTAAATGAAGCCTTGTACCATATCCATCAATAAAGTACTGTAAATATAATTAGTGTCAAATAACCAGCTAGAAAAAGGCTTAGATTTCCCCCCTCCAGCACAGTTGGGTGATCCACTTCCCTTCCCCAATATATGAATCTAAATTAAAAATCTCTACCACTTTATATCTTAAAATTATAAGCAAAAGTCAAATAACTAGGCTTATATAAAGGATACCTGAGGTATTAGTGACCAATAAAACGTTTTTAGTGAAGGAAGATGATATATATTCTAGGAAAATGCAGCAGAATGAGATGCAGAAATAAAGTGTAATGTAAATGTGGTCCCATAATTTATGTACACGTGCTGATGGGCTGAGATTATTTTATTTACAACTGAGTTTAAGCAGAGAAAATGGGGGAGGGTGTAGAGAGCAGAATGGAGTGGACTTGATTTATTGGTCAAAAAAAAAAAAAAAAAAAAAAAATCATGAATTATAAGTCATTATTATTGTAAATAAAATAGTCACAATGTTCTAGTGGGACGTATTTGGAAGACAATTTACCCACTCATTTTTAACCATTAAATACTGCTCAACATACTTAAAATGTACCTAGAGTTCAGTCCCCTCCAAATACAATAAATAGTATTGGTCACTTATCTTCCATCTCAGAAAGGTTTCATATCCCACTGCAAGCACAAGATGAGGTACAGTAAAAAGTCTTGAAAGTATTTTACTTTTGGAATTTTTAAGTACTGTACTCTAAGCAATGAGAAAAGGCAAACTGATTGGTTAAAAAAGATTAATGTATTTATTAAATTATTTATACTATTTACAATTTGACATTGATACAGGTATCAAATATTATATTGAGCAATTTTGTCTCAGTACAGAGTAATGAGATATTCCATTGATATAACATGAAATACCACTCAAAGCAAATGTGCCTAGCTACCAAAATAGACTCTCTCAAGACTCAGTGAGATCCGGTTGCCAATAGATTGGAAAAAGCTTGCTTGAAATTTGAACCAAATAAAAATACAAAACAAACCAGACAAATCTCATTCCAATATTAATTTGGTTTTAGTTGCATTATGATTATTATTAATCTTTGGTCAATTTTTTTTTTAATTTGAAGCTGTATGATAAAATAACTTCATTTTATAACCTATCCTGATCCCAGACCAGGAACTATGTTTGGATCCAAGTAGAAGAGTTAGTGACACTTGATTCTATGCTCAGATACTGCTTTCTGAGGCTTTGCAGGATTGCCAATCCATACATTATCTTCTCATACTATGATAGCATTAAAATAACTTAGTTGAAAAGATTTTTTTTTTTTGCCTGCTAAAATGACTCAAGATTCTTTCATTCCTCAAATTGCAACAATGTAAATTCATACTCACAGAAATACTGTTTTTAAAGAAAACTTTCAGCACTAAAATTAGTAATGGGTGACAAAGAATTTTTTCCATTTTTTTTTTTTTTTTTTTTTTTTTAAATTAAAAGCAAGCAAAAGAAACAAAACTCAAATCATTTAAGATTAATAAAAACTAAAAATTCCAAGTGAAGGACAAAAATCTGGAACCAGCCAATTCCTGTCTGAACCTCACAGGTTAAGCACCTCTCCACTGATATTCCAGCAATCAAAGAAAGGGCAGTTGTGATACACAACTGTCCAGGTGACTGTTCTGTTATCAAGGGGTCACCTACACAGTACTGGTATCTTTAAAGCTGATACGATACAATTAATATTATAATGAAAATATAATGATTATATTGACATTATGAAATTTCATATTGTGCAATTTTTTTTTTTTAAATAGTTAAGAGTTTTGAGCCAAACAGATTTTATTTTTAGTGTACTCAGCCTTTACTTCACATGAGGTGTTCTATCAAGCTTTGCAAGTACACCAGTACTAATGAGTTTGGTCCTTACTGAGTGCCCCATACTTCAACCAAAACTAAGCTCAACTTAGTAAATAACTATAGTATTCAGTATATTTAAAATTATTTGATGAAAGGGGTGATATTTATACTGTATAATCAATATTATGATATCAAATAAGCCATGTCACTTACAATCATCTGTATAAAGTAATTTTGCACAAGATGAAACCTTATTGATTGTAGTGTATTTGCTTTGAATATATTTCAAATCAATTCATGCATGCAGGAAAATGTTAAAAAAGAAAAAAAAATTTTTTCACAAAATTTAGGAAAATGAGGTATGTAGGGTGGGGTATGAAACGTTTTGTATTTTTATAAGTTTGATTGTAAACTGCTCAGACAACCTTTGCAAAAAAGAAAAATAAAATCAATTTTTTTTTCTTTTTAAAGTGCTGACTTTAAATAGAAAATTACCTCTTGGTATTACTTTATTATTTTACACTTAAAAACTTTAAAATGGTCAAAGAAGACTTGTCTGTCCATTTTTATATCCAATATTTACCAAGAAAATAGACTCTCTCTCTCTCTCACACACACACACAAATGACTTTAATTATTCCATCATACAAATACATGTTTAGGCAAGTGATAAGTGAATATTTTAATCACATATCGAAGATAAGTAATTCTAATATGCAAAATCAATGAAAATCATTTTGATCTGATGTGAAAAAAATCCAGCCTTTTTTTCAAAGTAAATTGCATATTATGATAATATTTGTTCTCTTTGAAACAGGATAAGTTTTATACTCTTTCTTTATCCCCAGGGCCTTCAATTAAAATCTCTGCAGTTCAAATATCTTACAAGTAGATAGGAAAATTTTACAGTCAAAATATATATGTACAGGGACTTTAAAAAAATTTTTTTTTTTATTATTCATCTCTATTTAGCAAGAATAGGGTTTAAGAAAATATTATTTGCCCCCAGAATTATATATAAAACCCAGATATTTCCTTTTCTGTTGAGCTTTTTAGCTTCATGTACATTGAATAACTTCAAATAAACTTTAGCTTCAAACCAATGTGGCATTCAGTTTTTGATTTTGAGAGAGAAAGAAAAAAAGGTTTTTCAGTCTCGAAATGAGACAAAAATACTTACATAAAAATGTACTTTAAAACAAATGATTATAGTAAACTAATTTTTATAAGTATCTATAGTTCTGATATGACAAAATTAGATATTAAACATTTTTCTCAGTTTGGTTTATTCAATTTTGCTGGGTTTATGAATGACAAAAATACTGAGATCTGTAAATTTTAAACATATCGCTTCTTCCTGAATCTAACTGTTAAAGAATTTTTATTAAAATATAGCAAAACATTTTCTTATATTAAATAAGAATTAATCACTGGGTCAGAAAATATTTCTGACTACAAATATCACTTTACAAATTGATAAATTTTGAAGAAAAACAAATTTGTAATTGGAAGCCACATGTTATATTTTATGGAAAAATAAGCTAAGTCATTCAACTCCATTGTTTTATTGAACCATTCAAGTCATAAGAACCATAGAATCTCCAAATGGGGAAAGAAAGAGTTTAGAGGGTGGGTGAAAGAATTATTCAGAGGAACCCATTTTTTTTTTTTTTATAAATATAAACTTTGAATATATTTTTCAAGTAGAAAAACAATAGCACCTTTTTTTTTCTGATAAAGACAGTTTGTCTTGACAACTTAATTTTTTTCCTTCTTCAATATACCTGCTTCTTTCTTAATACTTGAAAATATCTTAAATCAAGATTCTGCCAAATTATGTCTCTTTGCCAGTCACTTTTCTTTTGCTCTATCTTATTCTTCTCTTTGATAATTCCCAAGCAGAGACAATATTGGATAAGGTGATTTTGTTTTTGTTTTTCCTCTTTCGGTCAAAATCATTTCATTCATACTGATAATTTTAAAGTTCTTTTGGCCTCTTCTTGATAAAGGCTATTTTTTTTTAACACAGCAGAACACAACTGGCAATGCACTTATTTTATTTTTGCAGTTTACTTTTCCAAAAATGTCATTGTAATGCAGTATCAAGGAACAAAAAAAAAAGATTACTGCAGTTATTTTCATAATTCACAGCAGCAGAGAATGGTTATTGCCAAAGTTGAACAAATCAATGGAAATCTTCAATATGTGTGTATATATAATTTAATTTCATATATTTCATTAAAAACATGTCTTGTTTAATTAAACTAGCTATGAAAAAACTAGACAAATGCAGATAAACAACTGAGCTAAAATCTATTATTTTTAGTTATTTCATTTGTTCATGAGCGAGTCATATAAATCAAAACTTATGAAATATCTGAAAAGTAATAATTGACACTTTTTACAGTTTAAAAAGAACAAGTTATGACAAGAACAAAAAAAAAAAAACTAAATTTAATTTGTATTTCTTGGTCACTAAAGATTGGCTCGATTCTCCGATGCCTGTTCAAATATTGCATTAACTTGGTGTTTAAAACATTGATATTAATAGATAAGACTATTAGTAGTTAGAGGGAGGTAATTAGTGCGCCATGAGGTTTACCACAAGAGAATTTCAAACTTTGTTTTAACCCCCCCCCGTTTTCAAAGCTTATCAATGCAAATGAAATGAGACATATATGGAAGTACAAAGGTTATCGAACCCCACATTTATGTGATTTTAATGGATTTGAAAATAAAATAAATCATTGAAGAAACACAAAAAAAATTAATGCAAAGTGGATGAATGAATGTGTGTGTGTGTGTGTGTGTGAGAAAGAAATTTAACTATTTGGGTAATGTACTTTCATACATATGAGTATACCTCTTATATCTCCCTTTTTGGACGGAAATTAAGTTTTTGGGGGGCTTTTTTTCCTTAAATGATATGATGCAATATATTATTTCTAAAATAAACTTAAACAAGTCCAAGAGGGATTGAAATTAATGTGTGTGCTATGTTATTTTTTTTTTTTTTTGTATTGTGTTTATATAATTGGAGTGACACCTGGTAGATTATGTCTCAAACATTAGGAGAGGGGATAAAAATACATTCAGGTTTAATCTATTGCACTCTGGTTGTTACAATAAGTTATCTTCTTTAAATTTACAAACATGGATTACATATGGCTACCCTGCCCCCTCATGGTTTAAACCTAATTTTCCTCTTGAGAATTTCTGAAGCTGCCAATTTTATGAGAAATTCTGCCCTAATTATTTTTTTGATAAGGAATTCTCTCCTCACTTTTTCAAGCCAAGTTAACCAACAGCAAGCAATAGCTGAAATGTTAACAGTATAGTATTTTATTAGCCTGCATATACACATATATATATATATATATATATATATATAAAATATTAAAAGAATGTGTTCTTGTTCAACTCTGGATGAGGAAATTATAAAAAAAGGGAATGGGGGGGAATGGTTGACAGTTTTTCTTTTTGTTCATTTTTTTTCCCTTTCCTCAAGCTGTGAGTTGCTTGAGTCAAATAAAAATCGATAACTTTCGGCGTATTTTTGGAAAAAATCCTGAAGGCCATTTCTTCAGCAATGCCAGAGTTCTGCTGTGATTTCGTAGTCAGCTAGTGCTGCTGACATGCACCACACATGCGCCGGCCCTGCCGGTACATAAGGATGCAACCTGAAAAAAAAAAAAAGAAAAAATTTTTAAAATAAATTCTTTATAATTTTCAGAACAGCATAGTAAAAATTCAGGGCAATGTTTCTGCTAATTATTGTAATTATTGTAATGTTACTTTTAGTTAGTCAATTCAGACTCCTGGTTTCATAATTCCTAATCCCAATATTCACCACTTCATCTTGAAACAATTAAGAGCCTTACTATTAAGTTTAGTTTACACCTTCCTTTTATTGGAGAGATAAGGTAAGGTAATGTCAGCTTTTAAAAGCAGAGTCCCATCCCTACAAACAGTTACAGAAGAATCATAAGGTTAACCTTTAAAAAAATCTTTAGCACAGAACATATATGCAATTAATATAATTACTACATACAGATCAATTTCTGAAACCATCTAATTTAATCTTAAAATTTTGTGCACTATTGGTGTTTTTGATCCGATTCAAAAATATATTACTCAGTTTCTTTTAAAATCTGTCTTGACAGTAAATTTCCAGTTTAAGGAAACATTCTTCTTTCTATTAGAGTAGTTAATCCTAATTTCTCCCTTCATCAAGCTGTGAGTTGCTTGAGTCAAATAAAAATCGATAACTTTCGGCGTATTTTTGGAAAAAATCCTGAAGGCCATTTCTTCTTTCACTCTTTTTTGTATGCCCTCAAATTTCCATGTTGCTTAATCTATATTCAACTTTAATGATTTTGGGTTCAATATGTAGTACTTTACATTTTTCAATATTAAAATATCTTCCAAATATGACAATTACTGGTGCTATTTCTTTTCATAATCATCAGCAAGTTATATCATAAGGAAAATCATTTATGAATATTAAAAACAAGTTTCCAGTACTGATGTCTGAGAAATAACAGAGGATACATTGTGTTTCAGAATAATTATCAATTTTTACTTTCATCGTTCTATCAAGTAAAAAATGTTACAAAATTTACTATTTAAAATTATATATAAGAAATACTTTTCTTATATTCCCAAGTGAATGATGAGACACTGTATCAAATGCCTTTTTAAAATTCAAATATAATATCTACATTATTCATTTATAATATCAATAGTTTCCAGAACATTAGATAATACTGATTACAATTCGTATCTTCCCCCCATAAAATCTAATGTGATTTCTAAGTCAGTAATAACTTTTAAAATCTATCAAACCTCTTTTATGTAGTGGTATTGCATAGGTAAAACATTTTTGATAGATATTTTAATATCTAAGGATGTATTTTATCAGGTCCCATACTTTTACTAACATCCAACTTAGGTAATAATAATAGTTTTTATCATCAACTCTTATTTTTAGTGCATCCATTTTTTTTGCACCCTCTATATAAAGAACTGAATGAACAGATGTTGTTAGTACACTAGCTGTTTTAACTGGTGCATGTGTTTTGTGAATGTTTTTGATTTTACATATTTGAATAAGGGTTTAGAATTGTATCTAATATTTTAAACAATTTTCTTTTCATTCCAATTTAAAACATTTTGATAGTTCTTGATACTAATAATTCTAAATATACTATAATTCTAAATTCTTTTCAACATATTTCTTTTTATAAGAGAGCTGATTACTGTCCTAAGGAAATATTTCTAATAGCTCTTTTTGCTTAATTCTTCCCACATTTCATCAATCAATATTATCTCCTTTTACTGACAGTAACTCTTCTACTAGTTTCACTTTAAGGTTTATTTCAATAGATGCAAGATCAGATTTACCTTATGGCGCTATTAAACATTCATTATTTGGAAAAACTAAATCTAATGTATCTTTATCTATTTTCCCCACTGCCACAAGACGCAGACAATTTCTATTCTGTTCATCTCCATTTTATTCACAATTTGTATTTCCAGGGTTTAATTATTAAATCAGTCCAAATAAAAATCACTCAGGGGCAATAACTCTGGATATAAATATTGAAGTTATTCAACTTGCTTATCCATTGTTTGTACATTTGCGTACTAAACTTTTCCCCCCACTTAGCCTGCCTTGTTCCAAACTAAGTTAAGCTTCAAAGACAAAGGATTTGAAAGTGTTAGGAAAAAATTTAATTTTGTATGTAGTTTGGGGTATGTTTTAATCTGGACTGAATTTTTATGTCCTCAAAATCATTGTCATAATAATGGATATAGAAAGACTATTTAAAATGAATGTTGATCTATAAGAACAACATCAATAATATAAATAATAATAAAAAAAACAAACAATTTCTCTAATTTTCATCTACTTAATAATAAAAACCCGATTTCCATTCATTATAAAAGTAGTTATTGCTGCTAGCAGTTGAAGTGTATTTTATAATCAAAAAGAAAAAATTCATTTTGGTTTCTTCTTTTGCGATTATGTCTCATGAAAGTTTTAAATTCTATAAGTAAAAAGAAACAAAAGTACAAACCTTTGTCCATTCATTGGTCACTGGATCATAACATTCAACATCATGTAAATACTGTTGACCATCATAGCCGCCTACTGCATAGAGGCGATCACCAAGTAGGCAAACCCCAACAGCATCACGTGGTGTGCTCATGGGTGCTATCATTGTCCATTGGTCAGTTTTCGGGTCATACCTGAAAAGAAGATAAACATTTGATTTGGAAAGAAATTTATACAACTGTCCTCACTTAAACACTATCATTAAGTTTTAATACTAATCTCTTAACAATTTAAAAACAAAACATTTTCAGATATGACTATGGAAGAGAAAATGTTAATGTAGTGAATAAGTTGACAATTTACCTTTCAGCACAGTCAAACCGACAGCAAGTTGGATAAGATGCCGGGGCCTCATGGCCACCAACTGCATACAAAAAGCCATTGCATGTACTAACACCAACTCCTCCCCTCCGCTTGGACATTGCTGTGCATGCAGTCCATTTGTTTGTGTGAGGGTCGAAGCATTCTACAGACTTCAGGCAGGAGCTGCCATCTCTTCCACCAACAGCATATAGCCTACAAAAGAGATTAAGTCAATTTTTAAAATTGGGGCCTACTTGAAAAGCAAATATCAAGCCAAAATTTTCTGAATTTTGTTTTGTTCAGTTATTGATACACAAAGATAAACAAGGTTAAGATTCAAAAATGTTTCTATATATTCACTGAATATCACTTGAAAATATACACTATCATAATTTATTTCTTATAAAATGCAATAAGTATCAGTTTGTCATGAAAAGTACTTTAATTTGGTGATTACTCAAGAGTCAGTATGAATACTCTTAATACTTTTTTTTTTTTTTTAGTTTCCTATCTTCTAGTCTACATAAACCATCAGAGACAGGCTCTAAATAATCAAATCTATGAAAGTCAAGGTTCAACTGTATTGCATAAAGCAAATAATCTAAAAGATAACAATTATTGAACTTGCATAACAAAAATTATGATGGCTTATCTTTTTAGTTATAACAAAAGTTTGGCTTATATGTCCTAACTATGTGTGTGTGTGTGTTTTTATATATATATATATATATATATATATATATAACACACTAGAAGTAAGTTTTAGAAGTTAAAGAATGAGCTTAATTATCATCCTTGTTTGTAATACTCAATAAGTACACAGTATAAGTTATATAATCAATTAAATAAATTGAAAAGTATGAATACATATAAAAACTTAGTTTTTTTTTTTAATCATATTTACTTTACTTAGGCATTCACCCTTGTGTCTAATTGCCCAGTCGGCTGGGGCTGTAGAATACACAGACTGCTTCTCTGCAGAAGGGTAAGACCCTATCCTCCAACGAGTGTCCTGGATATGACACTAAACAATCTGGGTCCTATCTATGGGTTAAATAGAACTAATTGATGGTTGGTGTTTACTGTTTTTATATATTTAAACAATTCAGTTTAGCATAAATACACAGTTTAAAATAGACGTTTTGACATTGAAACTGTGTACTAATGCTAAACTGAATTGCTCGAAATGGAACTGTTTGACATGTAAACAGTGTACTTATGCTAAACTGAATTATCTGAAATAGAACTGTTTGACATTTAACTCTGCATATTGCCTGGTAAGCTGGGGCTGTAGAATACACTGACTGCACCTCTGCATAGGGGTAAGACCCCAACCAACGAGTGTCCTAGATATGACACTGAACAATCTGATGGTGAGGTTCCAGTGATGCTGGAGCTTTGGGGAATGCAGAGTACCCCTTTATTGCCATTGCCTCGAGGTCCACAGTAGCCCGGCGTAGTAGCACCTGATAGGGCCCTATCTATGGATTAAATAGAACTAACAGCATACTTATGCTAAACTGAATTGTTTGATTAAACTGAATAACTTGAAATAGAAATGTTTGACAACTAAACCGTGCTTACATTTGAATTGTGTGCTTCTGCTAAACTGAATTATTTCAAATAGAACTGTTTTTTGACATTGAAACTGTATTTACACTAAACTAAATTGTTTAACAGAACTGTTGACATGTAACTGTGTGTAAACAAAATCTGTACTTATACTTAGCTGAATTAGAATTGCTTGACAAAACTGAATAGCTCTAAAGAGAAATGTTTTTTTTTTTACAATTAAACTGTACTTACATTTAAACTGTGTGCTTATGCTAAGCTGAATTGTTTTTAATAGAACTGATTATTTACATAAAAATAGATTTGGCATTAAATAACCTATAAAGGTTGATATGCCATAAAACCCAACAAACCAAACCTTGTGTCTGAAGTATTCATTTATTTTTGCTATTCTAATTATAGAAAAAAAAATGTGGCAGTATGTATAAGCATGTATCATTTGGAAAATAATATAATAGAACATTTCAGTGAAGACTGGAAGGGAGGATTCTTTTTATTTCAAGTTCATTTTTAATTAAGAAGAAGTGCACATCAATGAACTAGAGATTAGAATAGTCAACTTACTTTCCGCCAAGTACTGCCACGCCTACAGTGCTACGTGAGGTGGACATAGGAGCCACATAACTCCACTGCCGAGCTTGTGGGTCCCACCTCTCCACGGTATTTAAATATGACCAGCCATCATGTCCTCCAACTGCATACATTGGACCTTCAAGTACTCCAACACCTATACAAAAAAAATAAATCAATAAAAACATTAAATTTCAAAGCTCAAATTATCAAGTAAACTTTAGTCCAGTCTGCTGGGGCTGTAGAATATGTCAATTGCAAAGAGGTAAGACTACCCCCATCAAACGAGTGTCCTGGAACCATCTGATGGTGATGTTCCAGTCCAGGAGCTTTGGAGAATGAGAAGTACTCCTTCATTCCCATTACTCCCAGATCTACTCTGACTTGGAGTGGTAGTACCTCTAAGGGTTCCATCAATGTCAAATAGAACTGTTTAATCATTTAACTGTGTGGAAATAAATGAGCTCTGGTTCGTTAAAAATGTTACCTACAAATTATTTGTTAACAAATCATATATATCAGGATTTGGTATTAAATAACCTACAAGTTTTGAGATGCCATAAAATCCAACCAACCTAAACCAACTTTGTCACATGGTGGGTGCTTTTTGTATGTGGCCAAGAAACTAATTCCTTAACAAAATCATCACCTAAGTTAAGCAGCAATGAATCTGCTCAATACTTAGATGAGTGACCACCTAATAACAGTTGTTACTGGAGTAACCTGAAACCTGTGTGCCTGTCTAAAACAAATAATGAATGATCAAACTTTAGTACAAGTTTTCGGGAGGTTCCATAACAGTGGGCATATAATGTGTTTTAGTTAGATTAGCAGGAAACAGCATTTACTACTTTTAGAAAGAAAAAAAAAAAAAGTGCTAACCTTATGATAGAGCCATAAATTTCTGGGCCAGTGTTCTATAACAAAGCTGAATTAAAAACTTATTTTTAGAGGTTGGGCATATAGCAGTCAATTTTTTGACTCAGCTTAGCTAAATCTTTGTATCTCTACTTGGCAGAATTTTGTATTTGGTAATTTTTTTTCCTCCTGTTTTTATGAAGTTGTTGGAATTGGAACCACCTTAGAATAGTAGGAACTTTGCCAAAAACTTGGACTGTGCTTTTCCTTGAATAAAATTGATAACTAATAAAAAAAAAAAAGAAGGTTGATGAGACAGGCAGGTGCAAGAAATGGATTTGGAGGTAGAGTGGATATTTATAAAGAAAAAAAGCAGCAATTGGAGGAATAATATTAGTTCTTTATGTTGAATGATTTTTTTCCACCTCAGTTCATCAGAAGATAAATAGAAAAGACTGCCTGCTTGATGATGACATATAGGAAGTTGATTAGCAGAGAACTAGAAAGGAAGACAAGTGAACCAAATGAGAGAATATCAATTTTAAAAATAACCAATGAAATATAGAAGAAAAAGGTTTGAATAGAAAGAAGTTTATCATAATACAAAATAATTCCTCACTATTATTAATAATACATAATAAGCATCTTTATTTAAAGACCATACAACAAAATGTCATTTTTCAGTTTTAATACTGTAGAATTTGGATAATGAATACTGCCTAATAATATCAATTTTAGTTGTATAATGTTCCACTTAAAATAATAAAATATTGGTATCTTTTGGTTTAAAAGAATGATATTTTATTTTAATGAAAAAGAAAAAAAAAGGTTGAGAACATATTGTAAATAAACCATTTTGTTTTTTTAAAATCTTGTCTAGATAATTATTCCATAAATAGTACTATAAACAATGTAGTATGGAAGTAAAAAAAAACCCTCACCTAATCCATGTCTGTGTGTTGACATTGGAGGCATTGAACTCCAGGTTTTACGTTTGGGGTCATAACACTCTACTGTGTTGAGTGTTTTTAAGCCATCTCTGCCACCAACAACATAAAGACGACCTTCAAGAACTGCAACTCCAAACTGGAGTCGTCGTCCATTCATGTTGGCAACTTGAGTCCATGTGTTTGTTCGGAGATCATATTTTTCTATTGTTGTTGCACCTTTAGAAAAATAAATGAAAAACAATATCAAATTTAGAGAAACAAAATCATAGTTATTTACCAAGTTTAGTTTGTCTAGGCACAAAGCCTAGTGTGAATAAAATACATAACACTAGCAAATTGGTTTACAAAACAAGGTTGGTAATCCTTTGTTTAGTTTAATTTGAAACAAAGCCATAAATGTGAGACACCCAGTGAAGATTAAACTCAGCAATAGTAATGATCTGTAAGATTAGCTTGATAACCATTATTCTATGGTGAGATGAAACAAGATCTGAATGTTGATTGATTCTTAGTGAAAGCTACAAAATAGTTCTAGTGTGAAGAAGTATGTCTTAATAGTGATAAGGATGATGATTCTTTGAGAGCTGGATCAATATTGTTTGACCAGAATGTGAAAATAAATGGTAGATAAAGAATGCAAGGAAAAAAAATTCAAGTTAGATAGTTGAAGGTGTACTTGGTTATGGAATCATAATATAATTCATAATTTAATTTATATTTAACAAGTTCCCCCTGCAATGTCTGGGGCAAAAGATTACAGTGGTAACTTAGGTACAATGATTATATGCACACATTTCTATTAGGTTTAAATGAAAATTGAGGTACCTTATGTAAATTTTTAAAACAAAGACATCCAGTGGTGTTGTTTTTGATAACTTCTATCAACAGCAGCTATTTTGATGTCACAATTTTATGTGTATACACATACACTGCCTTGTCAACTGGACCTTTTGAAAATGCCTCTGTAGAGGAGGGTAAGGCATCTCCACCCATGTGAGGCCACTTGTAATGTCTGGGGACAGGAACCTGGTGGATGAGGGGTACATGACCTGGGTTCTAAGCAGTCATGTAACTTGCAACATGATGTGTTAGCCCTTACTTGTGTTAGATGGGCAGTCCCAGAAACCAATTGACAGGACATGACAAGACCTAGCACCAATATGATTAAGTCCCAACCACATGCTACAAATTGCTCTTATGGTAAACTAACATTCAACCATTTTTATTGTAAAGGTGCAAGAATGCAGGGACTGAGGGTTAACTGCATAAAGAGAAACAAAGCTTTGACAACTGTTTAACTTTAAGGTATTAAGAAGCCTGAAATTAACAGGGGCTTGAAATCTTCCTCCTGACAAGAGTATACAGGCCAATTATCCCCGTCTAACCGAAGAAAATGGATATCCCCCACTTGGTAAATTGCCAACTAAAGTTGGACCCTGTGGTTGGCGCTGGTGCACAATAACAATAATAAACACTTATAGCAAATACAAACAAAAACCCAAATGAAACCCTCACTGAATCCAATTCAGAAAATGAAATAAAAGAATTCCCAAGATTTATTGTAATTGAATCACTAGAAGAAACTCCTTTAGCCAAATTGTCCCCTTTCTTAATTGAATAAAATGATCTTCAGCAGAACAAACCCTTAAACTGTGAAAAAAATTAGAAGTGGCGATCTACTTGTAGAGGGGGGGAAAAATACTGAAAATCTAATTAAAATGAAAATTTTCCACAATTTGAAGCACTAAGTTTACCCATATGAAAAACTGAACACTTCAATTAGGAAACAGGGAGTTATTCTTAGGTACACCAAAGGAAATACTAACAATTTTCAGAATGCAAGGGATCACTGACCACAAGAAGAAGTGGTAAAGAAATACCAACACATTTTGATATTTAACAAATCCATAATTCCCAAAGAAATAAAAATTGGATTCTACCTTGAAAAGGTAAAATGATATATACCTCTGCTCCCTTATGGTGCTTCAAATATCAAAAATACAAACACCCCAGACCACATGGAGGAAGATTGTCTCAATGAAGCCAAATGCTCAACAACCCAGTCAGCTGGGGCAGTAGAATATACCAATTACAACTCTGCAGAGGGATAAGATCCCTTCTCCTCCTCCTAACAAATGTCCTGGCTATGACACCTACTCCACTGTAGCAGAGAAAGCAGTTCAATCAGCAACAACAATCAACTAGATGAATACATGGCTCTAATAGAAAAGCTAGTTCAACTAGGATCAAATGACTGGCTAAAATTTCAAGAACAGCTAAAAAAAAAAAAAAAAAAAAAAAAAAAAAAAACACTAATAAGAAACCAAATATTTAAAGAGACCATAGATGCAAGCAAGGATCAAAACGTGATAAAACCAAAACCCTTGGTGGATCTGAGAGTGTAGAAAGTATGGAAATTGAAACTGACAGCATGGTTGCAATTTTCAAATCTGCAGATATATATATATATATATATATATATATATATATATAAAATAAGATGTTTACAAAACAAGACCATCTACAAAGTGTACCAACATGAAGTAAAATTATCCAACCTTTATCTTGTGTTCTAACAATTCATTCAGTAACAAAAATAAGACTCACCATCAGATGGTTTACTATTTACTTAGAAATCATGCATATACAAAATAAAACCCCAAAGATTGGTTTATATGCTGACAACCAAACACACACAATTTGAGATGTGTATATATAAGTAAAAAAAAAAAAAAGAAATTTTTTAAATCCATGTTATGTATTTTTTACTTTAAAAAAAGTTAATAAATGAATAATTTTTTTACAGTCAGAAATTGAGTAATTATCCCATTTACCTTTAGTGTTGTCCATGGCCCCCACCGCGTAGAGAACTCCTACAGTAGACTTGCGTGGTTTGGTCCGTGGACTTTGGAATGAGGATCGGCGTTCTGGCAATACATGGTACATTAGTGCCTCCATAATGAGGTCCTGGCACTCTTTATCATCCCAAAAGATGGGATCTGATCGAACATGGTCGGCAATGAACTGAAAAGAAAAAATAGTTAATTAGAGATACACACACATAGATACAGACACACACACCTTGATAAAGGACTGACACTTAGAACTAAAGGCTATAAAATATTTGTTTGCAAAAAATATTGTTGAATAGTCAAAAAAAGAATAACAGAACAGGTTCCAACTGATATAAATTACCAAGTTTAAGAAAGGCTCAAGAATTTACAAATATAACAGATTATTTGTCAAGGTTAACAATAGGGGTAAAAACTTTTTGTTACCCCTGCTTAAGTAGTTATGATTCCCAAGTGCTCATTTAGCTCCATAACCTCCCAAATTAACTATTTTTCTAACAATGTACTGGAAGAAGTGAATCCATGCCTTAGTAGTTATTAGATACTATTACAAAATCTTACATAGGTATAGGAATGACATTGACTGAACATTATAGCAGAGATTCATTCTCTTGTAGATTTAATGAAGATTGGTCTTGAAGCTTAGCACATTTATGTAAAAGCAATAGTTGTGGTAAATAAAATACTACCCTTGGGAATTTGAGACAGTTGAAAGAGGAAAGGACTGAAGGTTCTATATTCCAGCCTAGATAGGTTAGTAACTAAAAGTAAACTCAAAATGGAATAAAGGAGTTCTGATCCTAAAAATGACTTTAGTAACAGCTAGAGTATTTATCAACATATGAACTAGTTGATTACCAGTAAATGTTTCAATATGTTAACCCTTTCACTGCTTCACACTACTATAATCAAAGTTCTAAAGCTGTCTCATGTCCAAATCATACCAGGTTCCATTTGTTGGTTTGTATTTTCCACCAATTTCTCATTATTTTAACACAAAATTCAGCAATTTTTTGCCAAAATTTTAATTCAGACTGTTACTACAGTAACTTATAGAGATAAATGAATTAAAAAAAAACAAACATTTTTGCTAGAAAATGTGGCACTGGGAACACCTAAAACTCTGAAAATGAAGCAGCAGAAGGGTTAAAAAAAAAGAAAGTCCCTCCTCTATTTAAAAGGATAAAAGTATTTTTTACCCTGAAGTGCACAATGAAACTTTCTACAAAAAGACGAGGCCCATAAAACAAATTCATAAAAATTAAAGAAGCAAAGAGAAATGGAAACAAATAGAGATAAATAATTCATAAACCAAAAAAGGAAGCAGAAAGACGATTCACTAATTCATCCTAATTTTACATTTACTCATCTCCACCCCATAATCTCAGGTGTTTTCTCTTGTGTTGAACATTTTATGGTCAGTATAATTCTATAGGTCAAACAGATTTTTTTTTTTTTTTTTAATTCTAAGGAAATAAGGAGAGGTGAGGATAGAATAAGAAAATATAGCAGGGAGGGGTAGCCTTACTATCTTAAAACTCATTGCTCTAAAAATATTAATTTTCATCTTCAATAATTATGTGGAGAGAGCAAGAGAGGGGTATAAATAAATAAAACCTTTCATAGTAAAAGCTGATGACTAAGGGAACAAAAATTCTTGATGCTTGCAATCTTTTAGTTCAATAATTTTATCATAAATTGGACGTTTTTTTTTAATAGACTAGCTGTCATAGCATCAATCAACAGTAAACTGATGAATTGTTGAGTTTGATTTAGTTCCAATAGCTACAGCCAAAGAGAAACTTTAAAAAGGAAAAAGAGAGAATGAAGTTATTAAGCAGTCTACAAATGTTATTCTCAGTTCATGACTCACAGGAATCGACAATAGAGATAAAAACATACATTCAGTTTTTATATAGTAAAAGACAATCTTTAGAAAAATATTGTTTAAAATAAAATACTAAATTATCTTATATATTCTATAATTAATGAATATCACTTAACTCATACTGGCATGATTTATGTAGTATCATGTTGTATTCTTTTTTTGAATTGACAAACATGTTCAAACTAAACATATTTCTGTAATCCTTGAAGAAGCTGAGAGTCAAATAATAGAATATATTCTCATGTTAACTGAACTTGAAATGATGTTAGTAATAGTTGATTAAAAGATGCATTTGATAACTGTTTAACTTAATGTGAAGTTCCATCCGATTTATAAAATATATATTAAAATTGATTGCAAATAGATGATAAAAAGGGAAGTACTCTATAATTAGCCTTCTGAGTACTCAAGTAAATAAGATTATGATAAACATGAAGGCAGACTTCACGCTAATAAGATGTAAATTTGAATTGGAAATACTTTTATTCTCTAAGCTGGAGCATTTAAATGCTATTTGGCCAACAAATCTTGCTACAATGGGCCATTTATGTTGTGTTACAGTAATATAGGCAAAAATTGGATAAAGTATGAAAAGACTTAACTTTTTTTTTAATAATGTAATTATAACCATTAATTAGTTTGTAATGTAACAATTTAATCAAACTGACAAATTGCTTTAGAAGATATGAGATGCATTTGAGGATCTATTATACTGTAGACATTTTGCATAAGTTATAGATCATAGGAATGTGGAATTCAGATAAATAAATACAAGGATAATCTTTCAAAATTCAAACTTTGAATAGACTTCCAATAGTGTCTTAAAATTGGGTTGGAATGGTGACCTATAAGACATTATACAAACTAGAATTAGCAGTTCAAACCAACAGCATAAGCATAAACCAGAACCTGTAATAAAAAATAAGGGTAAAATTCTACAAGTGTTAAGAATTTGTAACTTGATCCCCAGTGAAAACCATTAAATACTGCAGGTGTGAAATGTATATGATGATGAGTACAGATACAAAATAAATTTTGCAGAATTTCTGGCAAACTTCCATCTTCAAATTCCCCCAAAAATTTAGAGATGAAATTCTTTAAAATACAAAGAAATGAAAGAGAGGGAGGGGGAGAGGATTAACACTTAATGTTAATGGCAACATTCTATAAAATATAAACCTCATTGGTCATGCTATTATTTTCCTGATCAGCTTTGGTGTGATGACCCCCCACCCACCCAAGAAAAAAGATTTTCAGTAGATAATTATTAGTCAGCAGATAATCACATCATGAAAACTACCCATTTTGAAAAAGAAATTCACTATGAGAACAGAGGACAAAGCACTGAAAGAGGCTCATTTCTGATGTTAAGTAGGTTTATGCTATGGTCCCAGTGGAAGATGCTTAGAAATAATAGATTTAAGGTTATTACCTTTAGGATCCTTAAAGGTGTTAAGGGAAAAAAAAAGAAAGAAAAATGATGACTGGGGTGGGTTGACACATAATGGTTCAAATTAAATCTATAAGAAAACATTAAAAATGCCAGTAGTGCTTATATTTCTGTATTTAGTGGAATAGATACTAATATACATACATACATATACACACAAAGGATATTTAAGAAAAATTGATATCATTTAGTAATATAATAACTTGACCAATTTTTGTTCAAATGGCCTCAAATTTTAACAGCATGTATAGAAATAACTCAAAGGGATAGGTTTATTTTTTTTTAAGGTATAGAAACTTAAACACACAGTACACCACAAATATCACATTTTTTGAACTAATTATATATTACACACGAGAAATTGTTCTAACACAAGGCATTCTGGTGATGTAGAAATAAAATTGTTGAATCTGATAAAATTCCTTAATTATCCAATAGCAAATTTGACCAACCGGCTGGGGCTATAGAATGCATCTCTGCAGAGAGGTTAAGAACCCCCAAATGAGTGTCCTACATATGACACAAAACAATCTGATGGTGAGATTCCAGTGATATGGGAACTTTGGGCATTGCTCTCAGGTTCACTTGGTCTGGAGTGGTAGCACCTGATAGGGCCCTCTCTATGGGTTGAATAGAATTAAACAGCATACTTATGCTAAACTGAATTGTTTGATATAGACATTGAAACTAACTTGCGCTAAATTGAATTCTTTGAATTAGAACTGTTTGGCTAGACTGAATAGCTTGAAATAGAAATGTTTTTGACAACTAAACTGTGTGCTCATGCTGAACTGATTGATTGTATAAAAATGGATTTGGCATTAAATAACCAACAAAAGTTGATATGCCATAAAACAAACAAACAACAGTAAATAGAATATTATACCAATTGGTGATGGGGGAATGTTCTAATCTAAAGCTGACAGATGAAATATAGCATCAAAGGAAATTTTAAATTGCAATTGTACAGATAAACAAGGTTATAAATTTATATTTCTAAAAATTAGTTTCACTTATAATTGTTCATATAGAAAATATGGGGACAAGACATAGATCAACAGCATTGACTATAAATAAAATGTAGATCAACATAAACTTTTTATATTTTATAAGTACACAATTGCAAAATTACATAAATATTGCCCCCTCCATTTTATGATGATGATACAAAATACTTCATATGCAAATAGTCTTTTGGTTTTCTTTTTTAAATCACAAAATAAATTGCAAATTTTGAAACATGCTAACAAGACAGGAAAGCTACTATGTTGCTCTGACCAATTCTGTAGAGTATACTACTCCTCTATGGCCAATTAGTATTATTAGATTTGGTTATAAATCTGGCAGGTTCCTCTGTAAGGGGTTAACAAATTAACATTTTTGATCTAAGAATCTTTATTTTGATGTCAGTTCAATTTGTTTTATGGAATTATCAAATTTTTTTTTTTAAAGATTGCTTTGTAAGAGAAGATTTTTACTAACACTTACATCTAGGAAAGCAATTAGATTAGAAGCAAAAATTTAGGCCTTTATTTGTCAGAGATATAAAAAAAATGTCTAAAAGAAATAATTCACAAAAATTAAAAGACAAGAAAGCGGAAAATGTGGAAGTCAGGTCTACTGTGTGTATATGACACAATGACTTAAAATTAAAAAAGAGGGAAAAAAATGTGTGTACAGAGTAGGGTGGGGTGGAATCTATCATGACAACATGACATGTCAAAGGTTTGATTGGGCATTTTACAAGATTGGATATAAATCTTTTCCTCCAGCAGAGCCTTGTCCTCCTTACCCCAACATACATACCCACACTGGTTTAATCATTTCTTCTCTTTCTTGACCCAAATCCTAGCTCCTGGACTAGACTAACCTGCTTTTTATTTCTAAAATTTTGAACACTAGATTGGTTATCACCTCAAAATTCCCCCAAGATAAATCTTTTTTGGGAGCAGGGCAATAAACATATCATTTAAAACTGCTCAGTAAGTAGATGGTGTATAGGTACAGGTTGAAATGGTCATGCATTGTCAAAAATAATAAGGCCTGGTCAGTTTGATAAAATTCTAGTACAGAATAAAGACAGATTGTAGGATTAATTTTTATCTTTATCTCAGTAAAGCTGTTAATTTCTTTCAATTTGTGCACATGCAGAGTTGTCAATATTAATAAGAATATGATTGGTGGGCAGGATCTATGAAACAACTTTGTGTATGTAAGTGAGCAGAGAGGTAGGAAGACAAGTTTAGGTGTTGTCAGCAATGCTGGGGGTCCTTCTCAGCATGGTCATGTCTAAGTGATAAATAAACAATCTCCTTGACAGGTGTACTTGCATAGGTATAACACATATATGCATACACACAATAAGTTGTGGAAGGTAGAGGATTAAAAAAAAAAAATAGCCTGTCACTCAACTAGGAAAATCAATCTGAAGGAGGAAATAGAAAGAAAGTACAAAGAATATAAAACTTTTAAGAGGAATGAAAAAAAGGTTTTGGGGTTGATGATTTTTATTTATCGAGGTAGAGGCTTGTAACTTGCCTAGCCAAATATCTGCATGTATGCATATGCAAATATTTGTTTTTTCTGTATACCTAGAGTAAAATACCAAATTATGAACTTGACAGGTTTGAGTGGAAGCCATAAGTGACAATACTTGAAAAATTAAATCTTTCTTTTAAAGAAATGCTTAAAACATTTAAACTAACAGAACTCAATATTTTATAACACTGAGGAATTAAAATTCTCTGAAGAAGTCAATGTAAATACAATGTTCAAATCATTAAACATTTTGTGTGCACAAGAGATGTAAATGTCAAACACCTTAAAATGCCACATCTCATAGAATCTATAAAAATAGTTTCATTACTTATAGATTCTTATAGTTTAACGCATTTCAAATTAACATTTAGAAACCAAAAAATGAACATCTTTCAAGTAACTCTGAAAATCCATCTTCATTTATATATTACTAGCAAATTATATAACCCATGATAGAATAGGTAGGATTAATTAAACGAGTTAAAACTTCTATTCATGCTCATGACTGCATATACACAGTCACAAATACTAAAGGAAAATATAGAAATGCATTAAAAATCATTATAGAAATCCATTGCAAGGGATTAATACTAACAGCTTATACAAATTTTGATAAGTTTAGTAGGATTTATTAAACAAATACATCAAAGCTTTGATTCACTTTCTAATGATTATCAAATATATGATGACAAAAATTCTGACAAAAGAAAAAAAAATCATAGTAGTTGTATTTTTAGTTCTAACCAAATTTGAATTAGTAGATTATGTGGCAGAAATACCTTCCACATTATAAACTGTCACCCTATGGTTCAAATGAACTTGGTAAATCGCAATTAAGGCTCCATCTTGCTAATGTCTTACCATTTATTTAGATACAATCAGTTATGATCACGTCTTGAACTGGTGCACACAGTGAATTTGCTGTTGAAAGGTTTTTTTTTTTTTTTAAGATTGTAACAATAACAGATCCACCAGAGAGCTTTTTGTGCTCATTTCATGTTATGTCAGAATAATGCTGTTCTGGCTAGAACTTTCAACCCAGAACAGCATCATTCCAATGTAACATGAAAGAGCATGAAAAGCTCTGTGTAGCAAATACAGATTCAACAGATAACACATTAGATAGAACTACCATTGCCACTTGCCTAAGTTTACTTACACCATGTGGTAACTTTAAAATATGGGAGGTATTTCTGCCACACACTGTATAAATCGGCATGGTTTTGTCTTTACTTATTGACTACTACTGTTACTGGCATAATTTGTTTAGTTATTTTCTATACAAATAAAATTAGACCAATAAAATAGATCAAAATAGGATGATGCAAGAGATTATCAATAGACATGAATTTAAATATTACTCAAAAATTGGCTTGGTTTTATGGCATATCAACCATTGTAGGTTATTTAATGTCAAATCCTCTTTATACATATATATTTACATATATATTATTTGCTAACACATTTTCTTGATAACATTTTTAAAAGAGCCTGAGCTTATTTGTTGCACACAGTTAAATGGTTTCAAGAATTGCTATGTAAAAGTAACAATTTAACATCAGTCATTTGTTTGCACAAATTTAAATAGATATACATGATATGCAAGAGATTAGTTTGTTGGTAATTTTATTTTTAAACAGATTAGAACTAATTTTCTGCATACTAGTATTGCTATTGTTTCTATGCAGTTAAATGGTTTCAATTATTGCTAACACTAATAATTCTATTTAATATTAATCATTTGTTTGCACACAGTGAAGTGGTTACAAATATTGCTATTTAACACTAATTATTTTATTCAACATTACTCATTCATTTGCACACAGTTAAATGATCAAGGAATTCTATTTCCGTATGAGTCATTTGTTTGCACTCAGTTTAAATGTTAAATAGTTCTATTCAACCCATAAGACCCTATTTAGGTGTTACCACTCCGAGTACAATGGACTGGGGAGCAATGGCAATGAAGTGGTACTTCACATTTCCAGAGACTCACCATCAGATTGTTTAATGTTATACTTATGACATGCAGCCGGTATATTCTACAGCCTCAGCTGACTGGGCTATCAAAGATTAGTGTGCAATACTAATGTACTTCTAGGTTTTTACTACAGAAACATGCAGGAAAAAGGGATGTGTCAGGAAATAAAGCAGTATCACTGATTGAAAGCAATTTGTCAAACCTATAATCTTTATGGACTTTAGTCTACAGAAGAAAATAACAGATGATGCATACAGACTGGGAAATAAAAGGAAAACTAAAAAAAAATGTTTAACTAAGTCCTTGAACTATAATTAAATAGTATTAGTTTATTTTATTATTTATTACTATAAATATATGTGCAGTATGTATACAGTATTGCCTCTCAGTTTTAGTCTACATTGTAGATACTGCAGCTTTCAATTCAAACTAAATGCCTAACAGTGGTTCATGATATTAATGCTTCTATTTAGGAAAGAGTGAAGGATTCTAATTAATATTTCAGTTATCTTCATTATACCAAGAATTTGGATGGTTAAAAAATGACATCACTGAGAACATAAAAATCATTCAGTTCCAAACTGGCATGGAAATTTCTTTATTCTCCATGTGCTTTTTAAGTATATTTATGCAAGAAAAAAAAATTGCTATAAGCTATTTTTGCTGGTTACAGTTTATGTATAAACATAATGAGAATTTTAGAAACATACAGATGTTGCTCCAGTACACAGTATGATTTTACTCTTTTCTATGAATTGGATAACCCAACTACACTGCTATTAGAAAGTACATTAAAGTGATTGTTAGGAATAAATGGCTTTATAGCATAAAGGAAATTAATGAAAAGCCAGAGCAGATTAAATAATTTAAACAACTGTAATGTGTTTTTTTTTTTTGACAGGGGGTGGGTATTTTTAAATAAAAGCTTAAATTCCCAAAGAATAAAGAAAAATCTTGAGATTAGTTCACACTTTTGTTGATTTTTATTTGTCCATTCAACAAAGAGGAAAAATTTTCAGCTTAATCAGTTAAACAAAATTGACAATGTACAAAACCCAGTTACAAAAATACTGACTATTGAGTAAGCAAACAAAAGAATTTATTTGCACTTTTAAAAATAATGATTTGGATCATACACAAATAACAAAAGGCTATTCAGTCAAACCAAGAACAAAAACTGTTAAGAGAAAATAGGACAAGTGGGAGGTAACTGGAAGTGTTCCCTGACTATGGATGAATCTATAAGAAAAAAATTCTTAACCCTAGAGAATGAAGTATAAACAAGACATTAAGGATTTCCTGTAGTAAGACAATTTTCCAAGCAGTAAAAGTGAAGTAAAAAATTTGAAATGTCAGAGATTGGCACAGAGGAAACATGCTAAATTTAGATACAAAACAAAACCACTACTGAAGAGGTTGAACTGAGAATGCGTTTTCTCACAAGTGATTTTTTATAACCAAAATTAGAATATAAATGTACTCTAGTTTCTGTTATATATATACGATCCAATTTTAGTATATATCTTGACAAAGTAGAAATAGCACAATGTAGCAAGCTTTTTTATATTATTTTAGCGCAATAGGGTTAAGATGCTTACAATCCAAATTGCAACTTTATAGAATGTGTATGTGTGTGTGTCTGCGTAAATGTTCCCCACAATCATCACAATTTCTCAAGAGAGAACTATGAAATGCTAATTTTATGCACTTATATCATTTATAATATAAATATAAAAATCGATAAATAGAATGACTTGACACTGTTTAATGGCTACTAAAAGCAGCCTTTAAGTTATATATATAATTAAAGAAAAAAAAAGTAATTCACCTTTCAGCTAAAATAATGGTTTCTAAAGATATTGCAAATTAGCAATTTTATGCAAAAGTACTATGGAAAAATAATTCATTCGAAAATTTCATGTATATTCTATCAATGAAGAACAGATGAAAACTAAAGCATCAAAAACAATGAAGTTTATCTATTTTTACTTATAAATGGCTTCAAGGTTTGAAAGATCTTTGACTAAATAGATAATAAAACAGGAAGCATAATAAATGGGATGAAATAATGTAGCCATTTTCTGTAGAGAAAATGATGACAGTAGCAAGTTGTAACCATTTGCCAGCCAATCCATCTTGATTGACTAATAAAAGCATAAGACTAATTTATTACCAACCTGAGGTGCCATAAGAGGTAACTTGATGTGAGCAAGTAACTTGGAAAGGTACTTTTTCCGATTGGCAAGGTCATGCCTTGCCCAGGCTTTAAGTGCTTGAAATATTGTTTCTTCACTGGGAACATTGAGGTCATCACTTGAGAGCAGTTTGGCAACTTCATCATGAGATAGAATCAGGAATTCCTGATTTTCCATTACTTCTACAAAATTCTCCTGAAATAAAAAGATAACAAAAGACATAAGAGAGGTTTGTTGATGACAGCAGCAAAAAGTTATATTATATAATATAAAATACTTATATACAATTTACATTAAGTGAAGACAAATTGTTCCAACAAACAAAAAACTAATTCTTCCAAATATTTTTGTTGTATAGTTGAACTTATAATTTACAAAAAGTCAAATTTCTTCTGTTATCTTTATTTCTTTTATATAGTCTACCTGTATATAAAACACAATGTGTTATATATATATATATATATATATATATATATATATATATATATATATATATATACACACATCTCAACCTGGTCTCACTACAGAGTAATTATGTTACTAGACATTGGCATAATGATTAGAGTGTTTGCCAATGGCCTGGGAGATCTGGGTTCAATCCCAAGTCGAGGCATACCAAAGACTCAAAAAAAATGGTACTTGATGCCTCCTTGCTTAACACTCAGCATTATAAGTTATGTATCAAGGAGCAATCCAGGAAAAGGAGTAGTGCCCTCCACTACATCTTGGTATAGTAGCTATCAGAAAGGGAGACTTCAGGTCACCCTCGACTACGGTCACCAACAACTTATGTTGCAATGGTAACAGTCATTTGCATGTTGGGTTTTTCTATGCACACAATTATAAACTTTTTGCAGTATATTAGTAACCTGGTATCACTACTGAATACTGAGAAATTCCATTATGGTAACAGGGTTTTTGTATTTGTTGTATTATTTTTTGTGGAACATGTGTTAATACCCCTCCCCCACCAAAAACCCCCCCAAAAACACAAAAACATGAGACAACCACACAAATGTAAATTGTTAAAATTAATCTTTTTGTACAAATTTGGTCAATTTGAAGCTGTATATTTAAATGATTATAATTTTATAAACTTTTCTTAGTTTTTAAAACTAAGATTTCATCTGGTTCTAAATAGAGGTTCTGGTGAATGACACTTTAATTCAAAGCGGAGCATACAGATACTACACTTTAATTCTTAACAGAAATGCCAATCTATATGTAAATAACCTTGTCAGAAATAGTGAGAACTATGCTAATTACTGAATGGCTTATCTATAAATAGGAGTATGTAACAACTATCTATCTAAATTATAAAAACAATAGAAATGTAAACTTACAAATAGAATCAATTCTTAGTATCTTTTAATGCTTAATCAATAGCTATGTTCATTAAAAAGTGGTTTTAAATCAGGATCTTTATCTTAAACAAAAATATTTCAATCAAACAATTTTTTTTCTCATGAGATGTTTAAATTATATTATTTTTGCTATTTTTCTTCATGACTGGAACCAATTAGTGAAAGATTAATTCAAAAGCCTCTCTCTTCCCATTATTAAAGTCTTGCCAAAGGCTATTCTAGCCCTCATTGTTGAACAACCAAAAATACTTCCATCTACTCAAAAGACCAGTTATTATCCATCCCTTGTCATTGTCAATGCTCTTATTCAAATAGATTAATGAATAAAGAACAGATAAAAATAAAATTGGATGATGAAAATTACAAGATTTTTTTCAAAAGAAAGAATTAAATGAAAAATATTAAGCATTGTTACAACTAAAAAACTAATACCTAACCTGTATGGCTTTTTCCTCATATTTTCTTTTATATTGACATGTAAATCATTCAGTTATAAATATTTGTTTTTGCTGACAAAACTTTTGGCATTTAACATTTTATACCAAGAATGTCTCTATAGAGTTAATTTTGACTTGGTATTTTCTTTTAATTTTTAGTTGGTTGTTTTTATTGTAACCCACACAAGCTGTTAATTTACGACAATGAGAAAACACTGATCAGAAATTAAGGATAAGCTCTATGTTAGATTTAAACTCACACCTTCTTTGACTTAGCAAAGCCTGGTTAAACACACCAACTGCTCTAATCAAATAAGCTACATAAGTAACAAATCTAAAATCTAGACTTAAGGGTCTGTTTCAAACATATACACACACAAGGGGTATTGAAAAGTTCTTTGTCCAGCCAAGAAGGGAATTACTTTTTTTTCCCTCATTTATTATGGGTTAGAGAAACTTGAAAAGACATGTCAAGTGTGTTGAACTCCAAGATTAATATGTGAAATAGCATGAATATTTCAAGGCTCTAGGTTATTCTCCTCTTTGGTTGTGCCAAGAACTTTTCAGCACCCCCTTGTATGCAACCCAAAATTCTTTCTAAACAAAGATTAGACAGGCACACATTTCAAGTGTGCACACTTAAACAGTAAACTGATGGAAAACTAAACATTAAATAATGTTTGTTTATTCCAGAATTAACAAAGAATTCATAGCTGTTCATAGTGAGCATCAAACACACAAAGTGGTTTCTAGCCTAGCTTGCTAACAATTATACCATATGAGGCATACAAATACCAATTGTTTTTAAAATTAAAACTAATTTGCAAAAAGAGGCGAAAGCAGATTGTGACCATATTATGTATGCAATCATTTCTATGAGTAAAAATAGAAATTAATTTTCTGTGAGACAAATACAATAACTGATTTACTTCTCTGATTTAATTTACATTGTAATGATGTTATCATTTTATTTTTTGTACACAACTTTAAGTGTGGAAATAAATTTTCAAAAAAAATTACATTTATTAGGAAAATATTTTTACTCTGAAAATTATAAATAGGAAATATTTTTTAAAATGTTGAACTTATTCTGTAATTGTTCTGTTACTTATAGGTCACCCATGAAAATCATCAAATTGTAACAATTTATGTGTATAAGGAATAATGAGATTGGGTTGGTATTAACTTTTTGGGAACTAGTTTGTCTTTTCATCTTGTAGCCTTTTGTTTTTTAAATCATAATAGGCTATTTTTATATTTGAGTTTCTGATAAGACTTCACCTATGAAATTTAAGACAATGCTATTACATCTATGACTAGTTGTAATATAAATAATGTGTAGAGTAAAAACTGGATTAAAAAAAATTTAGCTATATAACTAAATATGTCTGCTGGTTTTTGTAGCCTAATTTGGTAAGATACTGTCCATGTAAGGTTTGGTTTGTTGGGTTTTATGGCATATCAACCTTTGTAGGTTATTTAACGCCAAATCCATTTTTATGTAAATAATCTGTTCTATTTAAAACAATTCAGTTCAGCATAAGTACACAGTTTAATGGTCAAAAACATTTCCATTTCAAACTATTCAAGCAGTTGTATGTAACAATTTGGTTAAGTGTAAATACAGTTTTAATGTTGGAAAACAGTTCTATTTCAAATAATTCAGTTAAGCATAAGCACGCAGTTTAAATGTAAGTACGGTTTAATTGTAAAAGTCATTTCAGTCTATTTAGTTTTACTCAAACAATTCATTTTAGCATAAATATGCTGTTAATTCTATTTAACCCATAGATGGGACCCTTATCAGATGCTACCACTCCGGGCCAGAGTGGACCTGGGAGCAATGGCAATGAAGGGGTACTCCGCATTCCCCAAAGCTCCAGCACTGCTGGAACCTCACCATCAGATTGTTTAGTGTCATATCCAGGACACTCGTTTGGGGGGGGGGTCTTACCCCTCTGCAGAGAAGCAGTTGGTGTATTCTACAGCCCCAGCCGACTGGGCAATGTCCATGTAAGGGAGGCTCCCAAGAATAGGGTAAGAGTGTTAGATTCTTATCACAAGCTTATTCTTTATTTCTATTTTATATTTAACAACTGTTAAACTGTTAAACATTTCAATTTTAAAAGAGGATAGGGATCTACAAAAATGAGTTTAACTTTTTTTATTTTCCCCAACACCATAACACTGGTTTACTAATGTGGAGATCATGCTCGAACAGCAGAGGGTAAATTTGAGCTTGGAGCTGCAATAATTAAAAGAAAAAACTATTCAAAAGAAAAAAAATTCCAATGTTTCATCTAAGAAATTTGAAAACACATGTTATATAAGGGATCCATGTGTAAATCGAGCATAAAGCATAATTTTCTACAGACATAGGTAATCTTTGATTAAAAAAATATTAAACAAGAGAGTTCTTTTTATTGCCTCTCGTGACTTTAAGATAAAATAGGATAATCAAGAATTTATATACTAACGAATACAAACATTTGTAGGTCATTTAACTCCCAGTATTCAATCAGCAAAACCAAAGATAAAACTAGTATGATGACTGTAAAAAAAATCATCATCCCAAAATTTTACAATTATAGTTGCAAGTAGGATTGTCTAAATATGAAATGGCAATTATTTTGTTTTGTAAGACTCATATTCTGAGAGGTTTAGCAAAGTTCAAAACTTCCAAGCTAGTTTCTTAGGGTTCTAAAAAAAAAAAAAAAAAAAAAAAAAAAAAAAAAAATATACAGTTGAAAACTTCTTTCTGTTAGAAACTTTTGCACACACCTGAATAGCACTTTAATTCGATATAGTTTAATAAAATATGATACATCATTTTTACTTTGTTTTAAAATTAATTTTCTTCCTCTTTAGTAAACGGTCATTTTCTAACAGATCCAAAGAGTTTGACTTTTGTAATTTCTAATTTGATGCACCATCACCAAATTAAATCAGTGTCAAAATATTTTAAAGAGATGACAATTATTAAGGAAATTTGTATAAACAAATGCTGCTTGCTATAATATTCGGATTTACTATTTTTGACTTTACACTGCTGTGATAGTGATAAGCATTAAGTAGTTATCAAAATATAATTTTTTTTCTTTAAGGGCTCATGATACTGTACAATTTTATTTATTTATTTTTTTTTTTTTTACTGGTGGTAAGATAAGGTAATAGCATTCTCCTCTTTTCCAGTCTATTTGCAACTGAAAGTCTTAATATATACTCAGTGTTTAACTTCATATTGTTTTTAAAGTATTTTTATTAGATTTGCAAAACCCATTACAATGTCTGCTAAATACCAAAGTTCACCTTCTACTCTTGGCACATAAAGGAGGAAAGCTATTACTTCAGGGAAAAAAACTAGGGTCATTTTTTATTTACTTTTTTTTTTAATGTTTATGATGGAGCCAATCAAAACTTAATTCCATTATAAGTAGAGAAGCATCTGTATTACACAGCATTGCTAGAATTAGATTCCTACATAATCTATATATATATATATATATATATATATATATGGGTGTGTGATATTTTGTTTTTGGTTTGTTTTGGCCTCTAGCAGAGAGAGAAAACCTACAAACCTGAAAACACAACAAAGTACAAGAAAAGAGGAAAGACAAGTGTAAATGATAAATAAAGTGGGCTTGCTTTCTGTTTTCCCCTTTGGGAACAAGAAAGGTTGAAGTTATGTTGGTCATGCTTGAACATTACACCACTGGGTTCTATAGCAATACACCAACAACTGAGTCAACAAGTCATCAAAGAGAAAGTAAGATGTGAAATTATTGCCTCAAGGGTGACTGTGCACATTGAGCAGCCAATTCGGTAATTCTAGACAGCATTTGGTACCAACCTTTTCCACAAAATTGTGTCAGGATATTGATTCTACTAATGCTGCTTTACATTTGGGATTTTACCCATCACTACAGATATAACTGTCATATTCAGCTAGCATTACATTTAATAATACCAGTGACAAAACACTTAACTATAGACCATAAACTCCTGTGTACACATGGATCTCTACAATAGGTTAGAATCCCAACGCTTTCATGGATAGGACCTATTAATCAAAGATGAGGTATCATCCAGTAGGTTTTATCTGCTCCCATTACAAATGGTAGAGGATGCAGCACATTCAGTACAGGTGGAATGCCTATCATATAACAGGATTGCTAGGAAGATATATTTTGAATATATCCTTTTTTTGTAACCCTTCACTGGAAAAGTGGTAGCATATGCCTATATGTGTACAGCTAACTTTTATCAAGCCAAGTTGTTAACGAGGTTTTCTGATAAATTATATATACACAACAAAAGGCTAGCCTTGTTTGCATGCTTCTTAGTAACATACATCTAAAGGGAGATATACATTCACAAAAACCTCATTACAATGACAACATGTGCTATACAGTAGAATTTGTGTAGAGACAAAAATTGTTCAGCTATGTTAACACTTCCTTTTGAAAAGTTTCCAGCATCAAAGATTGATTCTAACACTACCTCTAGGTGCCATAGTGGGGGATGGAGGTAGGATACAGCTCTTGGAGCTCAAAAAGAAAGTAAGCATATGCTTTGAGAAACTTATCTGTAAGCTCTAAAATATTTTCAACTTTTGAAATACCTCAAAATAAAATAAATAGATAAAAAGCAAAGAATCACTTTTTTAAAAATTTGCACAAAAGAAAAAAAAAAGTATCTGGTTTTACCAGGAATAAGTAAATCAAATCTCAAAAGTTGTCACATTTACATATAAATTTCATACACTAAATGTAACAACTATCATGAGACAGAAAGAGTATTTTTGCAATTTAGAACATTCTTAATATTAACTGAGTCTGCCATTAAAAAAAAAAAAAATTTTTTTAAATGAAATGGATCACTGAAAAATTTTGGAAGCTTCTCTTTTGATACAACCTCTTAAGTTAACAAAATTAGGGTCATGATATTTCCTTTGTTTCATTCTAGGCACCAACACCAGGCGTGAAGGGTCTATATATGTAACACACCCACTGCATGCCATATATTTTTTTCCAGAATAAATAGTTTTGTAAAGTATAAAATTATTGATGATTCTCATTTTTTTTTTTTTTTTTTTTTTTAAATTTCCCATTTCGTAGGACAATTGTTACAAGCATTTATTATTTAGGGAGTGTAAGTTGAGAAAATTCTAGTTGGTTTAATAAGAAAAGAGCACATAAAAGCAATGAATTTAGTAATGTCTCTATTGAGTAGGAAGCATGAGAGACAGAACAAGACTAGGTGAGTGAAAGGGAGACTTTCACAGAAAAAGCAAAAATATTTTTGCTTGCATTGTAGTAATAGTTAGAAAAGGCCATGTCTTAGTCTTTCCTGTTTTATTATTCCCTTCTAGACTGGTGCATGAAAAAGAGAGGCAGAATAGTAAAATAGGAATCACAGAGAGAAAGCCACTGAAAAATAGAAATTCTTTTGCTTGCTGTTCAGCTATATTAAGCCAGCAGGTACTCTCTGTTGAAGTGATGTTTTTATTGCCTCATGCAACTGAAATCAAAGTCTTGCCAATTCAAAAGATATATAGCTGAACAGATTTAAATGAAAAAATTTGTATTATTTGGTTCTGAAAAACATTTTGGAAGGGGTTATTGTTCATGTTAAGCAAAGATTTAAAATAATGAGAGAAAGTTTAGATTTGTTAATTTGTTAAAAAATTTTCTGATGTGTTTTCAAATTTAGAAGTATATAAGAGAATATTGAATTTGGATAGAGTGAAATGTAAGCTGAAATCAGTTTATGCTGCAGATTTTGCAAATCAAACATCCAAGAAGTTGCAGAGATAATATGGGAACATGAACTAAACCAAGATCTGGCAGAAGTAACCAAATTACAATGTCTGATTCTGACCATATCTGCCACATCTGCTTCCTGTGAGAGATTGTTTTATTCACTAAGCCATCTACATAATTATATGAAGTGTTCTCACAGTTAAGAGTGATTAAATAATTTCGGTTTCATTTCCATGAATAAAGACCTTTTAAAGATGATGAAGGTAGAGCATGGTGCTGATACTTTTTACAACAAAGTAATCAGTGGATTTGCCAAAAAGAAGTGAAGAATTGAAATGATATACAAATAACTCTTAAGAACTCATTATTTGTAGATTTTATTTTTTCTTGTAACTAATAGTCGTCATCATTGTCACCAGAGTATTACAAATAAAAGGTGGGCACATCAAGTGGAGAGAGGTATCAAATCTGAAGCTGAACTTTATTTTCTCGCATTAAAATTACATTACTGATGAAGGGGAGGCAAATAATTTTCTGGGAGTGTAGAGTAAAGTTCTTTTCCCTCTCCACCTTGGCGATTAGCCAGTATAATGAACTGCATGCCCTGGTTCCCAAGTCACCCTTTGCCACTAACACTTATGATGAATTTATAATAGCTTTTCTACCTTACCTCTCACCACAATCTCCACTCGGTCAAAGGATATCTCCCAACTTTTAAAATTATTAAGCTAAGAGAAGAAATATACATCAATCTATCCACCTGAGTGGATCTGAGATGGTGACATCAGTTGTGCGAGTTGAGACTAAAGGAGCATCAGTCAGTTGAAATCCTTTCAATCACATGAGTTAACGGAAAAAAAGAAAGCATTTCAAGAAGGCAAAGAAAAAGAAAAAAAAAGGATATTAAATAATGCAGAGAAGAGAGAAAACTGAAATATAAGAAGTTATGGTGAGAGAAGGAAAAAAAATTAACTAGTTAACACCCATGAAGAAAAACAAAACATATATTTGAATTTGTGAGATTTTTTTTTTTTTTTAAAGGAAAGAAAGTAAAAAGTTTTTCACATATTTACTGTAGGTTGGGTAAAGCTATGACAGAATTGCTCCTTAGTCTGTAGTGAGACCAGATTGTATAACAAACACATTTTGTGCCTAATAATTTTCTGGATTCTTGCTGCATTGCCCATTTTTATACAACAGACTCTACTGATGAATTAATAGAAGTGATAAATAATCAAGTCATGCAGATAGCACGAAGTACACTAAACTCCATCACAATCTGTACCTATCATTCATTTATCCTGTTAGGTCCTCCAGTCTGCATCCAGTGTCCACACAGTTAATGTAAGTACTTGCTGGTTGGCCAACACTAGTGCAACCATGTGTAGGAGTCCATAAGATAACATTGTTTATGATATGAGAGGCAAGTGGCCATACAGTTGCTGTTTGATAGGGTGTTGCTTCCAGGATTAGATCAAAACAGCGCATAGCATAACATTTTGTGTAGTTTCCATGTAGCCTTTTCTCAAAGTGTTTCGTTAAGTGTTCATGTGGTGTATGCATAAAGTAGTACTGAAACAGACACAGCTTGGAAGAAATCCTATTTTCCCATGATCCATAACCTTTCAATAGCAGTCTACGCCTAGTGAATGTTGACACGGCTTTCAGTAGATATGATATTGCTGCTGAGGTATGTGAATTGGTCTGCTATAAATAAAACTCAATTAACCAGTGAAGAATATTCCAGTGACATATTAGAAAAAGCATTTTTCTGTTATTTTAAACTTAAAAAACAAGAAATTTGATTATCTTTTTAATTTACATATAAATAGGTTGAAATTTGACAATTTCATTGTATTTATAAAATATCAAAGACTTAAATATTTTTTGAAAGCATGGGTAAACTTTTGTGTGTGTTATATAGATAGACAGATAGATAGATAGGAGAGAATAGTATATTGCAGATTAGGGATAACAGATTGAAAACTCACCACCATAGAATACACAGGAAACCCTATGATGTTCCAAAAGCAATTGGTGGGAAAAAAGTATACAGTGACTTCTAAATGTAATCAAGTACCCCAACGTTATAATAAGAACAGGGGAGGGAATTATATTTGAGGAGAGAGAGAGAGAGAGAGAGAGAGAGAGAGAGACACCTGCTCTATTTAATTCTAATGTAAACACCTGTTTCAACAACAGATGGGAAATCACAACAAACTTCCAAGATTAAAAATGCTTGGTTCAATGGAAACAGATTGTGAAAAGTCAGATAGGGGAAGAGAGCAACAGCAAAAAGAAATACAAAAGGGGACACTTTTGGAAGAATAAATTTAGGATTTTCTAAAAACTGGCAAGCCAAATGCTAAACAGGGGGAGGAAGACGAGGTTGAATGTGTACACTGCCATTCTCTCTCTCGACAGGATTTAATTTAGTAAACTTCTGTTCAACAATTTAGTAAAACACACACAGTAAAATAATTTAAGAAGTTCAGGCCAATAAAATATTTCTAGAAAGCAAAATAATTTTAGAGATGGAAGACAGACTGTTTAAAAACAGTAAAGAAAGAGACAGAAATAGTGAAAATTAATTGGTTTGGGTTTTGGACATTGACCAATTAGAGATGAATTTTTAAAACCTTTCCTTTTTAAAAATTCAATTTCTTGCTATTTTAAAAATGTAAATAAAATGTATATATGTTGAATCTTGAAGACAGTTTTTGTTAAAAATGAGTAATAATTTTATAAGGTTTAGATTCAAACAAAATAGGAAAAACTAGGAGTAAACACTAATGATTTATAACTATAAATCAAAGGTTGACCTATCGACTAGATCTACTTGTACATACAGTAAGAATAAGTATTCATAATTTAATGTACTTAAAAGAAAGTCATTTTCTCAACTGAGATATATATATATATATATATATATATATATATATATATATATATATATATATATATATATATACATACACACACACACACACACACACACACACACACAAATAAATATAAAAGAGGTTTATGGTTCTTACTAACTCACTTAGAGTCAATGGAGGATCAGATGTTGCAGTATTGTTAAATAGTGCTCAATATTAATGATAGAGCATTTATATATCGAAATATATACATATATATTACATGGCACTCTCCGTGACCCTGGGTTTCATGCAATCAGCAATCATCAGAGTAAAAGCGTAAAAAAAAAACAAAAAAAAAAACAAAAAAAAAAACGATTAATATGGTTAATTTTTGTTTGAAAAGTGGGGGTTGTGTGTGTGTGTGTGTGTTATTTAATGTTAGTATGTTTGTGTATGTACTGGCATGCATCTTTACATATTTACACATATTTCTGCAGTCTGTTGGTGAGAAGGAGTGGCACAAAGGAAGAGAGTGTGAGAAGAGAAGAGTGAGCGAGAGAGGAGGAAATTGATTGTTGCAATCAGATTTTCTTTTTCTTTCTAACTTTATGGTAGCTAAAGGTTTATTTTGATTTGAATATGAAATGCCTGTTTTTTTTTTTTTTAACTTTGTCAAGTGATGATGATTAAAATTAAAATCATCACGTTAATTTTTTTTTTTTTTTTAAATGTGGTATAGTATTTATGGGCGGGAATGAATGTTTCATCCATAATTGATCAAATTGAGTGCCATGTATGAAATCAGTTTATATATTAATATATATATATATATATATATAGTAAATCAAACCAAGATATTTTAAATTAATATACAGTTTAATAAATTCAGAACAAGCTTTCATCATTCATGAGCAAAGTTGAGATAATGAGTTGTTGAATTTGAAGTAAGCCAAGCGGATAGTGAATGAAATAAAACTAAAACTTCAACAGAACATTCATGCTACAAATTTGAAAAGCTGAACAAGAACAAAAAAAAATGTTGCCGTTGCTAACTGGTCACAGATGAATTACTACAAACATCTAATCAAAAAGGATAATACAAATGGAAGTCTGTTGAATGAATTAGAGGTGGCCAGGGTCTGGGTAATAGAGCAAAAAGTATTCATTAGCAGCTATTAAAGATGGGAGCTAGTTTACTCATGATGTATTCATTTCAAAGAGAACGAATTTGGGGCAGAAAATGTTGCTGGATTAGGCAACCCCCAATTGTTATATGTAAAAAGCATATTTACATACATTATACTGTGCACAGAAGGTGCAAAACTGTTTTCAGTTTGCATAAGCTATAAACGCGACTTTAGAAACCAATGTAAATTATGAACCGACATTTTTGACCACTTAAGTTGTGTGTGTGTGTGTGTATATATATATATATAAGATGGTGGTTGTAGGACCAAAGAAAGAATAAGGATATATTTAAAATAGGAAGGTCCATGAAGAGATTTGTTTCCAGTATAAATTTATACTGGAAACAGGAGTGAGTTCAAGTCCCATTGAGAACCACAATTAAAAGGCCTTGTGCCACACATGTTCTCTGACGAAAGCAACAAGATGGAAACATACACATATATATAACACTTATGCAAGAACAAAATAAATAAATTAAAAAATACAAATCTCTTCGTGGACCTTCCTATTTTTATATATATAAGTTTCTGTTGCTAAAATGCATCTGCAGACCATTCATGAAAAGTAAACCAAAGAAGCAGTTTCAAAGTGATCCTATTTTACACAATTATTATAGAGTAATGAGAAATTCCTTTAAAGTAACATGAGATATTAAGATAATGTAGAAATGGAATTTTTATATCAAATTTGATAAATAAAATTCCATAATTATTCAATAGTGAATAAAATTTTATTTATCAATTTCTTGGAGAAAGAACATTTTTATGAGAAGCAGGCAAATGGGTTCTTAAATTGCTTGCTGGCTCTGTAAATAGATAAAAGTTTGAAGTAAGATATTTTCAAATATATATTTATCTCAAAAATTGGTTTCATCTATATCAAGAGGACAGAAAAGAAGATCAAATATTTTTTACTTTAGTTTGATATTCAGGAAGTACTGAGAAAATACAAAGCAACATAAAATGTTTGATATTTCGTAGATACAATCAAATTGCAAAATTATTAATATTTTTATCCTGTTTTTTGCCACTGGTAAATTAGTAGTTGAATAATTTTCCATAATATTAATTAAAAATTAGCTGAAATGAATTGTATATCTTAGTATTAGATTTGATCAACAGAACCAATATGATTAAATATTTTTTAAAAGATTTATTTAAAATTTAATTTTAGATAAAGCACTGTCAACCATTAACTTTTTCATTTTATTTATTTATTTTTTAACTCAAAAAACTTATTCAGGTCGACAATTAGAAATGATAAAGGATAAGCTCTTCATAACACTCAAGAAGATGTGAGTTCAAATCTTACCGAGAGCTTATCCTTTATTAACTCCAATATGCATTGTTCCTAGTCGTACAATGACTACCCAAGTTAGTTGCAATAAAAAAAAGCAAGTAAAAATTAAAATGAAAGAAAATACTAATCAAAATAATTGGTTGATAATACTTTAACTAAAAATTAGAACAAATATGATGCAATTTGTAATCCTTGCATTAAAAAAATAACAAATGTGGAATCAAGAGACTTGCAAGACTAAAATAAGAGATAAGCTTAAAAGATTTGATTTTGGACAAAGCAGCTGGTGATATTTAACCAGAGTTCTCCCAAAGCAAAAGTGACATTAACTTTCTTATCATAGACTGATAGCCATAGCAAGTTGCAATAAAGAAGGAATTAAAATCAAAGAAAATACTAGTCAACAATATTTTTCCTCATTTTTATGATTTTAGGCTTATGTGAATAAACATATTTGCTAATGTTTTCTTCAGAAATATCATCAATGTTATAAAAAAGAAGAATGATGTGAAGACTAGTCTGCATGAATCTCATCTTTCAGGAAATAACTTTCCTTTCTTTTTTTTCTAATTCAATGGCTGCTGTTCAGATATTATAGTGTGGGTCGATTATTTTGTGAGGTGGGGGTAGAGATTGACAATAGTATAAATGTATCATTGTTTTTAGCTTTGGGAACAATAAAACACAATTCTTGGGGCCTTTGTTAATCAAAGAATAAATAAAAATTGATGTACTATTGGGTAACAAGAAGGAAAGCTTAATATGTAATATCACAGAAGTATGAAAAAAGTGAAGCTGCATAATAGAATTGCTAATCTATTCACAAAGATCTTGCCCATTTTATTAATAATTAAAAAAAAGAAAAAGAAAAAAAAAGATGCATTGTGTTTTAATATCCTAATTTCCAAAGAATTAATGATAGAAACCTCTGTCTATATTATAAAGATCCAATTCTTGCAAGTATGTTGCAGCAAAAATTACACATTGCAGTGACATTTTTGTTAGCAGAAAAAAAAAGAAGACCATTAGTACTGTTATGAGTTGGATTCTCACAAGGTGTCCCACACTTGACATTTGTCAAACTAAGCCAAAATTAATAAATAAGGATAATACTGTGTATATAGAATTTCTTTATAATTTATGCTAAAACTAGTAAACATCATAAAGTATAATTGTGATAAAAGAGGAGCTTGATTTAATTAGATATATAAAATCTAAATTATAATGATCCAGTTTGTTTATGTATACTATCATAAACACAGCAAAAATAGTAAATCATAGTGAGATTTTTGTTTGTTGTTTACACAATACTGTTTAATTTCTCTGAGAGAAATTCGATATTATAATGGGTAGATTTTATACAATGTGTATTTGTAATTATTTCAACAGTATCATTGATAAAACTTGTTTTGAATTTCTTTTCAGATTTCTGTATTACTTTAGGCAGCATCAATTCAAGAGGTTTTTCTTTGTAAAATAATGTATTGAAATGTTCATGTGTTGTTGCTGCAAACTAATCTCTGATAAGTCTTATGAGTATATTAAAAAAAAAAAACAACTTACAATAAGAATGTATGCATCACTATATAGTACCATTAAAGCAAAAATTTACTGTCATAAATTCTATAAGATGTGACTTGATGTTGCAATTAATGTTCACTAAAGATGAAATTTAAGTGACTGAAGTGAAAAGCTCAAGAATATTCATAGGGATAATTTTGCTGTAATCCTATAAAAAGTGTCTTTGCTGTTAAATATTTTGAGGTTAGTGTTGCTTTGTAGTTTCTATGTTTACTGAAAATAATCCTTAGATTTCAGGAAAAGTTTTAGAATTTTTTTTTTTTCTCTTTTTTAAAAAAAAATTAAACTGACATTATCACTATTAAGCTGTCAAGTGAATTTTTAAAATTACTGAGTTAGCATTTAATTAAATTATGATTTTTTATAAAATGTTTTGTCCTTTTAATTCGGTCACGAAAACTCATTCTGAATGATGATCAATGATTCACAAAAGCCATTTTATCCTTGGTTCTATTAACAGAACAATATAGTCTATAATTATGAAATAAGCTACCTTGAAATTCAGATGATCTAGCATTATCCTTGTAATTATATATATATATATATATATATATATATATATATAAAAATAAATAAATCTCAGAATGAAAAACGCAATCTTTATTTTTTAATCTAATTTATTTTTCCCATGCTTTTCAATTCAACTTTATATTGTAAACATGTTTTCTGACATTTTCTGGGTCAAGGTTATAAATGATTTTACTTCATTTTCTTTTTTAAATCTTTTTCTCTCCTTTTTAGCCCCAATGGAAATATCTTGAGTGTTAGAAGAAAAAAAAAATTCAAGAGTTAATCGAGTTGATGGAAGTAGGGTGGTTAAAAATAACATGAAAGTAAGAAGCTAGCACACACCAGTTTGAAAGGAAAAGTTCAAAGAAATTTTTTGAATTTGTCAGTTGTACAGATGATAGTTACCGTTTAGTTATAATAATCTAATCTTGAATATTGTTTCCCTAATACCTGCAATATTTTTTTTAAATATAATTTTCACATGCATAGTCCAAAGCCAGATGTCAATATTTGTTTTCAACAGTCAAACAAGTACCTAAATATAATTTAAAGAAAAAAAAAGCTCTTTGCTGGAGATGACAAAGAGTATGATATAATTCTAACAGGAACTTTAAAAAAGTATATTAAAATTCTTTACTTTTTACCCATCTTTTAAATGTCTTTATAAGGGATTTGGAAAAAAAAAAAATTAAAATTCTAGTTGAGTAACACTGAAATATTAGAAAAGATCAGAAAGATGAAAAGCGTGTGAGTATGTTTAAACTGAGATTTTAAAAAAAATTAAACAAAAAAAACAAAAAAACCTGAAAACTTTTGCACATAAGGTTGATTAGGTTTCTTACGTTTTGGTATCATAACTCAGAGTATTAAAAAAAAAAAAAATTTCAATTTTAAGAGAGTAACAGAAAACTAACAAAACAAACATGTAAAAGAAATTTGTTAGTTTCCAAGACACTGAAAAGTTTGTGTGTGATTGAAAAGTAACTCATTATCTTAAATTTTTAATTATATATTTATATATACCGTATTTGACAACATATAAGATGCACTCCAATTTCAGCAGGGAAAATCAAGAAAAAACAAAGCACTAATATCAAATATGATGAAATTAATATAATGAATATTATCAATGATAACACTTTTAATCTGCATAATAGCTTTTTAAATAATGACAATAGGTATATGAAAGTTACTCAAAAATCTAAGCTAATAAGAGTTGCTAGATAGCTAATTTCGGCAGACTATCACGAATTTTAAACCTACATATGGCATATAAGACAGCAGCATGACCTTTTTTTTTACTGACCACTGCACCTGGAACTTTTTCTTTACCAGACAGTATTTCCACTCCATGAAGTGGGTAAACTGTTTAAGCTAAGAACACTCTGATTTGTTGCTATTTTGAATAGCCTCAAAACAAATATTTTTGTGATATCAAAATAATTTTTGCAATAAATCCATTTCAAACAATGAAGAATTTACATTTAAGGAAAAATATGGGGGGGTCGCTCCCCCGCCCAAGTTCCCCTTATTTAATGAAGGGCCCTCATTCTTGCATTATGTTGAATTTCAAAGACCAGTTTTTTTAAGCAAAAAATTATCAATGTTAATCCTAAGCTCTTTCAAAGAGTATCTTGGATTCAAAAATGAATTCCATAAATAAATGATTTTGTTACCATAAAATCAAGGCTCAACTCATGAACAACATTATACTCTTATGAATACTAAAGTTATACCATAATCATTCATGTATAATTTCACCCCATTTTCAAATTTCTAAGTCTAAAAGCTAAGTGTGTGCATTATATAAGAACTAAATATTACTTTTCTTTTTATTGATTTTTTTTTCCCAGGCCACATACATTACTATATTCAGGATGACATGACCAAATATGTTATATCCAAGGTCCTAACTAAGGTATAGCAAACACTTCTGTTTTATACCACTACAGAGAAATAGCCACTGTAATGCACAATTTTTTATTCTATTGTGAACTTATGTTTGCTGAAAGTTTGTTACATTTTTGTGTTAAAATATTCTCACCTTTGCTCTAAATATTGTGTAAATTTTTGTTTCAGAACAAATTCTTATTTTTAGTAGATACAAACCAGAAAAAAAAAATGAAGAAATATTAAATGTAGCTGTTACAAATTCCAAAAATTCAATGCGTATGATACACAAGAGACCCTGAAAGTTAGAAGGGTGTGTTATACAGAACTAATTACAGAAGTTGTAAAGTAGTTGTCTGAAAAAAAAATTTAATAAATAAATAAATAAATAAAATCAATTCTTTTACCACTTTTACAAACAAGATGGAAAAATGTTTTGAGGAGCATCTTTTAATAAATTTGTATTTTCTGCACAATTCTGATTTCACAAGAATTAGAAATGAAACAAAAACAAATAAAGGTTTAATTACTTACCATGACATAATTATTAGCAGCCTTATAAAGATCAGCACAGCCCTGGGCGTCAGCAAATTGGCGAATTCCAATGCAATTTGAAGGATGCAACTGCTTCATAAGAAAGTTACAGCAGGCCTCAACAACTTCAGACAGCTGTAATAAGCAGGCAGTAGACAAAAGGCTTTCAACTGTGTCCTCTTTCAAGTCAAATCGACCTGCAAGAATTTAAAAGGGGATAGAAAAAAAAACTTAAGAAAAATCACCTTATGTAGCAGAAAGAACATAACAAAAAACAGTAATAAGCATTATTAACCATACCTTTTGATAATTTTGAATGAAAAAGTGGATTATTTTTCTAAAACTAAAAGCAAGTAACGATTTTCAACTGTTATAAAATAGTATGAAACTGTCTATTCTTCCCTCTACCCATTAAGGTAGACTGGGCTTTTTAGCCTTGGTAGACAATCAAGAGAGGTAATTTAGATTTCAGAAAAAGAAGAAATCTAATGTTATCAAAATCCTGCAAACAATACTGCTATTAAGTTGTATCAACTCTTGCCCTTCTCTTGGACAACATATGCTGCATAGGCAATTGCCAGTTTTTTTTTTTATATACAGCCCAAGACTGCTCCCAGACTCAGGCAGAGATCAATGGTTTCATGAAACTAACAGCTGCTACCCATTTTGATAATGATAGGATTAGGGTAGATAACATCAAGAATTAAATCTAACAAAAATTGATGTAATATGTGCATAGATACATGAATAGACAACCAACTTATAAATTAGGCCATCAGTTAAACAAACTACCCATTTACATTGTTTATTATGACTACATTTAACAGGATTAAGTGGGTTTTTTTTTTTTACTTAGGTTTATTTTTGCATTTGAAATATATAACTAAAAAAACAAAAATTATCATACAAGGAAAATATCTACAGAACATAAAAAAGGATTACTTAAATATCTTTATTTAAAAAAAAAAGAAAAAAAAAAAGAAAAAAAAAAAAAGATATTGTGGCTTACATTGCTAAGAATCAAGATAACATTTTAAACACTGTAAACCCAAGACATACACTATATCTTCACATGCATTTTCTAATTTACTACTTTATTTTTAAGTTTATTCTATTATAATGAAGAAAATTGGATTTTAATCATTGTATATAGATTAGTTCAAACTAATTTCCTTGTCTTTGTTATTTTATCACATTTCAGAAGAATACCCCCAGCCATTATTGAATGTATTAGAAAAGTAAAAGACAAAAGAAATTAATCCTAATTAACCTATATACAATTAAAACACCTCATCCTGTGATAATTTGTCAAACATCTTTTTGTCCATCTGTCTCATTGCATAACTCAATAACAACTAGAGCTATGGTTACCAAATTTTTTGACTACTGATATGAAACTGGAGTTTGTTTTTAAGCAGATTTTGAAAATTTCAAAACTAATATAAGTTTTTTAGTGAGATGTTTGATTTACAAAGTATAATGCTGAATTAAACTCTTATTTTGAATCGATCAAGTTAGTAAAACCAAATCTTTATCTTTTTGTTTAAGCATAAAAATTATACATCTAGCCAAAATTATAGTCATGATCTATTTTTCATGACCTTATGATTTTATTTTTACTCAAAGGAAAATTAAGGCTGTATTTATATTTGTATTGGCATGAGACACCAGAAGAACATAAACATTAACCTTTCAATGAGATTTATAAACTTATAAGTCCTCAAAAACATAGTTCAGTGTTAAACCAGTGGTTATTACTGCAGTAAAAGGTCAGATGGATAGATATATGGTCAGTTTACATAATAAAAAATAAATCAGATTTTTCTTTGAAATACCTCTACATAAGGTATGAGCCAATAAATACATAGTTTAAATTCATGATGACATAGAGTTCAAAGGCAACATTTAAGCTGTTTAAAAACTCCCTCATAATCCCATGTGTAGCATAGTTTTTCAACTTGTGTAAAAATTTCCAAGTTGATTTTAATTTTTCTTTTTAATACTAAACCTGAAAGAATCCCCCAGGATAAATTAAAGCATAGCAAGTTGCAATAACCTCAGTCAGTCTCAAAGTTAATATTTAAAGTTCTGATAAGAGATTTTTTCCTAAATTATTTGGTGTTTGTTAAATGCCATTAATTTAATCCTTATCATCCAGTTACAAATAAATGTGTTTTTCTAATTGTAGAATCAGAAGTTAGGAAGGAAAAGAACAAATTTTATATGTTCATTATTGACCTGAAGGCCCAATTTAATAAATAAATTTATCAGAGTTTAGGGAATTTTCAAAGGTTAATGTGCACCTTGATGAAGAGGCCAGGGTAGGAAATTTAGTGCATTAATATCATAAGGTTATCACTTCAGTTAAGTCAATTCCAAGTGAAAGTAATGTACAAAGTTGAAAGAAAGAAAAACATCTACTACAAACTATTTTGAATACTATTTAGAATTTTACTTGTTTTAAAAAAAATAAGGCATTGAATTTCTATAAGATGATAAATGCAGGGCAGTCTTGTTGAATGAAATAAAAATTAGAAATGTTAAACTCCTTTAAAACATTGAAAATTTAAGTATCAGTATTTTTTCTGAGAAAAAAAAAAAAAAAAAAAGACTAAACTTATTAAAATATCCCAAATGAAATTATAAAGTAGAAAAAAAGTTGATGTACTATATTGACTTAGATCAAGGACAGAGGAGTAATAACTTGGGAAGCAGTAGGTGATATTCCCACAGTATGGGTTGCAGACGAGTGCTCTAACATGACCACTATAGAAAAAAAAACTTAAATTTCATCAAGCAGCATAACCCTATGTATAATAAATATGCTACTTGCTTGATTACTTTCAGATCATAGCAGAGTTTCTGTCTTAAGTTTTATCTTTATTTTCTTCTTTCCAGGCTTTGTTTTTTTTTTTTCTGTCTACTGGAAAATCAGAAATTACCATAACAATGGAATTTCTCAATCCTCTCTAGTGAGATAAGTAGTGAGACTTAGAAATAAATACTATATGAATTATATAATAGATATAGCTTAAACATGAGCTGCTTTAAGTTTTTGAATGACTATGCTCGAATGATTTCCCAAGCATATTTTTAAAATACCTTTTTATTTCATCTTAATTAAAGTGTTTCAGTTAGAATTGCTTTTAGTTCTGCTTGAAAATATTTGAAAATACATCAATTCAAATACTCTTCTGCAGCTTCTGCATTTTTTTTCTTTAATGTACATGGAAAATAACATTATTACTCAGCATCCAATAGTAACTATGAAAGGCAGATAATAAAAATGTTCTTAATAGATTGAAAAGAAAATTCTATCTCTTTGAAGACAAAAATGAAATTTAAAAAAATTTTTTTAAAGGAAGCTTGTCTCACTTAAATTGTAAATAGGTGAATATTTATGAAGAATATACTAGGGCGAGACAAAAGTTTTGCAATATTTCAGTATTGGCCCAGCGGTTAGGGTGTTCGCCAATGGCCCGGGAGACCTGGGTTCAATCCCAGGTCGAGTCATACCAAAGACTTTAAAAATGGAACTTGATACCACCTTGCTTAACACTCAGCATTATAAGGTACGGTTCAAGGGTAAAGTGGAGCAATCCTGGGAATATGTAGCGCCCTCCCCTACACCTTGGTGTAGTAGCTATCGAAAAGGGAGCCTTCGGGTCACCCTCGACTATGGACGACTATATCACATGACTGAAGCAGGGTTAGTTGTATCATTGCAGTTGGTACGCTGACAAGTTGTATATTGCTTCATTTCATATACGATTTAAAAATCACACAGATGAACGTGTAACGTAGTCACCTTTGGGAACAAGCTTCACAAGTTTAAACTGGACCATAACGCCATAGAAGCAACCAAAAACATTAATTATGCACGCAGTTGATCACAGTACAGTAACCAGATGGTTGAAGAAATTTCGCTCAGGTTGAAAAACCTATACGATCAGGCAAAGTCAGGTAGGCCTAAAATTGTGGATTTCAAGGTTGTGCCCTAAGCCATAAAGGGAAATTTAACAAGTAGCACTTAGAGAGTATCAGGAGAGTCCAGTGTTGTTCATCACCATAATGACATTGGTAAAAATGTTGACTCACCCAAGTAATTACTTTGAGATAACTATTTTTTTTAAATCTCAGAGAAAAATAAATTTTATAGAAACTTTTTGTGATTGCAAGAACAATTTCAGGGTGCCATTCGTAAAAAAACACACACACATACCTAAAGGTTGGTCTGCAAATAAAATTAAATTTTCTAAATTTTGGAGATAAATTTATATACTTTTCATCTTTGTTCTTTTTAATGAAATGTTTTGGACAATATATTCTTTGGCTTTCTTTTTCAGAAGTCTGTTTTTTTTTCTTCTCAATAAAAATAATCCAGTTAATAATAAATCATTTGTACCCAAACTGATAAACTAAATTAAAAGGTGATTGGTTCAATGTGACAAAGATATGAGTAACAGCATTAACGATTTATAAGAAAACTAATATATATTACTATATATATTAAAGATAGCCAAAAGAGATGAATTAGATCAAGAGATATAACCAGTGATCCCAATGTATGGAGATATATAAATAAAAGGGAAGCCATGTTATAAGAATGATTGTTTTGGAGATATTACTTAGGGACAAAATTTATGTTTGCAGATACTTTTACTGGACTTCTACAATATGCAAATGATTCTGTGTAATTTCACCTTTCAGACTTAACCGTCCAATTTGAAAGAGTAATTTTTTAGAAATATGAATGTATGAGCAATCCAAATGTAGATTTCAACATGTAGAATCCAATACTGAGGAAGGGGAAGAGATAACAACCTAATTTAAATAGTTAACACAAACTAGGAGTCGGAGCAAGAACATCTAGTACTTTTAAACTTAACACTTTTGACAACAAAGTTCAATCGGTGGATAGATTCCAATTCAAAGTATCTCAATATATTCAATCTTCCTCTCCCTATTGAAATGAGAAGAATAGTAAAAACTAGAATCCAAGATCAAAGAATGTATCTGCTAAAATATCAGGTTGAGTCATTATTTTTGTCATTCATGAAATGGTTATAAATTTAAGCAGGTTTCATCATTACTGGGTGAATGTTTTGTACACTACAAAGCAATGGAAACTGGTTTTATATATCTATTCATTGAAATGATAGAACTGAAAATGTTTTAACCAATTTTGATTAGAAATAAAACATTTTGAATCTTTTTTTTTTTTTTTTTTTTTATTGATAATATCAGCTGAGATTTTATCATAAAAAAATTAAACATTTATCCTAAATTAACTAGATAGTATCTATGTCTGATTTCAGGTAGGTTATAAGCAAGATGTGATGAGAGGGGAAGTTCGTAAATTAAATTATTGTACAGCACACTTTTTTGTCTTTAATTGTGAGGAGTCACTATTATTCCCAGGGTTGTATACATATTAAATTAAATGAATCCTCGTGGATGTTACATTAGGATGGTTTGGAATAGCACTATCAGCTTTTATGATCTTCCTAGGGTTAGTCCACTAAAGTCTCTTTAAAATGCAAGTCATCTACAGGAGAAGTAAAAAAAAAATCTTAATCTGCAGGAAAAGGGCTCACGTTATACTCTTTAAAATGAAGTCTTGATAGGATCCCCATCAGTAAGAAATAAAAAAGGTGAAATAAGTGGTATACATTATACCTATTTGACAAATGTATAATTTAATATGAATTTCAGTGCAATGTAGTATTAGAGAGAATATCTCATCTATAATATGGAATCACTTGTATTACACTGATTGTTGGGAATTAACCAAGTTGATCAGTATATTCATCAACTTTTTCTGTTAATGATAAATGAATAAAAACACTATTTTACCCATAACTGGCCAATGCACGGTTATAACAAGAACAAAGAATTATTATGTAATGTCATCTCACTACCAGCAACCCTACTCCTGAATGGAAGTGTGTAGCTGTTTGATAGATAGGGAGATAGAAGAGGTGATTTCGACTGAAGCAAGTGATAAATTTGCATTTGGAATTTTAGAAGATTCATTGCTGGAATACTACAAAGCAGCTTTTTATTTTTAACAGTTTTAGAAATCCCTCTTAAAAAGAGAGCTTCAAAATGCAGGAAGTTTCCTCCTCTCTGTATAAGAAAGCGTTGAAACCTGTGAAAAGGCTGTCCTGAATTATTAAGACCTTAATAAACATGATAACCAAACAGTAAAAGCATGTCTCTCTACTTCCATCACTTGAATCAAGTGAGAATTTTTTGAGAAACCTACAATGTTACCTGAAGAATTTAAGATAAAAATATTTTAAGCATTATTTTAAATTTAACCAAGTACATTATGAATTTGTTATCTTGAAATGCTCAATTTATTAAACAATATAAAAATGTCATATTTGTAAAAAGGAAATATTACTCATTGATGAGAATTTTTTTAAAAGCCTTAACAGATTCAGTTTAATGTCATACATAGAACACTCTTTAAGTAAGACATCTTACCTATTCTGCAAGGCATGCTATTGGTATAGTGTTGGTCGTTTGGTTGGTTGACGAATTTTAACAGCAAGACAACTCATCTAGGGTTATTTTATGGTGAGAGGTTAAGGAATAGTGTATGTTGTACATCTATATTAATACTTTTGTAGTTAATGGTTTTAATGATGTGGTAACATCAAAGATCATGTTCAGGAGATTACTTCGTATGATATTGATCAGGTGTACATTTATATTTTTTGGTATAATTTTGTTTCTCCCAAAGCATATTCTAGGCTCTACCAACAAAACATTAATTATTTATACAATAAAGGTGAGTATTTTAGATGTAGACAATTATACTAGATACTGATACTAAGATATTAAATCTAACCTTCTGTAACTTCACTGAAACCCTAAGAAATCTATTCCTTTATCAGATGAGCCATATTAGAAATATAGCAAAAATATCATGCCTAATGTATGCTACACTTATTTAGTCTACCTTCCAAAGAAAGTAGGATGCCAGTTTGCAGTGTAATGAAGACTAAACATGACTGTAAGTGTAGGAGTACCTCACTATCAAGTTCCCTCTAGAATTCATCAGACAAAAACCATAACAAACCTTAGTTTCTAAATTTCCATAACTCCACATAAGAGATAGCAAAGGAAGAGAGCCCAGCCTGAAGGTAATCAACTTGGGATCAAAAGAATTGGTAAGTTGATTCTGAGAGAACAGGCAAACATGAAAAGATTTAAGACAGTATAATGTATCTGCTGCTATTACCTGACCATGTGAAATAAATACACAAGCTGAGAAATCTGTTTTTCCACAGCTAAACAGTTTGCTTACCTGTAGGTCAAATTAAGACTGTGAGCAAATAGAGAAAAAGTGATAGGCTCAACTTGTAGATTCAATGAAAACTGATTTGAAAGTTTACTATTTAAAAAAAGTGTGCCTTTTTTATGTTCATTTTATTAACCTTACAGTATTTGTTTTTGAACAATTATCATTAAGTTATCTTAAGCCCACTTTTATTATCCAGAGTGGATTAATGTCGTCACTAAGTTTAACTTACACTGACATAAGGCCACAAGGAGGACCAAAGCAGCTACAGAAAAAAAAAAAGGTTTGATCATTTTCAAACAACTGTTCAAGCTTTTGGCAGGGAGCTCAAAACCAACAATTATTGATATTTATTAAGTTCAACATTGACTAAAAACTCAGTTTGAACTCATAATAGTAATAATCAAGTAGAAGTAACTTGCTAACCATTTCTATAATGAGATATGCATCTCATATAGACTTATGAAAATCTTATTAAATGAATGCCTTCATTTGGGTCTAATAATTCAAGATATATATCAGTTCATATACAAATGTGATGGTGAATGGTTGAAACACAAAATTGCTAAAAAAAAATTACAATAAATTAAGGTTTTCCTAAAATCATAAAAGATTCTTACAATAAGAAACAGGAGGAGAATGACTGAGAATAAGAGGGTAAGCAAAATGGAAAACAGTGAATATCAAAGAGAACCTGATAGCAAACAAAAAACCAAAACACATACACACAGAGCCGGGAAGTCAGATGACCTCAATGTTAATCTCCGTTGTTATTGCATAGTGTATAAAAGTAAAATAAATCAGTTATTGAGAAGACAAGTGAACAAGTGCAGACATTACAGTAAAGCTAAGTGGCTGAATTTAACACAAAACGGAAGTTGTAAACGCAAACCAGACACACACGTGTGGGCTAGTTCTGGAGACCACAAGATGATTCCATTCACTAAAAATAATGACTGACATCTTCCCGGGTGGGTCATAAAACGAGGGGAGAAGAGTAGTAGTAGGAGGGCTGGTGGTTCTGTCTTGCTGTCAATTTCCAGTGTTTCCTGCCATTGTGCATTTAGGATTTATTTATTTATACTTTTCTTGGACAAAAACACCCACCCAGATTCTGAAGACATTCATATCCTGGTTAGTTTACTTCTATTCAAGTTCTATTTTTACATTTTCCTTGACTGCCAGGGCTATCATGCTCCACCCCAGCAAAAATGTGTGTGTAGGCACTTAAAAAGAATATTAGTTTAATATCTTATTTAGCATTTTTTATCTTTAAAAATCAGTTTTATGCATAAAACTTAACAGCTTTTATTTCTCATCAAATAAATTAAAAAAAAAAAAAAAAAAATCAATATTTCACTCTTTAATCAATCCTAAAGTTGTGACTGGTAGCAAAATAATCATTTCAGGTGTATGAGTGGATGTCGGCTAGAGAGCTTGTATCACAGATAAATTATAATCGAGTAATGAGATTGATCTTAGCTAGATGAGCCAAACTCGTAGCCTTGTGTAAAAGCTAGGTTCAGTAAATAGTGTGTGTGTGTGTGTATAGTTATTCAAGGGAGGAGTCCCCAAGTTGGACTGTGACATCATAATAAGCGCTATAATACGTTCACTTTCGAACTAACACCTTTGGGAAATGTACCTGGAGTATAAGGGGATTCATACGAGTTAAATAATACTACTACTGTTATTCTCCAAGGATAGTTTTGACATTATTTAATGACATGTCAAACTTCATGAGTAATTTAAAGAAACAAAAAGTTACCCGAGCTGAGAGCGTCTGCAGCCGAGCATAATCTAGACATCATATGCCTACAAGAACATATATACCATTAGAGTGAACTAGAAAATATCACGATACTGGTAAAGAATAGAGATTTGTGTCTTTGCATCTACATGGAAATGCCCTGTCAATGCTGTCATAGGTGGTGTAGGATTGCTTCTCAGTCCTTGTGCCTCAAAATCAGTTAATTGTATTGAGAAAACCCAATTGAGAATGATGTATGCTTCATTTAATGGCAACCCCTGCACAGCAATCACCTCTTATTACAGTCCCACCAATGCCAGTAATGAAACAGACATCATTACCTTCAACAACAAGCTATCTTCCTTTATCCGACACATTCCAAAAAATAATGTTCTAATCATCGGTGGAGACATGAATGCTCAAATAGGCAAAAACAAAAATAAATTCTGCTTACGCAACTTGTCAAAAAGAAATGGGGAATACCTAGCAGACTTTTCTTTCGAGAACAGGCTAGCATGCCTTCTTACTAAATGGGGGGGGGGTCCTCCTACCCAAATAATGCTAAGTACAGCTAGATTGTATTTTTGTAAACAAGTGAATAAATAGCACTCTGAACTGTGAGGCATACTTCTCCTTTAAAGGAATATCTTCCAATCACGGAATCATCACAGCAAAGATACACCCGAGTCTACGAAGAAATAAGAAATAGTCAAAACCACACAATACGACTGGCCCTCATCAATAGATATTAGCAATAAATATATGGTAACTGAAAGAAACAAATTAGATAATCTTCAGGAGATATCTGAAACACATAATCTGAATGACGAATATGAAAACTTTGTCACTGGCCACATGGAAGCAACAGCAGAGTGCATACCACCCAAACCAAGACCTCCAAGGGAGTCCCTTGTAGTGACAAGAAAACAAGAAGATAACATGGAAATAGCATCCTTGCTTGATAAAATTAACCCAATAAATGCCAAACCGCAGAAACTTAAAGCCCACAGAGAACTAACACATACCAAAAAGAGAAATTAAAATACATTCAAGGTCAAATCAATAAAATAAAAAAAATCGGTAGAAGACAGACAATCATGAATAGTATTGCAGACTGTAAATGAAGGGAGTAAAAAGAAGTGCACCTTGACAACAAAACTAAAAGCTGCCTGCCAAGAAGAATACACAGGTGGAAAGAAAATTTCAAGAATCTGCTTGGAAATTTCCCTAAAGTCACTTATAAACCCGTCACAAAAATTATTAATAGCCAACTAGACATCAAATGAAGACAGTTTATGGTGGAAGAACATAATACTGACAAAAATTAAAAGCAGCAGGCCTTGACGAAATACCTCCATAAGTATGGAAGACAAGCAAATTTGATGACTAACGTCTTCGATTTTGCAACATCGTCTTTAAACAAAATACCATAGAGAAATGGACAAAAGGCTGCATCCTCCCCTTCCTCAAGAAAGGTGACCTCAGAAACACTAAGAACTAGAGGCACCACTCTTACTTCTATAGCTGCTAAAGTTTATAACACTCTGCTATTCAACCATACCGAACCTGAAATTGAGAAAATTCTTAGGAAAAATCAGAACAGTTTTTGGAGAAAATGATCTACAACTTCAAATTTGGATGATCCACCAAATCATTGAAGGATTACGTGCAAAAAATCTCAAGGCAACACTAATAATGTTTGTAGATTTTTCCCAGGCATTTGATTTCATACACAGAGGAAAGAGAGCAAATACTACTAGCATATGGTCTCCCTAAAAGAAACTGTTACGGTTATAGAAACATGAAAGCAAAGGTTCACTCACCTGAATGAAACACTGACTTCTTTGATATTGTTGCCGGAGTTTTGCAAAGAGATACATTAGCACCATATTTGTTTATAATCTGCCTAGACTGCAGTACTTCAAGTTGATAGATTAAATAAAAGAAAATAACTTTACTCTAAAAAAGCAAGAAGCAGACAATATTTTGCAGAAATTATAAGAAATGCAGGCTATGCAGATAATCTAGCACTTCTTGCATATAGCCTAGAGCAAGAAGGAGGTATTGGCCTCCATGTGAACACAAATAAAACAGAGTACAAGTATCTTAAATGAGGAGCGATCTCCACTCTAAGCGGCAGGCCTCTAAATCCACTGAAATTGATGTTAACATACACCTAGTAAAAGTATGGACTGCAATTGATAGGTTATCAATGACATGGAAATCTGATCTATCCAATAAAATAAAATAAGATTTCTTCCAAGCTGTGACTGTGTCAATATGGATGCAGCTAATGGATGCTAACAAAACACAAAGAGAAAAAGCTAGATGGAAACTACAAGAAAACTGTGTGCTATTTTGAACAAATCTTGGAAGCAGCACCTCACAAAACAGCATCTGTATCGCCACTTGGATGGTTTTTGAGATAAGACAAACAAAACATGGGACATTGCTGGAGAAGCAAAGAAGAACTCATGATGTTTTTTAATGGCTCCCTACACAAGGACATGCCAGTGTTGGCTGACCAGTAAGAACTTATTTACATTAGCTCTATGTGGACACTGGATGTAGTTCAACCTGTCCAGAGCGATGGATGATAGGGTCAGATGGAGAGAAAGAATCAGGGAAATTCATGCTATTAGCTCAACTTCATGATATACACACACACACACACACACAAGAATGAGAGGGGGATTGAATGTCATATTGTTTCATTTAACTGTCCACATATTTGATTTGCTGGGTAGAGATAAATTCTTGTCAATATTAGGCCCGGGTAATAAATTTGAATAAGTGGACTCATATTTTTGATAAAATAGACACGTTTCACATACTATACAAACACACTGATATTGAAATAAGAGAAAAGATTGATTTTGTATTACCCCCCCCCCACCGCATAGATTAAGCATTTTTATAATATTTAAAAAGTATAATTGGTAAAAGATCAACTGTTATTAGGGGTATACAGAGACCTCACAATTCTATAGACAAAAATCTCTAACCTCATTATGGTAACTTAAGAGAAAAACAGTAAGAGTTAGAAAAACATGATATTCAAAAATAAAAAAAAATTTTTAAATAAAAATTCAGTACATTGTTTCATGGTTATAAGTAAATAAACCGAGATTTTTTATATATATATATATATATATATATATATATATATATATAGGCCATTGGCCTAATGAGTAGAGTGTTTGCCAATGGTTTGGGAGACTGGGGTTTCAATCCCAGTTCAAGTAATACCAAAGACTCAAAAAAAAAAAAAAAAAAAAAAAAAGGTACTTGATGCCACCTTACTTAGCATTCAGCACTATATGGTAAGGGTAAAGTGAAGTGGAGGAATCCAAGGAATGGAGAAGCGCCCTCCCCTACACCTCGGTGCAGTAGCATTTGAAAAGTGAGCCTTTGAGTCACCCTCGACTAAGGTTGCCGACTTTACTTTTTACTTATATATATATATAAGGAGTGGGGAGGGAAGCAGAAAAACATATGCGGGTCAATCAGTTCATTCAATACTTCACCTGTAGATCCCGCCACCAGGAAAAAAAAAAAAAAAAAAAAAAAAATTCACTTGTTTTGTAAAGAGAAGCAGCTAAAAAAAATTAGATTAGCAGAGGATAGAAAGTGATGCATGAATTAGTAGCAATTTTGCATATTTACAATTTCTTTGCTAAGCAAATTCCTGACAAAATAATAGAGCATGCAAAAAAGAAAAAAAAAGAAAGAGAAGCCAAAAGGTTTGTTCAGTTTATTAGGTAAAAAACCCCTGACATTAATTTCATGACCCCCCCCCAAAAAAAAACATTAACTATTTTATTCAACTATCTTTTGCCATCTTTCAAACATTACTTTATAATTGTATTCTTTCAAGACTTGAAAAACTTTCTGGATTCACTCTTTGCATTCTTTCAAGACATTTCTTTAAGACAGTTCAGTAAAGATGAGAATAAATGATAATATGAAGCCAGTGAGTGCAGTGGATAAGTTCATCATCATCATCATGTCGCGCCGCCAGCGCGGATATCCCTGACCGTCTCTCGCCATTTCTCCCTATCATTCATCGCCTCCGGCAGGTCTTCAAGGTTACATCCCGTGTCCTCACATAGCTGCTGTATGTAAGTTCGTGCTGGTCGTCCCACTCTTGCACATCCATGTGTGGGGGTCCACAGGAGTACATCGCTTATGAGCTCGTCCTTGCTTCTCCAGCAGTGTCCCGCGTGTCTGGTTCGTCGAACTTGTATAGTTTTCGTGATGGGGGGCAAGTGTCCGTATAGTTGGAGTCTCGTGGGGTGTTGTCGCCAGGACTTGTTTAATACTGCTCTCAACATTCTTGTGCAATTTCCGTCCAGCCTCCTCTCCAGCCGCTTCGTAAGCGTCCATGTGGTGCATCCATATAGCAGTATCGACACAACCGCTGCCTGGAAGAAACTGCGTTTCATTTTATCAGTTAGGTCCGACTTCCATATGATCGAGAGCCTATCGATAGCTGTCCATGCCTTCGTCAGTCGTGTGTCGATGTCTTTCTCGGTTGATGAGACGCTGCTTCCTAGGTAGGTGAATTTGTCGACTAGTTTCAGAGAGGCTCCGTCTAGTGTGGCAAGGTTGCCCGTTTGGTTGTAACACATATATTCAGTTTTGTTTGCATTGACATGGAGGCCAATGCCAGCTGCGGCTCGTTCCAGACTATGCAGTAGTGTTTCTGCTTGATTAGGCGTATTCGCTAGTAACGCCAAGTCATCAGCGTAGTCGGCGTCCGTGATTGTTTTTGCGGGGTACCTTTTGCTTCTTCTCTTAGTCAGCTCGAAGCCATTTTCTCTGATTTTGTTGATCGAAGTCCTAAGCACATAGTCTAGACAGATGATAAAGAGGTACGGGGCTAGTGTGTCTCCTTGTACTACTCCTGCAACAATGTCGAAGTATTCCGTGTCTCCATCTGGTGAACGTACTTTCACTTTGGTGTTTCTGTAGAGAGTCATTATCGCTGCTACGGTTTCTTTTGGTAGGCCGTATGCTAGTAGGATTTGCTCCATCTTCCCTCTGTGTATGGAATCGAAGGCCTTGGTAAAGTCGACAAATAGTAATGTCGCCTGTAGGTTTTTTGCCCGAACGCCTTCCAGGATTCTACGGATGGTCAGTATTTGTGAGGTTGTGGATCTATTTCTCCGGAAGCCATTTTGGTTTTTCCTAAGGATGTTGTCTATTTTGGGTTCTATGCGGTTTCGTAGTAGTGCATTGTAGATTTTGGCTGCTATGGATGTAAGTGTTATCCCTCGGTAGTTCTTGGCTAGTCCGAGGTCGCCCTTTTTAGGGAATGGAAGGATGCATCCCTTCGTCCATCGTTCTATCCTATTTTGACTATAGACTGCGTTGCATTGCCGGAGCAGTATATCGTCGAATTGTCTAGTCTTCCACACTTCTAACTTCCCAACTATGTTGTAACAATTATATATATATATATATATATATATATATATATATATATATATATATATATATATATATATATATATATATATGACCTAGTGTTATCTTCATGAAATATTACACATTTTCTTAACCAACTCCAGAAACACTTGAATTGGCTTAACTGAAACAATATTTGTTTGAATCTATATTTGACTGGTTGCACAATCTCTTGCAATCACTAGTCACAATGTAACATCTGAAAGAATTGTATCCCAAGAACCATGCGGGTTCAAATGATTTTCAGTGCCTGCATTGTATATTTTGAATATGTTGGTTATTGCCGGCATTGTATATTGATTGTTATCAAATGATGATTTCATTTCAGAGAGAAATATCGAGCAGGAAACTTCAAGAGCATTACATCTTTTTTCTTACATTAAAAGAGTAATATTAACGGAGCTAGGTTATTTTTGGCACTTCCTATGTAGACAAGGAAAGAGTCTTTCAACCTTTGTGGGCTATCTAATACCAAAATCATCTTAGTAGAAGAACAGTAGTTATACTATTTAACTCTGAGATGGGGGATAAGAAGGTTCATACCTTTCTCAAGGGAACGTATCAGCATGACTGGAGTTTGAACTCTTTTACTTCGAGGGTGCAGTCAAGCACTTTAGCCATTACGCCTCAGACACCCCACTCCAAAGGAGGGTCTTTGTTCCAATACAATTATATGATGAATCCTGCCTATAGAAAGGAGGCTTGGTAAGTTATACCTACTCCATAAACTGCACCAATCTTTATTTTTGGTATGTTGGAATCACATTACATTTCTAAATTTAAAAAAAAAAAAATTAAAAATTTTGAGTATATTAATAATTTTAACTGTAGTTTTATTTTTAAATCAATGCGTGAATCTATATGAAATAAAAATATTTTCAAAGTAAACAACTGAATACTTAGCAAGTATAAATAGCTATCTTCCATGTATAATTTTAAGTTTCAGAGAAAAATTAAAATTTTCCCAAATTAGTTGTTAAATTTAGTGTATGAAATTTATATACAAATGTTACAGCTATTATGAAAAAGTTAAAATTAAATAAGACTGAAACAAGAAATAGTTTTATTAAAACCTTTCTTTCTCAAAATAAGAAAGTTTTAATAAAAAAAAATCAATTAAAAAAAAAAAAAAGAAAAAAAAAAAGAAAAAAAAAAGAAAGAAATCTGTAGGGTTACTGCTAAAATATCTGCAAATATTATATAAATTAATGCTAGCACAGAATTTGGTTTAGACTCTAGCAACATCATAACCAAACTATGGACTTTGGGAGAGGGATTCAAAGAAAGAGAAGAAAAGAACATAGTTGAAACCCTTTTATCAGGTTAAGTGTTTTCACTTTTACAACAGGGTCAAGTCTTCCTACTTCTACCACAGACATATAAACTTAGATCATTTTAAACATCTTCAACCCTGATGACTTGACCCAACAAAAAGGTCCAAATAGAACAAAAAGACAAAGATGACTGATAGTAACAATAAGTCTTTAAACTATTTTAACTTCTTTGTAACTCTGAAAACTACTTGTTGACTATCCAATTAAAAAATAAGCTTTCAAAGAGATTTTCCGGGTGAGCAAGAGATACTGAGAACTTCAGCAATAAATAAATATGGCCAGCTCCCTTGATTTTTGCACAGTCCCAGTTTCATGAAATTTATCAACCAAATGTATATCATCGATTTTGGGAGGAAGTTCATATTAAATTCATGTCAAGATTCTGTAAGATTTATATACAAAATACATTAATCTTTAGAAAAAAATAGTTGATTCATTCCAAAGTATGAATGCTTGAATGAGGCCTGATATAATCTTTAACTGCTAAGTCATGTTGCCATGTGACTAATATTGTAACATAAAATTCTACCCTCTTATCCTTAGGTCACTTCCTTACTGAAAGATCCTGAATACTAACTTTTCAGTTCATTATTACATGAAAAGCAAGTGCTAATTAAAAGTTTATGAGAATCTAAGACTTAAGAAAAATTGACAGTTAAGAATAAGACATTCAGTAAGTGAAAAAACAATTTATTAAACTTTCAGAAAAAATGCTAAAGGATTCCAGTTATCTATATACTAGCTGAAGTGCTTGTCCAAGTTGCGTAAGGCAAGATATAGTTTGTGGTTGGTTATAATGACAGTAAAATGATGCCTTAAATGTTTGCAACCAGATATTTGTTTGTTAGTCTCACAGTATCTATAAAAAAAATCCATTCTATTTATTTCATTCTTCTGAACAATATCTATCTTACAATCTTAAATGTCAGTTAAAAATTAAACAAAGATAGAAATTGTAATTATTACACTAAGAGATCTACACGAGAAGAGATTTTCTATGTTTTTATATCATGAAGTTGATAAGGAATTATTCTATTTTTTGTTAAAATCTTCCTCTGGATTAACTAAGCATACAAACCTAATCTAGTACCTCTATATTAATCTATTTAATAATTTATAATCGAAAAAAGAGAAACAAATTGTTCATAAGTACTAATAAAGGTGGCATAGATTTTACAAAACAAAGTTAAGAAAAAATGTAACAAGAATAGGATATGAAAAAAATTGCACAAAACTTACAAATCTATAAGCATGAATAATGAATAATTCTGGTATCAACAAGTCAGATTAAGAAACCAACTTTTTTTCAAAAGAGTACTCATTTAAAGGCAAAAGGTAACTATTGTCAGCAATACCAATAAAAAATATATAAACCAACATTTACTTGGACTTGTGTACCTCATGAAGACAGAATGATAAGACTAGTCTTGCAGATCAATTAAAATTGAATAGTGAGTTTGATCTTCACTAGGTGCCCTATATTTGTGGCCTTGTCCTAAATCTAAACCAGTCTTATTTTTAAAAAAAATTAATCATGTTATGCTGAGAGCACTGGTTCATTCCAGATCATCAAAGTAAAGCAGTGATGAGCCTGTTTAGTACTGAGATGAATGAAAATTAACAGCAGGTACTATAAGTAACCTGAAGTCTATAAGCTAAGCTTAGTAAATAAGAACATATGCTTGGTCTTTATGATTGGTTAGATAAATTAATCTAAAGCCTAAAACTGACACCATGTGGCTTTAGTTTATCAACATGAAGATGAGAAAACACATTTTTGGCTCAAAGCCAATTGAAGTCATTGTAAGTATTGCACAGCAGTGGTTTGTCAAAGTCATAACAACAAATTATCATTCAACTATGTCTTGTAATGAACTGAAATGAGAATTGTTGGTCATATAAAAGTAACACTTAATGAAATTTTTGCCAGTATTGAACCAAAGAAGGTTTTTATTGTATACAAGATGAGACTTTAGTTGTCTTCAATAAGCCTACAGATAAGACAAGGTTGTGCTTTGAGCAGGCATATTTCAGAAAATCAAAATGATGATCAAAGTCTAAAGATTGATAATAAAAACTAAGAGCTATTACAAAAACCTGGATGCGTGTCAGGGTCGTCACCATCCCAGTCAGTATTAAAAAACTAATGCCTTTTTTTTTTTTTAGTTGTCATACAACAAAATATACCTCTCTCAGTTGCATTAGAAATAAGCACAAATGTTTTCTCTTTTAATGGCAAAGATTTTTAATAAAAAAAACTAGCAGCAAGAAAGACATGATGAACAATAATTAACCAGCCTTTTCAATTTTTCTCCATTTTATTGTGAAAAACTCATTTCTTCATGAAAAAAGTAGCATGCAATTTTGAGTATTTAATAAAATTGTTTTTGAAGTACAAAAAATATTAACTGTTGGACCTGCTTAGAAAAAAAAAAATTGATATTTTGCAATTTTTATGTTAAATACTGCTGTATGAAATCATCAATTTATATAATCAGAGAAAAGAAAGCTGAGGAATGGAAATAGGTAGAAGGGAGAAGAATAGGTGGATGATGTGGGCTACAGAGGAGGATAGTGTATAGGATGAAAAGGGATAGAAGATAATAAAGGAAGTTAAAGAGGGATAAAAAGAGGCCATATGCATATGTGAAATCTTTTACAATCACCATCCCATAATAATTGTTACATTTGCACATAGATATCATGCATTAAATGTAGCAAGTATTATGGGACAGAAATTGCATAAAAAATATTCTGAAGAGTAATTTTACTAGAAATAATTGGGTAAAAAGTAAGAATAAATCCATGTATCTATCAAATCTTTCAAGATTAGGTAAAGTGGGTATATACTATCACAAAATTACACAACAGTCTAGGCATGTATCATGTTTCTTGGTAAAGATTATATGAGTCTTACTTCTGATAAAGGATGTATCATCCTTTACTTCTAATCTGTTTGGGGCGCTTTGCAATGGTGAAAATGGTTAGTAAGCTAGCCTAGCAGGTTATTAATGCAGGGAGTTCAATCCTCATTACGTGTTTTAACACAAAAACAACACCCAGTTTAAAGCAATGGTTAGCAAGCTTTTCTACCAGGCCATTAAATAACTAGATTAGAATATTTCAATCCGTGTCTCATTATCATTCACAGTCTTGTACCAGACTAAGTTAAGCTTGGAAAATATTCATTATCTAAGGTTATTTGTGTCCATCCACAATTTTCCGTTAAAATACATCGATTTCTATGGGGCTATGAGAAAGTGCAATATTAGAGGATTGATTTTTGACATGTGATAGTGATGTGTATGAAATTCAACTGCAATATAATTTTTACAGCAACAAGTCTCTGATTGCATACAGAAAAGTGACATCAAATTCCAACAAAATTGTTGCATTAAATAAACGTTGTCAGCATTTCTCCTTCCCAGTAAGTAGCTCGCCTTTTCTAATAAAACGAATGCATTGATTTAAATGATTTTTTTAAAAAGACTATCGAGGCTTTTACAAGTAGAGTGGGTTGACTTAACCACCGTTTGTTTGGATATAAAACCCTTTAAAGAAAAGAAAAAAAAGACCTTATTTAGTACACACATGTCTAGTGTAAATGTACCTTATTTTTGTATCTTAAAAATAAACCTTTTAAGCAACAAGATTTTCCTAATGGAAGAGAAGAAAAATGAATCCATTTATATTTCAAAATCGTTTTCAAGTTTTAGCCCTCTCCTTAAAAAAAAAAAAAAAAAATTCTAATGCGTTGTGCTGTTATTAATAAGAAATGAATGAGATTCTGGATGATGAGAAACACAAAATGATGTCATGAGGCTCCCTCCCCGCTTTTTCATTTTATTCGTCTTTCTTTTCTAAATTTTGATTTTGCAACAAAAAGACTTATTTCTGCACGCTGATGATTTCTAAATAAGATTTTTTTAAAAAGATTAATCATTTTCCTTTGAATAATTAAATGAATAAAAAAATGTAACATTTTAAAAAGACAGCCTAATTTATTTACAGGACATTAAGAGAAACGAGAGAAAGTAGATGGCTACTAAAAAAAAGAAAAGAATTCTGCATTAATAAGCATGAAATATGCAACTGAATCAGGACAATAAAGGTAGAAAGAAAAAAATCCAGAAGTTCTAAATTATTAGTAAGAGCAAACCTGTGAAAAATGAATTAAAAAAAAGCTTTTTTTGTTAAGTTTACAGCTTTTCTTTATTCTTTAACTTCTAAATGTTCACATGTACCTGATGATGCTTATAAATAAAAAGTAATTTAAAAAAATCTTCAATGACATGCTAAAGACAACATACGGAAAAAAAAAAAAAAAGAAAAGAAAAAGAGAAAAAGTAAAACCCGAAGAAATCGAAACTCAACATTCCTTTTGGTTTCTCTATAAAAAGGGAACCAGTCAGAAAGATGAAAGATATCGTTGTGTCTCTGAACTCTTGTTTAAAAACGACGGTGTGGAAAAAAATTGTTTGATGGTTGTGAAAAGTATACATTGATGAATGATTGATGGGTAGAAATAATGACACTTACCCTGGTGTCGCAAAAAATGAAAAGATTTGAGCCTAAAATCGTGGCACCATTCCAGAAACGGTATAAGTCTTAAGATACGGGCATAAAACTGCATTAAGAATAATAGCAGTAGTCGTCGTGGTAGTGGTTGTAGATAATAGCAGTAGTAGTAGTAAGTAACACAAGGGTACTAAAATGAAACACTCACCTATAATTTTTATTATTATCTTTAGTGAGAGAGCCTCTTCTTTCCCAACATGTGGTGTACGTGTCAGTCTAAAGGCAAACAGATTATTCCCATCTAAACAATCCGTTTTTAGTAGTAGCAAAGTGCAAGTCTTAAGAACTTAAGAAAGCACCTCATTCATTCTATACCCCTTACTTTAGTTTTTTTATTTATTTAATCTATGACGTATTTTCCTCTTCACTTTTCACTCTTCTCTTCCTTTCAGCAAGAAAAATTAATATGTAAATGTTTATCAAAACAAATCTAGAAACATAAGTGACTTCTTCTTCCTGTCAGCTAAGGGTTTTTATTTATTTATTTATTTTAAAGATACTATTTATTTTGTTGACTGCACGTGGAATTGAATGATAAATACACAAATATCGGTGATTATTGGTAAAAGGGTTCACCATTGCTTAAATAAAATAAAATAAAAAACTAGGCATCGTTCAAAAATACTAGCTTTATACAAACGTGCATCCCAGTTGCATACAATTGTCTATCACAACGCCTGGAACTAGTAGCAGAATCAGCAGCTAAAAATCCAGTTCTAGCTATATTGTCCTCTATGTACACGGCGCATGTATTTAAAAAACAAACATAGTGCAGAATTTTCTCAAATAATAGTTAAATAAATTAGTATTTACAAAATAGAACCTTTAAAAATAATCTTAAAAAAAAAAAAAAAAAAAAAAAAAAAATCATTAATGACAAGGGCCATCATCAATCAAGATATGTTTATCTGAGAATTCATACCTGGCTATTGATTAGAAGAGCTATTGTAACAAGCAGTTCAAGTAACACAAAATTTCAGTCTTTAAACTTAATTATAAACATTCTTGAAATACACCTTTTATTATTCTTTAAGTTACCTTCACCTCATTTCCTCTGTTAATCCTGTTTTTTTTTCTTTTATTATAAAAAGCTTAACTTACACTTTTCTAGGCATTTACAAAGGTTTGTGTAAAGAAGCGCGAGAAGCAAGATGAAGTTAGACTGGTTGAAAAACTTTCTAAAAGATATGAAATATAATGAATAGAATAAAAGAATTATATTGGGAATCACTCAAAGAAACTGTCTTATGGTATAACAAATACAACAAATTGAAAGTTTTTTTTTTTTTTTGCTTTTTTTTTTTTTTTTTTGGACAACATTAAAGATTTCAAGAGAGAAAGTATTGTAGCCTATCTTATTACCCAGGAAAACAAAGATATATTGAATTTCTAAAATGCCTTGTATGATAACAAGAATTTTTTCATTACTCTGTAGTGAGAACAGAATATATATATATGTGTGTGTGTGTGTGCACACACACACTTGATATATCTCAAACACTGACTTTTTTTAATATATGCATGTCATAATGCAACAAAAAGAATTTATTGTAGCAACATTTGTGTTAATGCAATACTATCAATATGTTCTTAGAGAATAAATCAATGTTTTGCTCAATTTGCAGCCTAATAATGCAGGGTTTGGTTTTATGCTCACTTTGATGATCTGAATTCTTTCGGTTTGGATGTCTTACGAGGGGAAGATAACTCCAAGTGTATATATTTTTTCAATTTGAAATTACTATTTCAGCAGCTACATGTTCTAAGGGTGAGATGACAAAATCTAAAACTTTTAGAAGTTCACAACCTAAAAGCTTGAAAGTATTGTATAAAAATCATTAAGTAATGTAATTAAATAATCTTTAAATAAAAAATTGAAGAAAATCATAACACTGACAAAAAAAATGATTCATAAAATAATGTTATTTCAATAGTATGATTTTCATCTTCTCTTCCATCATTTTTTTCATTATTGAATTGAAATGACTGTAAAAAATATTAAAACACAAAAGATATTGTTGAATGCTCATCATACTCTTACATTCAAGGTAAAATTCTAAATTGAACAATTAAGACAGTAAACTTTCAAAGTGAATGATTTTTCAAATGATGGTGTTTTTATTTTTTTTTAATCTGTAGATATTCTATCACTATTGAAATCCAGTTATTTTTCAAATAAATTACATACATACATACATACATACATACATACATACAAGACTGTGACTTATCAGTCACTCAACTTGATTTTACAGAGTAATGAGAAATTTTGTTGTCATAGTAACATGAGATATTACTCAACAAAAAAAAGCAAGCAAAAAGAATATATTGTAAGGAAAGAGTAATTGAAAATGAAAGAATATCAAGTGATGCAGAGAAAGGAGGAAACTGAAAAATATAGTTATAGTGAGAAAGAGAGAAGAAAGAAAAAAAAATTATATGTTGATCCATACATATATAATACTATAATTCATGATGAAAACTTCACTAGTTATAATATAAATTCTGTACAAAGCAATTGTATTTATATCAGACTAGCCACCTTTTAAGCAAATTTAACAAAAAGCAATAATTAAAAAAAAAAAAAAAAAAAAAAAAAAAAAAAAAAAAAAAAATCATTCAGAGTAACAAGCATCAACAGTACTTTTTAAAGAGTATATATATATATATATATATATATATATATATATACACACACTTAAATAGATTTTTTGCTAATGCTTTAAATAATCCAATAAAGAGTAGGTCTTCTATTTACTTTTTTTTTGGCTTCACTAGGCCTGACATTCCAAAAGTGACCCCCTCCCCACAAAAATTGGGAACCATTGCTCTAGAACTACAGAGATTTGTTTATAACAGATTTTCCAGATTCTGTTTTTCAGTAAATCTGATTTTTGAGTATAAACAATATTAAATCTGTCCCATGATATTTCTCATCACCTGAGTATTATAAGAATTCTAAAAAGAAGTTAAATTGAACCATTTTAGAAAGAAAATGTGATCAATAGGTAATATAGGTTATTACATATATACATACATACATATATATATATATATATATATATATATATATATATACTAACTTATGAGCAAAAATAATTCTAGGATATTTTCTGCATTTATTGAGCAATAATTATTAGTATAAGAATAGAAACATTTGCACTTGGAAAATTCTGATATTGGTATGGTTACATCCTCTAGATAATATAGGATTATCAAATACTGATCTTTCACTAATCTTGCAAAGGCTTCAAAAATAGAATGTTAATGTTTAATATGACCTAAGAACTATAAGAACAATGGGTTAAGATTAAAAGAACAAAAGTATTCTTATACTCTAAATATTTAAACTTATTAAAAAAAAATAAGTAAAGTGATTGTGTATCTTTAAAAATAGTGTTTATAAAGACTTATGTGCTAAATGATTATTAGTTTGTCATCATCATTTCCTACAAATAAGAAAAATCATTGTTTTGAAAGACATTTTCTTTTATTAGAAACAGTTCAAGATAAATAAACCAAAACTATTTTCAGTTGTCTATGGAAATGACCACTGTTTTTATCAACAAGACAAGGTAAAGAATAAACCTCTTTATTCCTTAGATAAAACTTAATCACTTAATATATACGTTTTCTTTTTGTTAAATCAATACAGTTACAAAATCATTCAACTATAGTGAAATTAATATACTAATGATTGCTTTTTGGATCTTGTTGCTTGCTTTGTGATATGGTCATGAAAAAGAATAAAAAATTGAAAATAATTCATCATTGTTAGGAATCTAAAGAAATTTTAAGAAAATTTACTGTTAAAAATTTGTACTTAAAAAGTCAACTTTATCTGAGGTGTGTATATGTATAGACAATGTTTTGGAATGAAATCTAATGGAATGAGAAAGAAGGCAGTTTAGAAAATCAGATTGATATGTTACATTAGTGGTCTAGCATCATCAGAATCAAAGAGAATTTATTACCAAAAGCAAATTCTTAGTAATCAATTAATTTTGATTCAGAAGATTCTAGACAACTCGTGAAACATGTCAATTTGATTTTCTAAGCTGTTCTTTCACATATAGGAACAACATTGTATATGTGGGGGTTCAATATTATCCATGGGTTTAGGTATCCATTAGGTGGTTTTGCAACATACCCCCAATGGATAAGTTGGGCATACTGTAAATGTGATATTATCTATATTGCCTCTTGTATAAATAAACCCTTTCAAGTTGAGTAACAGGGGAATTTTGAACAGAAGGTAAATCAACATGACAGCTTGCAAATTAGTCAAACCATGTCTTTTTGGCTTTATTTACATAAATATATTAGATATGTTGATAGGAGTAAATGGCAAAGAGGAGAAAAACCACAGATGTATTCATTTTTAGAAAGAGGAAAAGTTTCCTTAATGATATTACTATATTTGCCAGTCAAGATGGTTAATATTTTACAAAGACATTCTGAGGACAAGTAATCATTGCAGCTATTTTCACTTCACTTCTAGAGCGTAAGCCTTCTGGGTTTAACCTCCTAATTATAATACCAGTACATTGAATGCCATTTAAAGTAATACATGCATGTGTATGTGTGCTGGCAAGTACAGTGCTTGAAAGAGAACAGTTTTTTAATAGTCATCCAAATCATAAAATAAATTTTTTGTACATATATCATCCAGCACCAATGATTACGTTTATATCCCAAAAATTGTTAAAAAGGAGTGTCATTGTTGAATAGATTAGAGCTAGAGGCATTACTGTATTTTCATTTTACCATGAGTTGGTTGGTTGTTTGGGTTTATGGCATATCAACCTTTGTATGTTATTTAATGCCAAATCCATTTTTATACAAATAATCAGTTCTATTTCAAACAATTCAGTTTTGCATGAGTACACAGTTTGTCAAAAACATTTCTATTTCAAGCAATCCAGTTTAGTCAAACAGTTCAAATTCAGTTTAGTAAAAGTATAGATTTTGTTTACACACAGTTAAATGTCAAAACAGTTCTATATTAAACAATTCAGTTTAGCATAAGTACAGTTTCAATATCAAAAACAGTTTCATTTCAAACAATTCAGGTTAGCATGAGTTCCCAGTTTAAATGTAACTACACAGTTTAATTGTAAAAAAAATATCTATTTCAAGCTATTCAGTTTAGTCAAACAGTTCTAATTCAAACAATTCAGTTTAGCATAGTTCTATTTAACCCATAGATAGGGCCCTATAAGTTGCTACCATTCCGGGCCACAGTGGACCTGGGAGCAATGGTAATGAAGGAGTGCTCCACATTCCCCAAAGCCCCAGCATCACTGGAACCTTAACATCTGATTGTTTAGTTTCATATCCAAGACACTCGTTTTTTTTTGGGGGGGGTATTACCAGTTGGTGTATTCTACAGCCCCAGTCAACAGGGCATTTTACCAAGGGTTCTTCATTAGAATCTAGTAATAATTACAATTAAATTTCAGTATTATTTTCTGTAAGAGAAGGGTTGATAAAGTTAATTAGAAATTCAGTGTGGTTAATGAAAACTAGTTTCAAACAAATTAATTGAATTAATAAATTCTAGAATAGACATGTAAAGTATCTTTCTCTGTCCCCCATACATACAAAACAAATGTATATATATTATCTCTGTGTATATCTGTTTCTCAATTCTTAAGATTATCTGAAAATGCAGACCTTCATCTCCAACATTTATTTCACTAAGAATAAAACAATGGGGATTCCCCCAAGAGACTATATAGCAACATTGGAAATCAGATCAGTCACATCAATGTGTAGGGAATAAAATGAAGATAAGGTACAATTTTCAAGAATGAGGATATTACATAATTAACTTCATTTGACACTTAAGTAGCAAAAATATCAACATCCTTTGGCACTGAACTGATAGGTTAGGTCAAGGATTGATTGTTCCTTGTTGTTGACATCATGTAACAAAGTACAACAAATAGCATGTTACTTGAAGAGGAGATGGACACTGGCCAAATAATCCTTATTGCCTTGGGAGATGCCATGAAAGAGAATACACATAAGATGCCATGAAAAAGAATATAACATAATAAATTTTGAAAAATTGTATCAATGTTAACTGGAAAAACAACAACAAAAAACAATGACATAACCCAAGACAAGATGAAATACTATGAAAATGTTTTAATTTAAGAGAGAAAAATTTATTAATTCCATAAAAAATATTCTAAAATAATCTAATATAAGAATCATTGTTTTGAACACATGACAAGCAATTAATTGAATGAAGTTTAGATTTTATAACTAATTAATAAAGTGAAACATTGAAATTAAGAAACATCACTAGACATGAAAAGGGCAATGATAGGAATAAATCTAAGATAGAAAGAGATCAATATGAATCAAAGAGCATATTAAACAATATAAATAGGAGTGCATAAAATGAAACCAAACACATAAGGACAATGGGAAAAGACCTAAGAGATGAAAAGATGAAATAGTGGAGTTTACTGATAAGATACGGCAAAGGCTAGCACAATCAAAGTTGCCATAGGAAGCATTGGAAAAGGTATTTGTCCATGAATGGACTCAAAATGGCGGATTATGATGAATTATGATTTTATTTCTAATCACAATCAGAGATGATTTATTAAAGCAATTGTTACCTCATTGAATTCCAGCTTTGGGAATGCTGTTGATTTATTCAGGACCAACACAGCCAAAGATAAAAATGTTAACAGGTTTGAATCAATAAACACAAATTGCTTTTATTATTTGATTTTCTTATTGTTAAATACATTCCTCATTTTCAATTTATTTTTTGTCTCTTGACAATAAATCTTTTTTTTTTATTATTATGTTTGGAACAGATGAAATGAATCTAAATGCAACAGAAGTTAAGAATGTTTTATCACCATAACAACCACCACCAACAACAAAAAATTAAGCTTTTAATTTGCACCAGATAATGTGCAACACAGGTAGAAAATGGACAGTTTTTTTAAATTAGAAAACATAAAAATATACATTCTTATTGTCACTTTCTTTATAATAACAAATATTTCATTTGATACTTACAAATTATTTGCCATCAAGTTGTTGGTTGGTTGTTTGGGTTCTATGGCATTTCAACTTTTATAGGTTATTTAACACCAAATCCATTTTTATGCAAATAGTTCTATTTCAAACAATTCGGTTTAGCATGAGTACAGTTTGTCAAGAACTTTTCTATTTCAAGCAATTCAATTTATTCTAACAGATCTAATTCAGCTAATTCAGTTTAGTATAAATATTCTACAGCCCCAGCTGACTGAGCAATTTGCCACTAGGTATTAATGGAAAAATAGAATCTATTTTCATTGAAAGAAAATGCCCAATTCTAAGATGCTACATGTATCAACTTCTATCATTTCCTTTTTAAAGGTTAACACATTTGGCATAACTTATTTGTATTTTGTGATTATTATTTCTTAATCTGCCAACCAATAGATTAACAAATTAAGCATAGTACTATAAGCTTAAGATCAAAGACCAGTTCCTATCATCTTCATGCCCATAAATTTTGACAATAATCGAAAAGTCTCAAGAAAATTCCAGGATATAATACTGAACAGAGAAAAAGAAGGCGAGGAGATATTTTTGAATTGCTAATTTTATCCTTCAATTACTTTAAAAAAAAAAATAAATAAATAAAAAAAAATCAATATTTCATACAAGTAAAAAAATAAATCCGGAAATAATACTTAAAGAAAATAGGTTGTTTGGAACATTTAAATGTGTAATAAAATTGCTCATTATTTTCCAAATAACTTGATATTCTATTTATAAATTTTATTTCTCTTGTTCATCTTTAAAATCTTGTGCAACCAAAGTTGGTTAACAATTTTCCACTGGATCTGACATTTTGACTGTACAGGCATGTGTACAGACAAGAATACACTTATGACCATACAAAAAAGAAAATTGCTCCTTATTCTGATGCTGACAAACTAACTTAATGGCATTTCTGAATCAGCTCTTTTCTTATCGTAAAACTGTTTATTATTATTATTTTATTTTTTTTCTATTTGAAAACCACAAAATTAAAATAAAGTACAGTAAGACCTCCTTGGGTTGATAGGTTAAAAGGTCCCAACCTTAATGGTAAAATCTTTGAACCATATATACCAGATAATGCCAAAAATTTTCACAAGGGGAAAAATACCTTATTCTTAAAATAGTCCAAATAAATTCTTACGTGTATCCCTCACTCCATTAAAAAAATTGACGTTTTCTTCGTTTGTCTACTTTTGGTGATAAGTGGTAAATAAACTCATTTGACTACAGAAAGGAAGAAACTAACAATTAAGAAATAAATTTGATTAAAGTGGCAGACCAACTTTAACAATGAAATAATTTACACAAATACATTTCAGCAATAAACTTCTTGGTTTGTATTTATTTCTTCTTTAATTCAAATTTCACCCTCCAGGATTAGATACTTCAGATTTTGATGGTTTTTGAGAACATTCAAATTGATTAATTTATTTTCACTTTTAAAATCTCAAAACTTAATATACATTTTATTCGGTTGAAATATATCGGAAAGAAGTTATAGCTTAAAAGTTTTGAACATGAAAGTTTTTCAGATTGACTGAAGACAAACGTTGTCAAATTCTACTGATAATGAAGTTAGAACTTAAAACTTAGAAAATATAAAATACAAACAAAAAGACATTAAAGCAATTAACCCTTTTAACCTATAGATCAATCGATATTTAACAATACAAACGGATCCTGATAGTTTCAGCAAAAGGGAGATCAGGTCAGATGCTAATATTAAAAGGTTTAATATATTGATCATTCACAGCCTTTCTTTTAATGGAATTATTGAATAGCTTTAAATAAATAAAAAATTCTGCAGCTTGGAGTGAAATTTAAATTTGTTATGTGGTTAACTTTTAGTGAATTTTGCGACCTGAGATACAAGATATCTGAGGACCAACTGACTAAAGATCCAAAAGATTAACAAACAAGATAAATGAGAAATATTATTGCATTTTCGAGGGAGGGGAACATATTTCAAATGTAATTTAAAAAGGAAAAAAAAGGTAGATGCCGTCAATATTCTTTATTAATCCACCCAAGAGACAAAATGTTACAAAATGATATCTGATGAAAATAGGTACTCTAAATGGCAAGTCCCTTCTCTTTCCAATAAGGACATGTAAAAATTGCTTTCACAAGTCATAGTAAAAGGTTAGGCTCCACCCCAACTGCTGTTAAGTCAAGCTTACAGATAAAATGTACAAGAAAATAATTAGCAGTTCATTCAGAATTAAAGTAGAAACTTCTAAAAAAAAATAGGCGTGTGAAGCAAACATTGATGCAAACATCCATGATCCGCTCATAAAATTTGAAATTTAACCCAGTGTTTTAGTCGGATATCTTTTTGATAAGTCTTATGTGTGAAATAGATAAACAACGACGAAAAAGTAAACTGATGAAGAATGGCAAAATCAGTTGAGTCAAAGAGATAAACTCGACGTTTTTTTTTTTAAATCTTAGAGTTATCTGAGAAATAATACTATAATCTAAATGGTTTAATGGAATTAAATTTAGTCCTCATTTTTTTTAGAGTGGAAGGTGTTAAAGTCAAAATGTATTTTAAAAAAATCAGGGTGTTAATAGAATTGTCTTGATTGCAACTCCATAATTATGCGAGAAACTAGTCATGGGCCGCATGCGGCCCTTTCTGAATAGCTTGCCTAATTTCATGAGGAAAATGTTTATTAAAATGTTACTCTCTCGCTCTCTCTCAAGCTAATGTCAAAGGGGAATAACTATTACACGCACGACTAACCTAAGTACTTTTAGTAGTGCGGCTCGTCTGATGAGCCATTTCTCACGCGGCCAGCTTCTTAAAAAAAAAAAAAAAAAAAAAAAGGTTGCCTCGCAGTAAACTTATAAAACTTTTTTTTTCTTCTTTTTTCATAGTTTCATACATATTAGTTAAGAAAATAAAATAGAATTAATTTGTAATAGAACTTACAAAATATACAAATACTGAACTAATAAAACTCCAATGCAAAACAAGAAAAAAAAAATTCTACGCAATTTTTTTCTCTATCCGAAAATAGGGTGAGTGGGGTGTGCAACTCAAAAAAGAAACTAAAAAACAACATCCGAAAATGAATAGAGCTGAGGGGATCTTGACTTTTTTCCCTTCTTATGCTAATAAGATGAGTAAAGGAAACCAGAATACTTGAATAGTCAGTTAATGAACTGTATTCTTCAGTATTTGAAGAGCTGGTCAACAAGGATTCTCATTGTCTACTCTAATGCAAATAAGAGGTCAGTCAAAAAGAAAAGGAGTTCTTAAAGAATGGCAATAAAAGTTGTTCATAGAAAAAGAGAAGACAAAAAATAGGCATCAAGTATTTTTGTTCTTTGAGGTTTTAAGACTCAAAAGATCACATAAGATTTTTTTCTTCCTTTAAAAAGACGTGTGTCTTTCTTATAAATGTAGAGACACACACACACACACACACACACACACACACTTTCTTTGAGCGTGATCACAAAAATATATCATAAGAGATATAAAGTTTAAAAGTTTTACATGACCTGACATGTTCATGTTGCATCAGTGCACAGTTAACAAGAGAAAGAGAGGATATAGGCCATTCCTTTGCATGTCAGACTGCTCAGTGCCACCAAAAAGAATCTAAGTAGCTTGGAAGGCTTTTAAGCCATAGATTTTCATTAGTTGGAATGAAAGAATAGAAATGAGAATATTTGGCCCAAGCTGGAGACAACTCAAAGGCTCTTTCATTGATTTTGACCCAAGAAGTATAAGGAATTGGTTTCACTTCCAATCAATACTACAACTTTCCTTTGAAAAAAAAAAATCCTAGTTTATGTGCTCATAGATGCATATTATAAGTATCTATGTATATGCTTCAAGCAGCCTGGAAATATATATCCATCCTCATAGTTTTCTGGGAAATAAAAACTGCGATGGCCTATTGCCACAACTTTGCTTTCGGTCATTTTCCAGAAGCCATTTGCCAATTTCCTCTTTCCATGTTAATGAGAGAAGATTGGCGAATAATAAATGGAAAATAAAAATGAACCATGACAAGTGCAACACTACAAAATGATGATATTGATGATGAACCAAGAATGAGTAAAATTGCATGTATTCTGAGTGGAGCCACTGCAATGATAAATTTCTGCAAGTTTGTCTTGATTCAGTTGATTCATTTGTTTAATGCTAGCCACTAAGAACATGGTTAGATAATGTATAAAGCTTAAGTAGAAATTTTCTTTAAGGAATGATGACACTCCTATATGAAATAATACCCAAATGACCGGGTTTTGTTCGTTTGGCTGTTCATCAACAGGTGTGAACCTTGTCGTTTCTTCTAACACCAGCCATGTGGGCATTTCACAGGTGGTACAAAAATAAAAACCAAACCACAAAAAGAGAGTAGAAGGAAGAAACAGACAAACACGGATTCAGAACTACAAAATGCAGGAAGTTGAAGTTGGCACTTTTTAACATTCTGTGTGTATGTATGGCTATCACAAGAACTCTGTGAAAATCCTACACAGCAACCAAAGATGCAGACTCATATGGTCATCGTCTTCACTGCTCAGTGTCTTTGGTCTTGACTCCATACCACCCTCCAACTGCTTTGGACCCACGTCTTAGAGTGGACTGACCAGCCCCACATCTTGGGCTTGAATCTGACTCTCTGCTCTGAAATCTCACTCCTAACTGATCAACGTTCTTCGTCTTTTCCTTTCGGTCTCGCAGGTTTTCAGTCACAGCTCTTTGTGTGGTCTTCGCGCCAAAATAGACAAAGGAATATCTAGACACTCTGCCACTGCTTCAAAAATGCTGAAGATTATTCCGCTAGCCACCCACAACACACAAATACTCATTATCATACTACATATACACTCTTGAAGAATTTTTTTTATGAGATATTAAAGATATCAGATTTAAAAAGAAAAAAAAAAAGTAACCAATAAGGCAGGATTTTAAGTTACATAAACTGACCATAAATTAACCTGTCAGCAATATTATGAGGACTTGAAATAAACATTGTCAAGAGTTAAACATCTTATGCCCTGCTCAGTGACCATGCTTTATTACAAATGTGAGGAGATGATTTTAAGACAATTTTCTAGAGACTGGAAAGGAATTATAATTTTGGTTTCAGGCGAAGAAAGTTTCAGCTTGATATTTATACATGAAAAAACGTTTAAAATTTTCAAAAACTAATAAAAAAAATGCTCTAATGTTCCATTAAATAGTTAGAAAAAAAATTGTTGACATAGCTCTATCTTTGATGATTAAGTAACTATTTAACAATATAGCAAGTTTAATCCCAGTAGTTCAGTCTTAAGCCTGCTCCTAAAAGATAATATCCCTTGAAGTACAAGTCCCTCTCCCTCTAATCAATAACTTGCTCTGTCGGCAGAGGGTTAGAATATGCTGACTGTATCCTTTGCAAAGAAATATACCCCTCTTAAAGAGGTTTCCTGGGTATGACACTAAACTGAATTTGTGGGTGAGGCTCCAGTTATGCCATTACTTGCAGATCCACACATAAATGAGTGTAATAGATCTGTTTGAAAATTACTGGTATTGGATAAGAATGCTTGAAACAATACAACTGTATACAAACAAAAGATTATTATCAAATAGAAATAGTAACAATATAATTGTTCATGAATTATTAGTATTAGGAACACTTGAAATCATAACTGCAAACAAATGATTACAGAAAAATAAAAGTGCTATCTTAAAAAATTTATTGCAATGGAACATTGAAAATATAGTTATGATTACAATTGAATATTTAGAAATTAACACATTACTCAATAAGTCCCGAGCCTGACATATAAATGGCATCACTAATAAAAAAAATCCAAAAGATTTTTATAAATACTAACCTTCAAATGACACATGTCAAAATTTGAGCCCAATCGAATTATTAGTTTACAAATTAGTTATTTAAGTGAAGCTACTGTTGCAAATTTTCAAAACAATGGAAAAATCTGAATTTTGTGTTGTTAAAGCATTGCTTTCTGATGGGAAAAAATACTGTTTAAGCAAAGCAATGGCTTGATAAGTGTTATTTGGACTCTGCTCTGTCAGGAAGGATGGTTAAGCATATTTACCAACCCCTCCACTTGGGAAGGATGTGACACAAGGTCAATTTTTAAGAGGAGTTTAACAGGTTTGACTTCAGAGTTTTCCTTCTCCTAGACTAGTTGCCTCACCAAGGCTGAAGAACCTAGTCTGCCCTACTATTTACCCATAGCTGGAAGGAGAATAATTGGATTCATACCTTTCCCAAGGGTATTAGTGCCATGTGAAATGCAATCAGCCTCATCCAGGATTTGAACTCGTGTCGCCGTGTCCATTTCCTACGATGATAACCATTACACCACAGGCACCTTAATCACTATAATCAGGAAGGATGGTTAAGAGGTGGTATGCTGACTTTAGATATGGTTGTACAGACACAAATGATGCCAAATGCTCAGGTCGCACAAATTCAGCAGTTGTCCTAGAAAACACCAAAAAACTCCACAAACTCGTTTTGGCTGATCATAAATTGAAGTTGCATGAGATAGCAGAGGAGTTGAAGATATTAGAAGGCAATGTATTCACCATTTTGCATAAACATTTGTCAATGAGAAAGCTGTGTTCTGGGTGCTGCATTTGCTCACAGTCAATCAAAATCAATACGTCGACTATTCAGTGCATTTGTTTGCAACTGTTTCAACACAACAAAAAGGAGTTTTTGCATACATATGTGACAATAGATGAAACACAGATCCATCACTTCAGTCTGGAATCAAACTGGCAATCAGCTGAGTGGACAGTAGCAGGTGAAAGCTGTCCAAAGTGACCAAAGACACAAACATCAGCAGGCAAGGTTTTGGCCTCTATATTTTGGGATGCGCAAAGTATTTTGTTCATCGATTACCTTGAGAAAAGTAGAACCATCAACAGTGAATATTATACAGCATTATTAGCGCATTTGAAGGAAGGAATTGCCAAAAAATGGCCACAAATGAAGAAAAAGAAAGTGTTCTTTCACCAAGACAATGAAGTGTCACTAGTCCATCGCAATGATAGCAAAACTACATGAATTGCACTTTGAATTGCTTCTGCACCCACCCTATTTTCCAGATCTGGCCCCCAGCGACTACTGACTGTTTGCAGACCTCAAAAAAATGCCCCAGGGACAGAGATTTGGCTCCAATGAAGAAGTGATATCAGAAACTGAGGTATATTTTAAGGTCAAAGACAAATTATTCTACAAAAAAAGCATCGAATTGTTAGAAAAACATGGGAATCAGTGTATCACCCTAGAAGGAAACTATGTTGATGAATGAAGTCGACTTTTGCCCTTTTGTTGTTTTATTAGTTAAACCCAGGACTTATGAGTGATGTGTCAATCAAGTCTTGGCATTAAATAACCCATAAGGAGTTGATATGCTGTTAAATGAATAAACTAAACAATACTTCTAATGTTTAACTGGTATTCTTACAACTCAAACTAGATTACACTAAACCTAATATAATCACATGATTAGGGTTTTTAATTTGAATTAAGACAATTACACTCAGGATATACATAAAATATACAGGTAACTGTTGATCTAATTTATTCTTATTTGAAGAAATCAGTTTGTAAATTTTGTCTTTGATCTCCCCCTCCACTCCAGTTAGGAGGAGAGTAATTAACTTTATATATACTTACCAACCCCTCCGCTCGGGCTGGATATGACACAAGGTCAATTTTTAAGGAGTTTAACAGGTTTGAATTCAGAGTTTTCCTTCTCCTAGACTAGTTGCCTCACCAAGGCTGAAGAACCTAGTCTGTCCTACTATTTACCCATAGCTAAAGGGAGAATAATTGGATTCATACCTTTCCCAAGGTATTAGCGCTATGTGAAATGCAATCAGTCTCATCCAGGATTTGAACTTGTGTCACCATGTCCATTTCCTATGACGATAACCATTACACCATGGGCACCTCCATAAAATAATTAACTTTATATGCATTAATTAAAAAATAAAATACTAAGATTCATTTATGTATGAAATTATTATTTGCACCTAGACTTAAGGCTTGATGGTTTACAGAATAAGATTGTACATTAGTATAAAAAAAAAAAAAATAAAATAAAATAAAATAAAAAGATAGGGAAGACACTGCATAATATTGCAGATTTATATCTGAGGTCATTGTTCTTTTCCAGCATGACAAGACACTCAACATTCTTTAAATTCATTTATGAAAGGATTTTAACCTCTATTCTAAAGATAAACTAACAGGAAATATTGTCAGCTAAACATTGACATGGAAAGGAGAAATTAACAAATAGAGAATTTTTCTTTTCCTTTTCAGAAGGAAAAAAAAAAAAGAAACAAAGCCAAGATTAGTATATTTATTATTTATAAAGTATAAATAGAACACTGTACTTTTACTAAAATATTGTTTTTTTTCCTTTTTTTTGTTTTATTTGGTTTGGTTCTTTTCATTTACTTTCCCCTAGAGCAAGAAGTAATGGATAACATGTGCAGTGTATTTCCTTGAAGCCTTATGGTAGTCATAGATTTCTCCCCTTGAAGATCTATACAAAGTTGCTATGAAGAATTTAATATTTCTCAACTACCACTGTGCCAATCCCAGTACACAGCAGGTAAGAGTAGTTAATGAACAAGGTGGGCTAAAATATATTAGGGAACCTAAGGAAATGATTAAGCGAGAGAAAGGAAGTCTCTTTGATTGTGTTTGGTTTCCAATTGCTTGAAGCCAACAGAAAGTCTCCTTCCGTGCTCCTCATTCCCTATTTAAACAGTTGACAGTGAATGTAATTACCATGGAGACAGAGTATTTCAAGAAAAAACATTCCACACAAGTCCTATAAGGGGGGGAAAAAGATGTAAATAATACATTTGATATAGTATGTGTGATGAAAGAACTGAAGTTTCCTTTCCTTGAAATATGTAAACTAGCAATGTAATTTGAAAACAATTTTAAAATGTTTAAAATTTGAATAAGAGAGTATCAAATATCAAAAGATACTGACTTAACAACCAAAATTTAAGGAATTTTATGAATATTTAATGAATGAGAAATCTCTTGTATATCAAACCATTTTTATCAATGCAAAAGATAAAGATGAAGATGAAAGATAGGAGTCGAGATAGATAGGCAGGCTGGCTGGTTTTTACAGCATATCAACTATTATAGGTTATTTAATGCCAAATCCTGTTTATACATATATATTAAATATATATTATTTGTAAATGCATAGTTTGTTTGGTAGGCTGGTTTGGTTTTTATGGCATATAAACCACTGTAGGTAATTTAATGTCAAATCTTGTTCATATATACACATTGAATATATATTATTTGTAAAAACTTCATTGATAACATATTTAATTGAAACAGAGTTCAATTTTGATACATAATGAAATGGTTTCAAATATTGCACACTTGTAGTCTTATTTGCATTCAATTAAATGGTGAAGACTGGACATTGGCCGAGCGGTTAGAGTGTTCGCCAATGGCCCGGGAGACCTGGGTTCAATCCCAGGTCGAGTCATACCAAAGACTCAAAAAAAATGGTACTTGATGCTTCCTTGCTTAACACTCAGCATTATAAGGTACGGATCAAGGGTAAAGTGGAGCAATACAGGGAAAGGAGTAGTGCCCTCCCCTACACCTTGGTGTAGAAGCTATCAAAAAGGGAGCCTTTGGGTCACCCTCGACTATGGTTGCCAACTTTTACTTTTACAACTAAATGGTGAAAAAGTACTATTTCTAACAATTCGATTTAACATAAGTCATTTGTTTGCACACAGTTTAATGGTCTAACAGTTCTGTTTGACCCATATATAGGACCCTATCAAGCGCTACCACTCTGGGCCAGAGTGAACCTGGGAGAGATGGCAATGAAGGGGTACTTTACAGTTCTTAAAACTCCAGGGCTGGAGCCTCACTATCAGATAATGTTTAATGTCATATCAAGGACACTCATTGAGTGAGAGGGGGTCTTATCCTTTTGCAGGGATGCAGTCAGTGTATTCTACAGCCCCAGTCAATTGGGCTACATATAGTTTGCAGATAACATTTTTAAATGACTCGGAGCTCACTTCTTTGCAAACAGTTAAATGGTTTCAAGTATTTGTAGCACTAACAATTTAATTAAACATAACTCATTTGTTTGCATTTGATCTATAAGGGAATAGTTTGTAGGTAATTTTATTTTTAAAAAGTTAGAGCTAATACCTAATTTTGTGCAAACAATAGAATAATTAGGTTCATTTAAAAACTTTAACAAAATATGTTTACAAATCATATATATCTAATACATATGTATAAATGGGATTTGGCATTAAATAACCTACAATGGTTGATATGCCATAAAAGCAAACCAAACTAAGGAATCGAAGTCCTATGTACCATACTAAAGAAAACTTAGTAAATAAATGTGTAACTCTAAAAAAATAATAAAGCTTTTGTTTGTGTCTAAAATATACATAGATACTCTGTGAGAGAGAGAGATTTTTCTCCATTTCTCAAAAGTCCCTTCATTCTCTAAGTTCACCAAATTAAGTATTATATAAAGAAAGTCTTACCATATTTAGTAAAGAATTACCAGATACCATAATAGAGAATCTGATCCTGTTTTAGCAATCAGATCTGTGCAGGAAAAAAAAAATCATAGGCTAAGATGGGATTAGTTAACATGTCTGCATCTTGGCTCAAGCAAACAACTTGTAGCTTTAGAATGCTAAGTATTATTTTAAAGATGGTAAAGAAAAAAAAGTAAGAAACTGTAGTAATAGATCAGTATTTTACTCAATATCCAGGAAGTTCTGATCACCACAAAAAATCAAATACTTGTCAAAGTTGTCTCCTTTCTTGCTTTAAAAGTAATCCAATATTAGAAAACGGTGGAAACACAGGATTTTGAATCAGTGGAAGTATACAAGTTATAACATAAAAAAAATTATATTCACTGACCAGGCCAGAAATATATCCATAAAATATCATTTACCAAGGTTCTTTTTCTGACATTTTTCCAATTTTTGTTTCATCATAAAAGTGATCAGTTGTCTGAATTTCTTAGACGAAGCTTGATGATTTTTATCATTAAGGGTTTTTGGATTATTGTCTTCATCTTTATTGTTATTTCCACAACGTTTCCAGCAGGACACATAGCCTAGTGGTTATAGGCTTTGGTTCTCTAAGCTTTTATGGAGACAATCATCTGGAGGTTGCAGGTTCAATCCTGACAGCAGGCGAGTAACAATAAAAGGAATTCTTAACACTTGTACCGGTTATGGTTAACAGAGTTAGAACCGGCAACCCCCGTGGATTCAATAAAGGACGTAATTTGAAGTTCCATGTAGGTTCCCAAGTTCTACAAACACCTGAAGAAGGCCAGAGGACTTATTGGCCGAAATGTTGTGGAAATAATAAAAATGAAGACAATAGTCCAAAAATTCTTGATAAAAAGTGATCAGTTATTAAATAAATTTCACTACATTTGAAAGTGTGTTTGTGTGTGTGTGAGATTATATTTGTTGTATTTATGTTTGAAAATACCGTGAAATGAAAATTGAAATTTGACTAGCTATAATGATACATTGGACTTAAAAGATCTTGAATAATTCTTCATATGATGTACTATAAACTTACGTCACTTCTGAAGATTTGAGAAGTTTAAACTTAGTCGACTACACTTTAGTGTCAATATTCAGTTCAGTGCATTGACAAAGAGATTATATGAATGAATGCTTATGTACAAAGGCTATGAACTTAGAAATGTAACTATCTTCTACTATAAACCTCATATTTAATATAACAATGTTGTGGTATCACCAATTTTTAGATGTTAAAGTTTATCTTATTAAATAAGGATAGATCAATAAGCTTGATATGTAGTTATTAGCTGAATTTAGATCTGAAATTTTCATCGTATGATGTTCAATCTATATTATTAATATCCATCATTAAATATCATTAACAAGGAGGAAGATTATGTCAAAAAATTAAATATTTGATGTATATAATCAATAGTTCTTCACTATAAGGCTATGCACTTTTGATCTAACTACATACAATTGTTTCAATTCACAATGGTATAGTTTGTATATTTTCTAAATATTTAGATGTAGTATATCAGTCCTATTGACATAATGGTTAGGGTGACCACCAATGGTCCGAGAGACTGTGGTTCAATCCCAGATCGTGTCATACCAAAGACGCACGAGAGGAGGGAAATGGTACTTGATTCTTTCTTGCTTAACACTCAGCATTATAAGGTATGAATCAAGGATAAGTGGCTCAATATAAGGAAAGGAGTAGCCCCCTCCCCTACACCTCGATGTAGTAGCCATTGAAAAAGAGAAATTTCAGGACGCTCTTGACAACGGTCAGTCAACTTACTATATCAGTCCCATATTCCTCCTCATCTCAGAGATACTGTTCAATACCAATTAATCTAATGGAGACTTGAAAGAAAAAAATGCAAAGTTTCTGCAAAAATATAAAAGCAATAAGGAACACTTTCTTCCTTATAAATACTACATCTGTCCCATAATAGTCATTACATTTTGTGTATGAGATATAGATGCAAATGTAACAACTATTGTAAGACAGGCATTATCTTCCAATTAGGTTACGTTAAAATGTATATTTTCTTCTGTGCTCTGATACATTTTGTAACTGGCAAAAAAGATTTCTATGTTTCTTTTTGTTTTAGAAAAAGCAAAACTTTTATTTAAATAGTATTCAAACTATTATTCTAACAGTCACATTATCATACCTTCTTAAACAAATCTTGATCTTTAATGTTTTGGTTCTCATGGTTTTCATTATAACAAAAGAGATCACAGAAAAGAGTTTTTTTTAAAAAGAACAAAACTTAATTATTTTTCATACAAGTCACTTAAAGATTGGTTTAGGCGGCTATTAAGTTCGATATTGAATAACACTATAAGATGATTACATTATAAAGGAAAAAAAGTGAAAGATCATTCTTAGCATTTGATAGTAATCTCTATTGAAGAATATAATGATCAGGATGAACACAAAGTTGCCATACATATTAAATTGAAAATTAGATAGTAACACAGTTACGATAAAGAAAATCTTACTATGACATGCTGTTTTGCTGTTAAAATGATATGTATATAAAATCAGATCATAATATAAATAAACAATTGAAAAACCGTATTTTGACATGAGTGATGAAAATAAATTGAAATAAAAGCTAAACTATAAAGGGAAAACTATTAATGCACAGTGGATGTAGGAAGGTGTTGAGGTTGGTAGTTTGGTTACTAGGTTCTACCAGCCAAAGTCATAGACACAAAGCAAACATCAAAAGGCGTGTGTGTGAGAGAGAGAGAGCAAATATCAAAGAAACCTATCAATGTAGGCAAGATTAATGAACCATTCTGTATATTTATGAAGGAAATGCTACAGTTAGCTGAAACAGACATTGACAAATAATGATAATAAAAAAGGGGGAAAAAAAGAAAAATTTTGTCTCATTGAGGATAAGACAAACAAGAAAATAGAAAGGACAAGTCATTTAGTATGGAAGATATTGTCCTGATATTAATGATTCTTTGTTGACTTAAAGTGTCAAGATATTTCTACTTTTGTAAGGGTGCTAGCTGTGTACTGACAACTTAATAACAAATGATTCTGAGGTGAAGGACACACCTTTTATACAATAGATGTGCTTATACTAGATGCGTTCAAAAAGTATCAAGACTGAAGGTGTATTTATTATTTAGAGAAATGAGCAACGAATGAACCATTAATTTTCTTAAAAATAGTCCCTTGGAATCCAACACTTATTCTTTTTGTATTAGTCAAACTAAGAACATCTGAGATTGCTCTTTTGATAGGGGATGCAGTACTCCCCACACTCACCAGACTTAGCTCCACGTAACTTTTATTTTCTAAACTGAAAATATATCTCAAGGTTAAGAGATTTGCTGATATAGTGGGCATTCAAAGAAATATGAGGCGTATCTTCATACCATATTTAAAAAAAAAAATAAAAGGTTCAGGGGTGTTTTAACTAATGAAAAACCCACTGTAATAAGTGTGTTGAATGGGACAATTCTGAAAAACATGTTTATTCATTGTTCATTTCAATCTTTTTTTAACACACCTTGTTGCTATTAACTTTTTCAAAACCTGGAATGTGAACTATAAGATATTTGATCTAAATGAATTACATTTATCACTGAATTAAGTGCATTAACAAGGATGGAGGTTATGTTGGAAAAAATATTTGCAGTATAAATTTTTTTCCAACATCATAATGTTACAGACTAATATACACCATTTGTTCCAACTAATAATGGTGCAGATTGTATATTTTCTGCATATTTAGATGTTATATATTATTCCTATATTTCTTCTCTTTCGGAAATAATGAGAAATTTGATATGAAAATACAAAGTTTGTTAAAAATAAAGATAAATGCAATTAGGAACTAAAACTATTTTAAAGCAATATCACAATAGTTGTTACATAAAGTGTACTAGCAAAAATATGCACCGTCCGGCAGCAAGTATTTAAGTTTTAATGTCATGAAATATCATGATAAATTTTTATTCTAATTGATTTCTATATAAAATTATACATAGAGTTGCTTTTAATACATTTAAGAATAAAAGAATAATATTAGAAATAGATAACACCAATTGTTTTGTTAAAAATCAGTATGCAAATTATCAACACCATATACTACGTAAACTTTTATTTCATAGTAACGTAACACTTGGCAGTATTTTAAATGCATTAATAACATGTTTTTTGTTGCTTTTTTTTTTAAACCAAAATCTAACTCAGCTTAGAACTTAATAGAGGCTTTGTTAATAAATATGATGCTGATTAAGATTAAATAATGATTATTTGATAATCATTGAGAATCTAAAATAAATAACAGAAGGAATTATGACATCAGGGTGATGTAGTTTTGGTTACAAACCATAGGAATACATAATCTCCATTATAAGATGACATTATCTAGCTTCATGCTCAATTGGAAATGGTAAAACATCTATAATAATACGATGACATCCACATGTAAATGTAACATTATGGGACATATATAGTATTTTTCGTCAAATTAAATTCCAGTATTGCTTAAAATAATCTTCAATGCTTCAAATGATGATCAGGTCATGCTGACAGCACTGATTCTCTTGACTTTCTCACCATCTGCGGGGGGGGTGTCCTCGTGGTGTAATGGTTAAAGTGCTGGACTGCGGAATCGTAGTACGTGAGTTCATACTCCAGTTGCGCTATTACATTCACTTTTGGGCAAATACCCTTGGGAAAGGTATGAACCCCCTTATCCTCCCAGCAATTGGTTAAATAGTACCACTACTGTTTTTCTAGGAGAATGGCTTTGGCATTGAATAACCTAAAAAGAGTTGATATGCCATTAAACAAAGAAACCAAACCAAACCATCTGTCCCAATCTTTCATTGTTCTTGGCAGATCCTCTACATGGCAGCCAGTCTCTGCAAGTTTTTGGTGGTCAGCCAGCACTGGTGTGTCCATATATAGGAGTCCACAAGAGAACATTACTTATGAGTTTGTCCTTGCTTCTCCAGTGCTCAGCATGTATGGTTGGTCTTACTAGGATGGTTTGTGAGATGGAAGATAAGTGGCAGTGCAGTTGCTGTTTTGTGGAGTGCAGCTACTAGGATTTATTCAGAACAGCATGCAGCACGCTTGTGTAGTTCTCTACAGCTAAGAATTTCCATCATTTTATCAGAGAGATGAGACAATCGATGACCTATCAATAGCAGTCCATGCCTTACCAATGCATATACTGACATCACTTTCTCTAGATAAGATATTGCCACTGATGTACGTGAACTGGTCTACTAATTTCAGAGGTTTGTCATTTAATGTAGAGAGGACTTCATTTTGTTTAAAACACATGAAATCTGTTTTATTCTAATTCACATGCTCTAGGCTATACAGCAGTGATTTGGCTTGAGCAGGTGTATTTTTGAGAAGTGCTAGATTATCTGCCTCGTCTGCAGCCATCATAGTTTCTTTGGGATGTTGTTTGCCCATTCATCTTGTGGCTGTAGAATACATTAACTGCTTCTCTGCAGAGGAGTAAGACCCCCCACTGGCCAAAGAGCGTCTTGGATATGATAAACAATCTGATTGTGAGGTTCGAGTAATGCTGGAGTTTTGGGGAATGCAGAGTACTCCTTCATTGCCATCACTCTCAGGCCCACTTTGATCTGGAGTGGCAGCACTGGATAGGATCCTATCAATGGGTCAAATAGAACTAAACTATGTACTTATGCTAAACTGAATTGTTTGAAATAGAACTGTTTTTTAACATTGAAACTATATACTTATACTAAACTGAATTGTTTGAAATAGAACTTTATATGTATAAAAATGGATTTGGCATTAATAACTGACAATGATTGACGTGTCATAAAACCAAACCAAATTGGGATGTTATAAAATCTACCCTGCAAATTGGGTTTTAAGTTAGTAACACTGAATTAGATTTTGCTAAGGACTAATAAGTTAATGTCAGCAATAGGTTACTATTTCCTAGTGACCAAAACCCAAACGTAATAACAATTTTTTAGTCTTGATAATGGTAGTAAAAGAAAGAAAAAAAAAAAGATTTGATGAATGACAGTAAGAATTTTTTCCCTTTGGCTTCAAGAATAAAAATTCCATTTAAATAGTTTAAAAGTATTATTGTATTGTGTGAAAGCAAAAATTATTCTTCTTGCAAATATTCTTTCCTTTGTAATTTATAAATTATTTAACCTTTTGTTTCTCAGGAACTGTTTTTGTTTTATATAGTGTTTACATTTTTTCCCCCGCAAATCAAGTATTATCCATTGTTATAAATGTTGATTTTCCAATTATCTTAATAGCAATAATAGAAGTAGAACAAGACTATTGCACAATGATCTTGTTATAATTAATGGTTATTGCTAGCAAAAACAATACACTGATATTTGATAATAGCAATCAATCTCTAAAGCGGAATTACAAAACAAAACTTCTTTTAGGAGTATGACAAAGCTACATTGTACTTAATAACCAGATAAATTATCAGTACAGTTGAACCTTGACTTCGATGAATTTTTGGAACTTAGCAGCCCATTACAGTAAATCGCAGACAATACACATAAATTTTGATATAATCAAGAAAATTAAAAAAGCAAAGTCTTCTAAGTCATAAATGCATAATATATATATATATATATATATATATATATATATATATATATATATATATATATTATTTATTACACACACAGTACAACATTATATGCTGTACATGTACTACATTGGCCTTTCCCTGCTCTCTCTATTTTAGCCTAGTGTTGATACTGCAAATTTCAACATAAAGAACATTGTTGCAATGCAGTGTTTGAGTGTGAAATTTTTCCGGTATCTTGTGCTGCTAACCCCTATGAATGTAAAGGGTCAACTGCATTTGTTCATTTTATAATTTATAGCACACAACCTTTTCAAACAAATATGAATCCAATAAAGTTGGTAGTAGATTATTTTGCATAATAAGCAAATTTATTTTGGTATATAAAAATGCTTCATTTTTCTAAGTGTTAAAAATGAGCCAAACTAATGCAAATAACTTTCAAGTAAGCTATACAAAAAATACTTGTCAACAGAAATAGTGAGATAAGAATCACCCTTAAGAGACCATAACAAGTTTAAGGGTACTACACTTCTCTTTAAGTTTACCTAAGATACACTTGATGTCTATGTAAACTATGTGGCACATTCCAATGTTCTAAGAACAGTAGAAGGAAGTTGGGTGGAAACCAGATCAAAACCATTGTGCTTAATGTAGTGTAAGGAATGCAGAGAGCCACATTTGTTCATCTAGAGAACTTGGCACAGTGACACAAGAAATCCTGAAAATTAATAAGTGCTGACCTCTAGAAAGTGAAAAGTGAACTATAACATGCTAAGCAACAGAAACTAAATAACATCTAAAGGAAATAAACCATTTTATAAGGGTTGCCTTTTGTTATAGAAGGATGATTAACAAGTATGTTTGAAAATCTATTATTAGTTTGATTCAGACTACTCTATTGTTGTGGTATTACCACTGGCTAATAAATGTCTACTCTACAAGGTAAAGGTGGTGTAAAGGTTATCAGTGTAAAAAAATGGAATTAGCAAGCAGAGTTCAAACTCTAGCTGAAGCTGCTAGCATTTATTTACCAGTTTCCTCTTAAACGGCAGGAATCTACTTATTCTACCAACTACAGTTAAAATAGTAGGGCTGATTGCATTATAGCCATGGCTTTTGCCAGCCTAGAAGGAAATCTGAATTCAAACTATGGAAAAAGCATCAGAAACCACTCCACTATCTATCCCCAAAATAGTCATAGTTATTCATAGTTTATTGATAAAGAGGATGTTGTAAGGCCAAAACTGCCATAGTTCTATTGTAGAAGATGTATGTACATTCTGTTAATCTAATGTAAATACATTTTTGGATTCAGAATCTCAAATAAATTCTCTTCACTTCAACATATTTCAGACTAAATTTAGGGTTTGTCCTATATGCTTTCCAAAATATGATAATCATCATTACTAGCAACTAAAAATTTCTAAATTTTTAATTGAATATTAGAACCAGTTTATATAACTGAAGTTGAAGGGATTAGAAATGAGTTAATAACTCTAACGAGCCTCAAAATAAAAACACAAAAGAAACTAATAATACTTGAAGAGAGCTAGGCAAATTACCTGAAACTTCATATATGCATAGTATTAACCCAGCATCAACTAAATAATGTTTGTTCAAAAGGTAATTGTCAATTATATATATATCAATGCACAGCCTGATGATGAAAAAAAAGCATAAAAATTTTTTAAAAAAGTTATTTCAATAGTCTCCTTTAATTTCGTGGTGAGTATAAATGACACTGAATATTTTTCAGTGAAATTTCAAATAAAAATTCAGATGAAAACCACATGTTAAGCCATGGACTATTAATCCACTAAGTATATATATGAGTTGATTTTGTCAATGTTCCCTATTTTCGCATCAAACACTTATCTGTGTGTGTGTGTGAGTGGAAATGTATATTATTTTAATAAATATGAGAGGATCAAGGTATATATATATATATGTTGGTGTCTAAAGACATGAAATTGATATTTTATCAAGTCCTTACTAGTATTAAATTTTGAGATTAAAGATTAGATTTTTTTTAGAATTATAAATGTGATCTCCAGTAATATAACTATGAAAATATACTATGACAGTAGTAGGACACTCAGTAACAATTGAATTCTTTTAAAGTTGTAATAGTCAGCTCAGCTAAGTTGCTAACCTCTACTCTACTGTGAGTTAATTTGTATTTATTTTTATAAATGGTGTGTTCAAGGGACGTAACTCAATAATGTATTTACATCTCGTAAAAACTGACCTGGAATATTTGAGACTACATATATAAATACATCTAATATTTTATTATAGCAGATAAGTACATAAAAAGAAAGTAAAAATGTGTGTGGTATGCAACATATTAGAATCAACACCGGTTGTATGAGCATCACAGAGTGAGCTTGTTTTTCTGTTATAAACCATTCACCACTATTTCTATTCTACTGCAATGTATTTTTGTACCTACAACATCAAAAAGGAAATTACAAATATGACATCTCATAAAAAATAAAGCAAATAACAGCATAATGCTTGACTAGTACCTCTTCTTTCTCTACATAGAAAGAAGACATTGTTGTTTGAGTTGTTTCCACAAAGTTCAAAAGAAAATAGATTCTGTTCATTTCTTTCTAATATAAAATAAACACATGAATGTTTTAATATTAAAATGTCTGTTTTGGTGTAAGTAAGAAAAAGTCATAGAACTAGTAAAACTTTGACTATGAAGGCTTGTAAATGGATATATAAGATCATTTAGAAGTGTTTAAAAAAAAAAAAAAAAAAAAAAAAAAAAAAAAAAAAAAAGAATGAATCCAATATTTTGAGAGATCTACAGCTTTGTTCAGCTGAGTTTATCAAAAGGAAACAAGGAGAAAGCACTGAAATAATAGCTAGAATTCTCCCTATTTATTCTCAGCCAGTTGTAGTAGGGTAAGTAAACATACATACCTTAGTGATTATGTCCCCGCCACCAATGTACACTAATTTCTCACAAGAACTGATTACAAAATGTAAAGCAAGAGTTCCAAGGGAAAAAGACAACATCACAGTTGTGTGTTCACCTCTGGCTATTATTTCCTCTTCCAATAAAACCAAAAGAAAGTGATTTCTATTTGTGTAAGTTCAAAACATTTTTTCTGAAATAGCTACTTGCATACATTTGGATGTCAGACTGAAGAAAGTCTTTCCTGGCTTGAATTCAGCATTTTTATTTTTTTATTTTTAAACTTTTGTTGAACTATTAATGGAACATTATGATATTTAGACAAGAGATCAATTCTATCTGATAGCCGTTTGCTATAAATTTACATATACGCGGTGTATTCAATAAGTTTCCAGGCTTTTTTTAGACAGACATTTAAAATTGTAGACTCTTGAAAATTCAGTATGTTATTGCTATTTATCTTATGAGATGACTGACCAATTTTTATGATTTCAGGTTCAAATAAACTGCTACAGCAGCAATTGGAATACACCCTACTAAAGCCTGATTGTCATAGCTGGTGAATTTCAAAAATGCAATCTAGATGTGAGGATACTTTAGAAGAACAATATGCAATAAAATTGTGTTTTAAACTTGGAAAAATGCCACAGAAATGTATGGGATGCTTCAGACTGCTTTTGGAGCATCTTGCATGAATCGAGCATCAGTTTTTGAGTGGCATAAGAGATTCAAGGAAGGCAGGGAGTCTGTGAGGGATGATGAGAGGTGTGGGAGGAGTAAGGAAGTCAATACATCAGAGTTGATAGGCCAAATGGTTAGGGTTACTATGTTGAGGTTTTAAAGGAGTTCAGGAAGAGATTCCATCGGAAGAGGCCAGCTCTCTTCAAATCAGGTCAGTGGCATTTCCACCAGGACAATGCATCAGTCCCCAATTCCATCCTTGTCACAGACTATTTGACCAAGATGGACATCAAGACAGTTCCTCACCCTCCCTATAGACCAGACTTTGCTCCCGGTGACTTCTGCTTATTCCCTAAGCTCAGAAGTTGTCATTATGAGACAATTGAGATGAAAGAGGCTGTGACGAAGGTCATTGACATGCTCATACAAGAGGACTTCCATGGGGTTTTCCAGAAATTGTTGGAATGGCACAACAACTGCATTGCAGCCGGAGGAGATTACTTCGAAGGGGACTAGAGTTTCATGTGTGTACTATCAATAAAAGTGCCCATACGAAAAAAGTCTGGAAACTTATTTAATGATCCTTGTATAGCAATGTGTTGCAGAATTATAAAATTCACTTATAATCTGAGGTTATCACAAACAGTGTAAAAAGAATTAGAAAGCAAGAAGGTTTCAGAAGATGATGATGTATTAAATGAGACACTTGAAAGAAAGGAAAAAAAAAAAAAAAAAAAAAAAGAACTTTCAAAACTGCTCTTTTTTTTGGCTTGACTATCTCACTAGACAACTGCATGCAGCTAAGAGATTAAAGGAAGCTTGTAATTCACTTGTAATTCATAAAGGGAATTTGATATATTTAATATTACTAGATAGTCCTTCACAATATAGAAACTATAACAATGTAACATTAAAAAGTTTTCAATCTATGAGAAAAACTGTCATGTGTTTGCATATCTATTTTTTGTCAGTAACACTTGAGAGATAACTATGAAGTGCAGATTATTAAATAGTCTCTAGTTGATTTGTTTACAAATGCATAAAAGGTGACTCAACAGGGCACTAGATTATTCTAGTTCATAATAAAATACAAAATGAGGAATTGATAAAGTAATTAAATATAAAAAAATTCCTAATTTAAAAAAAGAAAAATCTCTTTATTTTCATGCTATATTTGTGAGGATTTTTTTTTTTTTTTTTTTAAATCAAAAAATCTTACACTAATAAGAAAAAAATACTATTTTGAATACTTGGGAAGTAGTTATCTAATGTAAGCAAGTTCAAGTTCACCATGTGCTCTGAAAGTATGGCCACACAAGACTAAACTTAGCTGTTAGCATTTTTCATTGACTTCAGTGAACATTTTCAATATCATCGAGAGTTCATACCCAATTCAATACTCCAATAATGCAGTGTATAAGCAATATATACATACAGATTAAAGTTACAGATGGCCCTCCATATTCACAGTTGTTCATGGAACAGAAACTCCACAGTAGAAAAAACAAATACCTGAAAACCCATTTTTAATTTGAACTACTGATACTGTTGACTATTTGCCACATTAAAAAAAAAAAAAGCTAATACATTGTATCAACAGAATGGTTTACAGATTTAAAATCATTATCAACAATTTAGACAAATATAGAAAAAAAAGCAGCAATACAGTACATGTACAGTATGTGATGCAATATAGCCAGAGTACATATAGTAAGTAGTAAATAATAAAATAGATTAATAATACATATATTTCTAACTTCCTTTTTTTAATTTAATTCTTCCTTATATTTTCTAGTCTACATGAGTCTTCCTGCTATTCTCATTTAATTATTGATGGAAAACTCATGAATAATCAAATCTGCAAACATTAAAGTAGGATTGTATTTCAAGGAAATTTTATTTTTACTCATTTAACTTTTCTTTAAAATCATTTAAACACCACATGGGGTTTTCCATCAGAATGGCTTTAACATCAAATAATACCAATATTCACTGCAGGTGTTTCTAAGTATGAGCACATGTATAAATTCATTTTGATATTATATTTATAAAGTGCCAACTCTTTTGCCATGAGCAAGTGTGATACGAGATCAATTTTTAAGTAGAGTAAAGCTGGTTTGAATTCAGAGTTTTCCTTCTTGACTAGTTGCCTAACTAAGGCTAAAGAACCCAGTTTTCTCTATAATTTACTCATATCTTGGTGAATAACAAATGGATTCATGCCTTTCCCAAGGCTGTTGCTGATGTCTGAAGCAGCTCAGCAAATCCTCTCAGGTGGTTTGTCATCATAAACGTCACAATTGGTACAGTTGCAGACAGCTAGAAGCAATGGCAGAAATTATGACACTCATCTCAGACATGGCATTATAGAATAATTACTCATGTAGACTTCTTGAGCACCCTTTATCCCTCAGTCTATCTTGCTTGGGGGTATGAGAATACTCAACATTGGTTTGGAAGCCAACATACAGAAGCTGCATTATCCATCTAGCCTCACCCAATTCTATAAACACCACCTCATTCTCCGGAAGATTGAAAGGATAGTAGAAAACAGAAACCAGCAATATGCACTCCAGACAGGAATTTGCTGGAGAGAATACTGTCTCTCTTGCCAAATTTTTTACCCATCCCACCCAGTCATAAATTGGCCACACACAAATTGGCGATGCTTAAAAATCAGATTTTCATGTAGAATCACTTGTTATTGATCTAATACATACAAACAGTAAAGACCACCTTGGAAGCATATTTCTGGACAAAAGAGGGTAACATTAACAATCACTGATTTGGCATAAGAAATAAAAATATTATGGCAATCAGTTAGTTCATTAGTCTACCATAAGTACTAAGTTAGGACTATTCATAAGTAAACACAAGGATATAACTTTGCTCATTAACAAACAATGCCCTCTTACCAAGTACTTTTAGAGATTAATGAGATTTTTTTTTAAACAATAAAAAGATTATATTTTTCTGAAGTTATACATACAATAATATCCTAGCTGATTCACTTTTGTAATAAATTTAAGAATGTTAAATTTCTTAAATTATGATAAAAGATGGTATCATGAAGAGTTTCCAAAAAACTGTATATTGTACACTTTGGTTAATGTACCATGTGTATAACAAACATAATTGACTTCCACAATTTATCACATAGTGATACATTGCAATACCTAATAATTCCCCAGGTCTGAAAAGTTAAGATACACTGTACTTAATTCATTCTCCTTTGTAGAGTCTCAACAACTACATAATGCATTTTAAAATGATTTCTGATGCAATATCTGCACTGGAATAGTATTACATGATAATTGTATGCCAACAACCAGGCCATTGGCCAAATGGGTAGAGTGTTTATCAGTGGTCCGGGAGACCGGGGTTCAATCCCAGGTCGAGTCATATCAAAGACACAAAAAAATGGTACTTGATGCCACCTTACTTAACATTCAGCATTATAAGGTATGGATCAAGAGTAAAGTGGAGCAATCTAAGGAATAGAGAAGTGCCCTCCCCAACACCTCAGTGTAGTAGCTATTGAAAAGAGAGCCTTTGGGTCATCCTTAACTATGGTCACCAATTTTACTTAATTCATACTCATATATACTCCCATATGCACCCAAATTTCTTCAAAAATTGCTAGTTACCAAAATAACCTATCAAGCTAATATCTAGTTATGCTCTTTTATAATGACTTTATGTATAGCCATTTTGTTTCATTCTGAAATTTTGCATCATATGCAGAGTACCTTGCAAACCAAGGTAATGAAATTATCAAAAGTAGAAAATGGGATACTATTATGCCAATGTTTCAACAGAAGAGGACTGGCATACCTAGAAAATCAACAATTAAAAATCCTGGTTTTAACTAGCTTTTCAACTGGTGGGAAATATGTAACTATTATACCAATAAAGAAGGTCATAACATTATTACTTATAATAAATTCAGTAATATGTAAACTAAGTTTTTCTCACCTTACTCAGGCACTTGTGGTTATCAGTGAACCTATGTAGACATTGTGGTAAATTGCTCAGTTAACAATAATAATTTGTCGTTATATAATGTAGAGTTAAAAAAAAATGTGAAAAAAAAAAATTCTCTATTGCTGATGTGCACAACTATTTCATATTGTTAATTATATATCAGGATTCATTTAATAGGTGCGAATTTTAAGATATTAATGAGGTTACTATAACATGAACTCATACCATATATATCTCCCTTGAGTCTCATAAAAATCTTATGAAATTCAGCTTACTAATTCTTAATCTTACTATAATTCATGACTTTTTTTTATCTGTCTATAATCATATAACTCGAGAACAGAGCTACTGCCAATAAATTTTCTGTTCACAAATTGTAGTCTATTCTTAGCATATCAGTTTTTTTTTTAAGATTCAAAAAGTTTTAAATTCTAATGAGACTAAATTTACAATATAAGTATAATGCTAATTTGAGCCTTTACTTTGTGTTTTTTTGGTTAGCTAAACAGAATGTTTTTTGTTTTTGTTTGGTTAAACCAATTAAAATTTCCAAGCCATAAACCAAATATTTTTGCAAAATCATCCCCCAACAGTCATTGGAAATTCATGTTTTGTTTACATTTGTAATATGAGCAATAGACACCAGAGAGCCATAAACTTTAACCTTTCAACTAATAAGTCCTCAAAACAGTTTGGTTATTAGCTTAAAATAATGTCTAGTTTTTTTTTTTAGTTATTAATCTCTTAAAAGAATAGCATCTTTCATTTCTTACACTATAAGATATAATATTGGATCGAGTCAAATACATTTTTTTTTAAAGCAAGTCATAACTATACATTTCAAACTTCCAATGTTTTAAATGCAACTAGAAATTACCTGATTAAAGAGTGCCTTTATCGGTTATTTTCATTTCAGTAGTGATAGAGTGTGCATTATATTTTAATCTATGATCCCAAGCTTCAAAAATGGAGGAACTGAAAGTGCATATTCAACATGTAATGTTGTGGAAGTTTAAGAATAACAAAAATGCTATAGAAACAACTAAAAGAATTTCTAGTTTTTAAGGTCAAGGTACTCTTACTGATTGCCAAGTACAAAACTAATTTTCAAAGTTTTGTTCTGGCAGTATGTCATTGAGAGATGAACCAAGAACAGGATGTTCATTAGACCTCAATCAAAATGTTTTAAGAGAATTGGAGTGCAATTAGCACAAAAGTACTATATTAGCAATTGACTTCAACACATCCAAATTCACAATCTGCAGCCAATTGAAAAGAATGAACCTCTGCAGCCAACCTCAAAGGCGGAGGTTCATGGAAGAAATGTTATGCTGTGTATATGGTGGAATCACCATGCTATTATTCATTTTGAGTTTTTAAACTGCAATCAAACACTCAAAGCAGACTTATACTCTCAACAGCTTCAACATATGCATAAAAAAATCTAAGAAAATGCCCCATACTCATCAATGGGAGAAACACTGTGCTTCTCCATAATAATGCAAAAATCAACTGGGGTAAAATATTGGATTTATGTGGGTCTGTTTCACCCCATTCACCAAATACCACAGATCTTGCATCAAGTGATTTCAATCTTTTTTGTTCTTTATAAATACTTTGAATGACAAAAACATTCAAGATCATGTGAAAACGTTTGTAGAAAACTTCTTGAGCTTGAAACCTGCTGAACTATATTAGAGAGAAATCAATAAGCTACCTGATAAATGACAAGTGATTTCAAATAATGGTGAACATACTATTGATTAAAATCAATTCCTTATTAAATCATTCATGAATAAATTATATTTTACTAAAAAGGAAAATATTTATAACTCAACCCAATAGTTTAATCAACCTGCACACAGACATTGATATAAAAAAGAAATTGCATTTCTCTACATATCCTTTAGGATCAGATCATAATTGCATTGAATTCAGCTTCTGTTTATTCTTTCATCTTAATGTTTTAAATAACAAAAATACAATTGTAAACATTTCATGGGAATCTTAAGATTATCTACTCAATTTAAAGATAGATCATATTTTATACAAATAATAGTTGTAATATACTTCTTACTTCTTTAGAAAATTACCTTTTTTGAGATTTAGCCATCATCAGTAGCTAGATTGTTGTTAGTCATAAGAGATCTACCAACTTAAATGCTGAAATCTTACACAAGTTATGGTAAAGGTTTTTCAGCCAATGAATCCATATGAAAGTATTAACATCAACATTTGCAGTTTGATGCTCTGTCCTTGTATCCCATTAAAGAGACAAATAATATTTTACTTGAGAATTGATTTTTGATGTTCTTTGGATGACTGAATTCTAAAAGTTCACAAAGTAAAATCCCCATAGGTTTATAAGTATTAATACCAGATTTTTTAAAACTTTATTTTCTAAAGCAAACTTGGAAATATTGCTTTTGTATAACAGTTTTTAGATGAGTTATTACTATTACAATTGTCATTACTAATGAAATTATTTACTAAACATAGTTTAGCATAGTATAGAAGTCAATGGGATGATTGGTTTGATCAGTTTGGTTTTATGCTATATCAACTATTCAAGGTCATTTCCTTTTTATACATATAAATTAAATACATATGATTTTTAAACATATTTTGTAGATAACATTTTTAAATGAGCCTGAACTCTTTTCCTAATTCTATTAACTACTAATCATTTGTTTGCACAAAATTAAATAGCTTCAAGCATTGTTATGTAACAGTAACAATTTAACATCAGTCATTTGTTTACACACATTTAAATGGATATACATGATTTTTAACTAAGTAGTTTGTAGGCAATTTCATTTTTAAATGAGTTAGAATTTTTTTTCCACACACTAGTATTGTTATTGTTTCTACACAATTAATGGGTTTCAATTATTGCTACATAACACTAATAATTCTATTCAACACAATTCATTCATTTGCACAGTCAAATGGTTCCAAGAATTGCTGTGTATCACAAAAAATTCAATTAAACATTGGTCATTTGCTTACACAGTTAAATGATCAAACAGTTCTATTTCTAACAATTCATTTTAACACAAGTTATTTGTTTGAACACAATTCAAAAGCCAAAAAAATTCATTGGAGGTGGGTCATTTTATCCCTCTGCAGAGATGCAGTTGGTGTATTCTACAAACCCAACCAACTGGGCCCTCAATGTGGATGAGGAAAGTGAGGTTGTACCAATCTTCCAAGAGAGAAGGCTTAACTATTTTGAACAAAATGTCAATTAAAATTCTGGGTTTTATCTTAGTTTGAACACTGACCACTTCTTATGATAACTCCACCTTCAATCCTATTACTGAGCAGGCCTTACCAGCATTTAAGGATAAAAGCTCAAAAGCTTTTAATCTATACTATAGAGATTTTTATATGTTAACTGGCCCAAGATTATCTGATTTCAAGGAGAACCAGCAAAAGTTCATTCCCCAATGCATCAAGGACCATTAGTGTATCTAACCAAAATTATTACTCACATATAATAAATAAAATATTAAAAAGATGTGGACTAATTTTCCTCTTTATCAGAAAAATATAATGGGTATATTATGTTCATTTTAAAAAAATCAATACTGAATTTGTAAATAATACATGTAAATAGTGGAAATTATTTAAGAATAAAGATTTTTTAAAATAAGAAATATAGGCATGTTTCTAATGTAAAAGCTGTTGAATTTATTTCTCAGATAAACATTTTAAAATACTATATAAATTAATATAAAATATTTCAAGGAAATTTTTCAGGTTGAGATAAATCTAACAAAACCACATCATTTGGGTGCTATAAGAGCTTTATATAGTTTATTGTAAAATAAAGCCTAAGCTTAACTAAAAATGTCATTTACTAATACATGCTTTAAATGTCATCAAAGATATGAAAATAAGTTGCCAATCAGTTATCAATTTATGGTTCATATACCATCACTAAGATACATACCACACTTTGCATATACTGGCTCAATGCAACTCAGACTTTGATAAAAGTTAAATAGATGTTCTGGTAATTTTACATATTTTGAGCTGACTTCTTACAGAATAATGGGTGAGTTTATGGAAATGAAACATTTTAAGTAAAAGGTTAAAGAGCATCAGAAAGGTGTGGTAGATTTTAATATAAAATGAAAATAAAAGTACTCACCTGTGTATGCATAATGTACTAATGCACTGAGGGCTTCAGCGTCTACATCCTTCATCTTTACTTCCTCCATTTTTGCTTCCCTAACATCATTTGTGAACATAGCAGCAAAATAATCGGAAGCCACGCTGAGAACAAGGCGATGAGCAGGAATGCGTTTCTGGCCAGCAATAAGTGTTACATCGCAGAGGGTACGCTTGCCAACGTAACCCTCCATCTTGTGCATCATACGCTCAGAATGGTTCATCGAGCGATATTCATCGCCGTAATCATCCATTCTGCTGCTTTGGTAGTTTGCATATGTATGATTTACAAGGTACCTACAAGTAGAGAGAGAAAAAGAAAAGGTTATTAAAAGTAACTTTAAAAAAAATCACATTATTAAAAGGAAAACTTAAAACAGAAGAATAAAATATTGAAATATACATATAAAAGCAGTAATTTGGAATTATAGGACTGTAAAACCTAGAATATTTTTAATCAACAACAATGAAAGGAATTAAGTGAAAATGAGATAGCGTAAAAGATTTGAACAAATATGAGTTCCATTTTGTTATCATTTCAAGTTCTCTCACGATATATTTTGCTCAGTTAAATTGACTAAATTCATAAATTTAGTATTATTTTTTGCCTCTTACTGAACATGTATACAATTGAATATATTTCAATTTTGTAATGGAAAAAAAAAACAAAAAAAAAAAAAAAAAACAATATCATGTATTAAAATAATTGTAGGTATAAAAGTAAGCAATTAACTTTTCAAAAAAAAAAAAAAAAAAAAAAAAAAGTATTTGTAAAAATCAGGCTCAAATACTATGTTCAAGAAATCGATTTTTGTAAGAGAATTCTATAAAAAATATTAAAAAAATAAAATAAAAAAAATAACTTGAGTGTAGAAGTCATATGTACATGTCACTCTTAAGAATTCATTTGTTCAACTCATCACATGATAACAATCCTAAGGGATAAGGGTTCCTTTCATTTAGAAGAAACTTGTGCATAAGTGGATTTGAGGAGAGTAAGAAGTTGCACAGGTCCAGACTCACTCTCCCAACATTACTTCTAAGATCCAAGAGTAAAAGTGAGGTCCAAAACAGCTAATAAAGGATGAGTTGCAATGAGTTGCTGAGCTATACCCTTCTACTGCTTCATAGCACACTTATGTTAGATGGCTTTTGACCCTACAAGAGTCCTTTGACAGGTCTTGTTTTTCATCCTGCTGGGTCAGGTTGCTTAAAATATGACCCTGGTAACCTGTAGTTGGAGACTAAAATGGTTCCCTTATCAGTCTTCAATGTGTGTTGAGGGAAGAGCTCATAATACCTTCTTGAAAAATATCCAATTCAGTAGTTATAGCATTACATTGAAGGTTTGAAACAAAAGTTGTGGAACAAAGTGAAAGGAATGAAGTGTTGATAATAACATAAGTAATGACAAATCAATACAATATAATAAAACAATGTATCCGCTTAAAAAATTTTTCTTCAAAGAACAAAGAAAGAAGATTATCAATAAGGAGATCTCTTACAATATATAGTAATCAATGGGTAGTCATGTTGCTGCAAGATGATTATTACTTGGATATATTTGTTTGCCATTATAGCTTCAATCCAAGTATTGGCCTTCTATTAGCATAGATGAGTACATCAGCTAGTACATAATTCTAATCTTCAGTACATTGAAGATGACTTAACTGCTTATAAATTGATTAAAGATACATAAAATTAAATCTTGACCTAATCAATGTAGAATACCAAAAGTTTCCTCATTTTTTTTTAAGAAATTAAATTTAATTACTGATTTATAGACATATTTGACATATTTCTGGTGAACAGTTTTAAAGATAATACAAAGATTGATTCTGGCAGAGATGAATCTGCTTTAAATTACCTAAGTCTATAAAAAGGAGTTTAAATCAATTTATACATAAGTTTATATTAGTAATAGGCAAATGTCTAATTTAAAAAACACCAACAAAATGACTAAATCAGATGAACATTTCTCCAAATATTTGTTTTTATTTTTAATGGATATAAGGTTATTGATGAAGGATTATAGTTCACAATTTTGTTTTATAATACAGAAAAAATATTCTTAAATAGAATGTTAAATGGAAACAGAAAATTTCCTAAATATGAGCATGTACAAATTATACATGTGTGCATTGTTTATCAATGATGTCATAAAAATTTTCAATATAATGTAGTCAAAGAATTTATAATTTCTTATGAGCAATTGTCATTGATTTATTTGAACTATTGTTCTCAGCTCTGTTAAGTTATTAACATATTTCAGCTGTGTACCCTCTGACCATCTTCAGGTTGATAGGGGATATCTTTTATTGAATATTGTGATAACATTTTTATGAATTCCTGTTGTGCTTATGACTGCAAAGTAATTACAATACTTTTTAAGCAAACACTTATATCCATCAGGCTAAACATAGTTTAAACAATTTTAGCAAGGTGAAACATACATATTTAAAGACATTGAAAATCATTCTAAATTCAAATTACATATCTAGAAAAGCAGTTATTAATATTCATGTTCTTCTCTATCATAACTATCTAGTAATGATTGTACAATTAATGAGACAGTAGTATAGATCAGAAATAAAGAATAAGCTTCTTGCAACATTTGAATTTGTATCCCTTATTCAAGAGAGTGTCTTACTATGACATTTCTTTTAGGAACAAGAAGGCTTCAATAACCAGTGATAATTCTATAATTTCCATATTGGGTTGAACAAAAGTTCAATTGAAATTGATTGTGATTATATCAGGAAACCAAAAAAGTTAAAATTAGGATATTTTTGTTCATTGATTTTGATACTGAAGATGAAATTTTTCATTTTAAAATGTGAAATTGGAATTCTTTTGATTTTGGATAATAAAATGGTTTCACTCAATACACAGAAAAAGTTGCCTAAATTGAAACCATCATTGGGAAAAAACAGTACTGTGAATGGTTGAAGCCCATAAAAGACAGGCCAAAACACAAGCTAGGAAAAGTGATAATACATATTATGATAGAGAAATCAAATAATGATTATATATCTTGGCTATTAAAAAATCAAGTCAAAACAAAATTAAAATAAATAACCAAACTTCTTGCACACACTCTATAAAAAAAGAAAAAGGAAGAAAAAGAAAATCCCAGCTTAAAAAAAAAAAAAAAAAAAAAGATTTTTCTTTGAGGATGAGGTACAACATCAAACTGCTACTATACATCCCATCCCTCAACCCACTTTACATAACAGGTTCATCTTGCACCAAAGGAACTACCAGTAAGTAAACAACTAGGGCGGCAGCTGCGATACCCTTTGCTATCGCAAATAGCAAGATCTATTTGATGTTTATCTAACAACCAAATTGAAAGAAACTGCCCTTAGAAGGAGAGAGGAAAAAAGAGAAAGTGATCAATGAGGTAAGAGTGAAAAAGATAGGGAGAGCAGAAAAGAACAAAAGAATTAAAAAAAAAAAAAAAAAAAAAAAAAAAAAAAGAGTGAAGAAAAAGAATAATTTTTACTTGAGTAAAATTCTTTAGTTTTGACTGATGATGAAATTTCCACTGAACATACACAGGCAACAAATAGTTGCCTATAACTGATACCTTCATAACTGGCAAACAACAAAATTAGAAGAAAAAATATGAAAATTAAAAATAGGTACCCAAGTAGATAATGACAAACACATGCCTTCCCTCACACAGCAAATAATGAATTATTTCATGATTATGAAGATAATCCCTAAAAGAAAACAATGAATAAGGCTTACTTTATATAGAAAACTAAACTTGGCTAAAGTCAATAGCCAATATTTTAAATGTGTTTCATTTAAAGCATCTGGTATCCACAAAAATGATTACTCACTCAGTATTGGTCAAATACAATATTGCTTAACCCTGATGATAAATTATATTTTGGCTATTAAGGGTGTCAAGAAATGCAGAAATGCAAGGTTTTATTTACAACATTTAGTATGTTAAAGCAATTATCAGTTTTATAGCAAATGATATGTATATATTATATACACACACATGCCTTACATTAAAACTATAAAGATTATACTGATTTTTTTTTCTTTCTTTGCTGTGCTCTATTTGTAAATGTGAAAAAAAGATATTTACTCTTTATGTTTGGGGAGCCATGGTAATGTCAAGCCAAATATATTCAAGCCACCAGGTCTCTGATCTATAGACTTTTGTGTGTTTGTTAATTTAATTGGGTGTGTGCATGATATAGTTATAGGAGCTTAAACAGTGTAACATTTATATGGATCATTTAGTGTCAAAATTGTATTTACTGAACAAAAAAAAAAAAAAAAAAGAAGATATTAACATGTGCTTATTATATATCTACTGCAAGTGATATATGCAGACATTTAGACTAATGATTGTAAACATGTGACAGATGTATTTGTATTCACATACACGGATATATGCGTGAGAATATATGTGTGTGTGTGTGTGTGTGTGTGTATATATATATAAAGATATACATAAATACCAATCTATTGCATCTCACTGATGTGCATGTTTGTAATAGATCTAAGTAAACACCCACAATTAGATGATAAATGGGGCTATACAATATAAACACTTATCCAAATTTAAAGAATTAATTTATTCAAGACACCTTCTTCATGTTGACTCAAGAACATACAAAATGGTTTTTGGTTACAATTCACATTTCAAGGGAACCAAACTCTGTAGAGCTGAATTACATTTAGGAGACATTTATTTTGATTAACACTTAAATGTCAACAAGTTTCAGGAATAAATAATGATAGGCTAGACCCTGTACATTGGGGGGGGGGGTCACCAAGCTGAGAAACAAGAGAAAACATCCTGGTAATTTGTTGTTTGTATTAGGGGTGGATCTCATGGCCCATCTGATAGAGGCATTAGTTCCTCAGCTCATAATGTTTATATGAATATAGTTAGCTAAAACTTTTTATATCTGGAGTAAGAGATTGGTTCTTCAAATTTTATAATTATTCAATTTATTCATTTTCTTTTCAGTGTATGTTATGAAATTATCTTCAATCAAATCAGAGTGCATCAAGTTTTGTTTTTCGGGGTTTTTTTTAGTTTAATACAAATTCTTCACAAAGTGAGATTGTAAGAATTTGTTTTAGCAAGAACATACGCTGCTTTTTGTGTGTTTAAAGTGTGAATAAAAGAAAAAGTATCAAAACTGAATCTTTAAATTTTTAAATTAAAAAAATCAAATGACATTTTATAGACAGATAAGCAATTTATATAATAAAATGAGCTCTAGATGTCTTGACTTAGTACCAGTTTGAAAAAAGTATGAAACCAGTTGCAATACAGTAGATCTTGGCAAAACACAAGGTTGTAAAAGTGTAGCACCCTCCGAACTCACAAAACAGAGCTACGAGCAACTTTTTCTCATTTTCTAAACTGAAGATTCCTCTTAAGAGGAAGATTTGAGTACCAAGATAAAAAAAAAAAATATGATGGTACAGCTTTATACAATATCAAGAGGAGAATGAAAAATTTGAGGGAAAAAGGGTATTGAATGCCAAATGGACTATTTTAAAGAAAATTTCATTGTTCATTTGTCTTGATAAATACATCTTCAGTTTATATTTTTTCAATATACTTTAAATGGCTACATGACAAACTAGTTTCTGTAACCTGACACATAGTTATTAACTGAATTTTTATCTGAACTTTTCACTGTATAATGTTTAATTTATATGATTAATGTTGTATACCATAACCATAACGATATCAATCCAACAGTACATATACAAATACAGGCAGACATTGTTGTTCAGGTATGAACGGTTTATTAATTTCTGACTTTGGTTCTTCGACACGAGGAAAGAGACAATTCTTACTATGCTAACCATACTATCTGACCCCACAAACACGCGGCACATCCCGTGATGTTTAAGATCCCTGTCGGTAGAGACCTGCAAAACTCAACTACATCTTCAACGGCCGAGAACTCAACTATGCCCCAATGGCAGAAACTCAACTGTCTGCCTCCACGGTCTAATCTCAACTTCCAACTGACTCTTTTTCAAAATTCTCAAATTCTTAGGACCATCTCTTCTGGGCATGACGTCATCCACACTCCAGCCTCATTTCCTGTCTGGGGTTTATTATGACAATGGTGATTGTCATATCCTTTGCGTGCGAGTGTAAAACAGTCCCCAGTGACTATGCACCTGAACTCTTAACCCGAATAGCTCAAAGCCTCATCCAACTGAATGATAAAATATAATTAACAAAAAATGATTCCCTAAAACATCTGATAGATTAATGCCATTACAGCTTACTAAATGAGATAGCAATCAAGTTAGGAGCAGAGTGAGGAATTAATGTCCAATGCCACATATACAGTTCTGGATGTAAAATCAATTCACACTGTAACTGAGGGAACCTGTTATATGATTCAGTCATGTTATTTACTTTGTATTCATCAATATCCAGATACCCTAAAAGACAGGAGGGATGGGGAGGGCATTTTGGTAAGAAGCCTATGTTCTTAATAGCATCATGTGTATACATATGTGAGTATATATTTCCAAAGATTTTAAAGACACATATGGTTTATAGCTAGATTCCCTGCTATGAAAAATCTTGGAAACAGAGGGAGACAGAGTGCCACACCTTGCTTGTGAGTGATGTGATACTCTGAAAAGTAGTGTGCTTTAGCTATCAATGTCTAAAGTAACCCATTTGAATATGTACAGAAATAATTAACTATACTAATTCGAGTTGGCAAAAGTTAACAAATGTTGAGTGAAATAAAAGAGTTTGTTTCAAGTTTTCTGAAGATTGCAAAAATCAATATACATCTAAAGAAGGTTAGAGACTGTATCAGGTAAAATTTTATGGTTCATAGATAAAAATTCTAGTCAGAAAAATCTTAGGATCAGAAATTTTGATCCTTACATATAGGTGCTGGGCATTTCAGAAAAAAAAAAAAAAAAAAAAAAAAAAACCTTTTTTAGCCTGAAAACATTCTGGCACTAAAAACTGTGGCAACTTCCCAATTTTTATTTTATTAGCAAAGATTTCAGTTTCCAGATTAACCTTATGTATTATCAAAATAGAGTAATTGTAATATCTGGTTTAAATACTCATTATTTCTGTATGGAAAAAAAAAACATTTGGATTAAAAGTTAACAATTATTTAAATACTTTTAGAACCCAATTGTGAGTACCAAAATATCTTATAGCAAAAAGTATGAAGTAGAAATAATTCATGGAATAAATGTTGGTATTCTCCGGCTGTTTTTAGTTATGAAGAAACTAATTTCATACAAATAAATATAATAATCTAACATATAGATATTTCAAAGAGTCTCCTAATAGTCAAACTAATTTCTTAGGGTGACTAATGTTTTTTATAGCAAAATGTGATCCTTTATCTTTTAGTAGCTTACAAACATCTAAAGTATAAAATTTTCATGAATCTCTCTCTCTCTCTCTATATATATATATATATATATATATATATATATATATATATATATATATATACACACACACAAACATTAGAGAGATAGAGTGAGTGAAAGAGAAATAGAAAGAGCTCACACAACCTGTTTTCACTACAGAATCATGAGAAATTATATTGTCATGATTATACAACACATTTTAGAAATTTAGATATCTAGGAGGAAAAAAATTCTGGATAATAACCAGGTAGACTACACAATTTAATCTCTCTCCCTACTTTCACTGTAACTTTCTATGTGAGTCGCTTTCTTCTGTTACTTGATGGCTTAACTGACATTTTTTCAAACCAATGTGCCAACATTGGTCAACTTACAATACATTTGATACCACCATCCTGAACCTACAGACAACCAAAAGTATTGTTTTATATGTAAATAATACTATCATTTAGGACAAGAACTATGCTAGATAAAATTATTGACAACTCATTTCCAAATGCAAATAAAAACATTTCTCTAAATCAATCACTTTATGACTAACATAAGACTGTACATTTATGTCTTTTTTATGAAAACACAACTGCAATTTGAAAGTTACACAGAAGTAAAAACCACAATGCATTTGTAATCACATGGATGTGCAGACACATTTATACACAAAGATAATTGCACACTGAAGCAGTTTATACACAAATAATTTTCAAAATACACTTAGATATATTTCTGGACAATAGACATATACAAATATTTATGATACATAAAATATATATACTCAGTAAAACACTATAACAAAAGCAAAAACATTTGAAGGAAATATCACTGGTTCCAGGTACACAAGAAGTCTCATATGCAAAAATATTAAATAAAGTTCTATATCTTAATGATAGCTCAAAACAGATCACTGTATATTCATATTCTAATAGAGTAAAGAATTGTGCTAAGTAAATCAAATATGTTTACTTAGAGTGCCATCATACAATAAAGATTAAAAACCACTGATATAAAAAGAACTATGTTAGTGGTGGGAGTAGAGGAAGTGACAAAAAATGTTTCCCTCATGCATTTAAAAGAGGAAAAAAAAAACATTAAGATATAATGGGTTTTGCTCATTGATAATTCAGCTGACAACAAATGATTTACTATTATTGCTTCCTGTGTATAGTTATTATGCAATCTTATTGCCAAGCAATCAAATTATCAAGGAAGATTAACTATTCAAGTATCAAATAAAGAGAAAGGTTGTTTTTTTAATCATTTATTTGCCGCCCAAAGTTCCCAAAATATTTTAATCCATTGTTGATTTTTATAAATGATACAACTCAATGCTTCACTCTTTTTTCTTTAATAAATCAGATAATGATAGCTAAGAACAATGCTTAAATAATGATTAGCAATATGGGTTTAAAGTGGTTATAGCTAGGTTTGGTTCATTTGTTTAATGGAATATCAACTATATTAAGAGCAAAGAAAGATTAATTACAGTAGCCAATTGAAGCAGTAGTAACATAAGTACAGAAAAAAATAAGCAGAAATGGCCAAGAAAATCAAGTGTATAGATATTTCAAGTAACTAACTGGCAAGATTGTGCACAAGAAGATGTGGACATAGCTACAGAAGGGAAATCTTGAGAGAAACTGAAGACTTCTAATAGCAGTATGAAACTATGTTAAAGCAAAAATTGATAATATGCCACAGAATACCAAGTGGAGGAGAAAGAGATGAAATGATTTATCACATAGTAAGCAAATGCAGTAAACAAGCACAAAAGGAGTACAAGATTAGACATGACTGGATGGGAAAAGGGATCCACCAAGAATTGTGCAAAAGATTAAATTTTGACCATGCTACCAAACAGTATAGGCACAAATCAGAATACATCCTAGAAAATGAGACAAAATTTTCTGAGAATTTGAGATACAAACAGATCATGTAATCTTGAGCAGAAGATCAGACATAGTGCTAAATAAAAAAAAAATCTTTTTTTAATTTAAAAAACTGTCGTCAAGCTGGATGTTGCGGTTCTAGTGGACAACAAAGTTAAAAGATAGACAAATACTTGGACCTTGCCAGAATACTAAAAAAACAAAACAAAAAAAACCCACCAAAATCTGTGGAACATGCAGGTGATGGTGATACCAATTGTAGTTGGTGCACTTGGAAAGGTCCCCAAAGAATTGGAAGGAGGATTGGAACAGTTGGAAATTAAAAGAAGAATCAAGACCATTCAGACTACCACATTGAGATCAGCCAGAATACTCAGAAGAGTCCTGGAGATTAGAAGAGACTTGCTATCACAGACTCCAGTGAAAGCCCACCAGGTAATTCTGGTATGAAAGATTCACAAGGAGTATAATGATTATTTGTTTTCACAAAATTATATGGTATCAAGTATTCCTATTTAATACAAATAATTTGCTGTTGTTATATGGTTTCATGTATCCTATCAAATATTAATAATTTTCAAATAGATCTATTTGACTTTTATAATGGTACCCTAACAAGTACTACCACTCTGAGTCAGAGTGGACCAGGATGTAATGACAATGAAAGGGTCCTCTAGAACTGGAGCCTTACCACTGGATGAAGTCTAATGTCATACCCAGGACACGTTTTTGGGTGGTGCAGGGAGTCTAATAGGCATATCTAGGATCCAGTCTAGATTATGGTCAAGATAAAGTATTAGAAATCTGTAAAATCTATCATTTGCTTAACATTTGAAAATGGTATCTACTTTTTGAAAATTTTATCGACAATACATTCAGAAGCTACTAGAACTTTAGTTTATAAATATTTAAATTAGATATACCAAACAGATATATAACTTGGTTGCATACCCACTCATTCACAAAATATAAGCTTATGAATGGCAGAGGACAAGATTATATTTTATCAATAATCCAACCGAGAAGGGCCTATTCGTTTTAAAAATCAGCGTTAAAAATCTTAATCTTTAATCTCATTTCAAACACTCTAATCTGACTCTAGTAGGAAATAAACATCTATCACAGTCACCAAGTAGATCTCTGATCAAGCTATTTTGAGTTGTATCAAAGATTCGGACAATATACTTTTATTACTGGCTGAGAATCCATTGAATGTGATTTACACTGTCAAAGACCCTCCCTCTCCACCAAAAAAAAAAAAAAAAAAAAAGAAAGAAAAAAAAAAAAAAAAAAGTAGTAAGGATTTATTCTCCTTTTTTGTTTTATTTCACTCACAGGGTTTGTAGGGTAGCTATTTCCCTAATTTGCATCTTTCATTGCTTGTGTTGAACCTTAATGCAAGCAACTGACACATTTGAAGAGGATTAGATTCCATCTTAAGTTTGTTACCATTAATGCTTACTAATTGTCCTTTGAGTGATTCATTTCAAACTGGAAACTTCTTGAACTACTTTTGAGCAGGATAATCATTAACTTCCTGTTCTCAAGCTATTGTACATATTTTACTGGCTGCTTCAGCAGGTTTTATTCAAAGTTTAAATTTTTATAGTAAATATGAATTCCCAATCCACTTTTGGGCTACTATATCGATTTCATTTTTACTACTGTAGATATACTTTTCTGAAGATTATCTGGTAGTAAACAATGGGTGTAGGTTCCATGTTATTGAAAATGTTTATTGAATATTGTCATTTGAAAAGTTTACTGGTTGGTTGTTTGGGTTTTATGGTTTATCAACCTTTGGAGTTTAACGCCAAATCCATTTTTATACAAATAATTAGTTCTATTTCAAACAATTCAGTTTAGCATGAGTACACAGTTTAATTGTCAAAAACATTTCTATTTAAGGCTATTCAGTTTAGTCAAACAGTTCTATTCAGCGTAAGTATAGTTTCAATGTCAAAAACATTTCTATTTCAAACAATTCAGTTCAGCATGAGTATACAGTTTCGATGTCAAAACAGTTCTATTTCACGTAGTTCAGTTTAGCATAAATACAGTTTAATTGTCAAAAATATTTCTATTTCAAGTTATTCCGATTAGTCAAACTGTTCTAATTCAAACAATTCAGTTCAGCATAAGTACACGGTTTACTTCCATTTAACCCATAGATTGGGCCCTATCAGGTGGGAGGTGCCCGTGGTGTAGTTGTTATCGTCGTAGGAATTGGACATGGCGACATGAGTTCAAATCCTGGACGAGACTGATTGCATTTCACATAGCACTAATACGCTTGGGAAAGGTATGAATCCAATTATTCTCCTTCCAGCTATGGGTAAATAGTAGGACAGACTAGGTTCTTCAGCCTTGGTTAGGCAACTAGTCTAGGAGAAGGAAAACTCTGAATTCAAACCTGTTAAACTCCGTTTAAAAACTGACCTTGTGTCATATCCTGCCCGAGCGGAGGGGTTGGTAAATAGTATCAGGTGCTACCACTCCAGGCCAGAGTGGACCTGGGAGTGATAGCAATGAAGAGGTGCTCTGTATTCCCCAAAGCTCCAGCATCACTGGAACCTCACCACCAGATTGTTTAGAGTCATATGCAGGACATTCGTTTAAGGGTGGTCTTACCACTCTGCAGAGGTGCAGTTGGTGTTTCTACAACCTCAGCTGACTGGGTAATACACAGAGTAAAATGTAAAATCAGTTTTATTTCAGATAATTCAGTTTAGTATAAGTACACAGTTTAGATGTCAAAACAGTTCTATTTTAAACAGTTCAGTTTAAATGCAAAAAAAACAGTCAACTTAAGAAACCATGGTTTAGTTCGATTTAACCCATAGATAGAACCCTTATCAGGTGCTACCACTCTGGGCCAGAGTGGACCTGGGAGCGATAGCAATGAAGGGGTACTCTGCATTCCCCAAAGCTCCAGCATTACTGGAACCTCACCATCAAATTGTTTAGAGTCATATCAGGACACTCATTGGAGAGTGGGGTATTACCTTATCTGCAGAGAAGCAGTCAGTGAATTCTATAGCCCCAATCAACTGGGCAATTTACTTTTTGGTTTCAAGCTATTAAAAATAGGGAGAAAAGTTCATGATAATATTGTTGTTCCAATTTAGGAAGGAGCAAAGGCTTCTAGTTAGCATTTCAAAGTTACCTACATTTTATCATGAATTTGGATGATTAAAAAAGAACAAAAAACCTTTAGTGAATTGATTTACTACTTCAGTTGCAAATAGGTCTGGAAATTGCTTTATTCTCTCAGGGCATTTTAAGTGTATTGCTCTTAGCATCTTGCTATGATGTGCCATTTTTGCTGGATTATGGGTACACACACACACAAAAAATAATTTTAGCAATATACAAATGTTAATATAGAATCATGATTGCTATAATCTCTCTCTCCTGCATTTGTCTCTTAATATGAAACATCTCCATTTATATTTGTTGACAAGTAAAAGATTAGTAAATCTATGAAAAAGTTTTAAGGGATTTTTTTTATATTTATGAAGTCAAATGAATTCATAAATTATTTATCAGATCATTGCAATGCATTAAATCTTAAACCAACTTTGTTTATATTTTAAGTGGTTTTTTTTTGGGGGGGGTCATAAGTAACCTGATCAATGCCAATGCATTATGTTGGAAAAAGAAAAAAGTAGAAGCCTTAAAAATGAAGGAGGTTTTTAACAATTCCATCAAAAGAGATTTTCTATTTACACCCCATAGTCAGTTTGTTCTACTGCTATTCAAAACATACACTAATTCCTTGATTTCTTTAATATTTTTCTTTTTAATTCTTTTGTTAGTTAATGACCAAAGAATTCCCCCAGGAAAAATAAATTCCGAGAATCAATAACAAACTTAAAGCAAGCTGTTTATTCATTTATAGATTAAAAAAAAAAAAAAAAAAAAAAAAATCAAAATCAAAAGTAAAAAATCATACAGGCTGAACAGACAACTGTGTTCAGTTAAGAACAACACATTCATATTGAGAGAAAGAGAGTCATTTGTTTTCATGGTTCATTTCACATGAGTTGAACATCAGGATCGACTTGCAATAACCATTCATGAACCTCATTAGAGTTTGGCAGACATTTTACTTCCACAAACATCAATCAAGTGGAACAACTTCAAAATGAGAAAAGAAAAGAGAATATTGCCTTAGATTTTTGTTGAAAGCCAATGAGATACCTATTAATAATATATAAAAATGTGCATGAATATAAATAATGTTTCCATCTGATGTATAACACTAGAAGGGATGCAGGAAACTTCAATCCTCATTTGCAAGCAAATTAGAATCATTATAAATAAATATCTACATTACAATATGCCCAATCTATAGGTATGGTATAATAAACTTATTTTTTCTTAGTAATGCTTGCATTAATTTCCAACCATTGAAAATCCTTTCCTGCCAGATTTCTGATGCACATTGAATAGATTGTGTGCTGAAACTAGTTCAAACATTCTATTGAAAAAGAAAATGCAACATGCACTGGTTAAGTCATCAAATTCCACCTATAAGCCCTGTAAATGACTTTCAATTTTTTTTAAAACCAAAATCAATACACACTATGCCATATTAAAAGTTCTAGGAGCTAAAATGTAATCAGTACTATTTGGGCATGTCTGTGAAGTTAATATTCTGCATAAAATTTCTAACAAAACATAGCTATTGAACAAGCAACTTTTTAAATTCATATTGTTTACCCGATAAGTTTACTATAAAAATGATTGCATCTACTTTTTACTGTATCTGCATATGTAATCATTAAAGTGAATCTGAGTTTTGGCATATTTGTACAATACAAAGTCTAACCAGAAAGTATACAGCAATTAGGAATATATCAAGAACCAGTTGCAGTGTAGATGTAACTTGGCAACCAATCAGAGGAGACTTTATTGTACATGCATGAGCAGAAATTCACCTTCAAAAGTCACTCAATTAGCAGTGTGATGTCACAGAATGAGCTTTTTTAACTGTTGCATCCCAGCAAATATGCATTTTGTTTGGCTTGAAACTTGAACATTCACCCACAGAAGTTATTTAAATGATTAAGAAAGCTTTCAGTGATGATTCAATGAGTGAAATCCAGACAATTTTTCTACTGGCTGGGAATTCATTGAAAATGATCCACACGGTGAAAGGCCTTCAACAACAACAACAAAAAAAAAAAAACACTTCAAAATTTTGCACATGTATGGGCCAAAATCAAAGGAAAAAAAAAAAAAAAAAAAAAAAAATCAGTGATATGGGAATTCAATATATAATTCAGGAAATATCCAGCAACTTTTAATATCTTGACTGCTCATTTTTCACATCTTATATCACCAACGTCTATCAGCAAATTTGGTTTGTCTTTTAAAATGAAAGAAAAAAGAAAATCACCATCAAAATAGAGATTCTGGATTGTGGACCAGACATATCAATAGAATATTGTGTGTGTGTGTTGGAGGCGGGAACATTCATTAAGTCCAGAAGGTGTGAGTATTAATGAGAAAAGGGAATATTACAAAAATTACATCTGGAGAATAAGGAGTTCAAGAGCAGCCACATTGTCTGGCAACAGGCTACTGTTGATAAGAATAAGGAAAATGATGGGAGGCAAACAATAGTTAAGAGGACTTTGCAAACTGGCTTGAATAGTGGAATGGATACTAGGATTAGTATGCAAGGTCTCCAAGGAGTAGTTTGAAGGGGATTTGAAGATTAAGATGCCATTACCCTAGGTAGGCTCATTTTTTTAGAATATTAAATGACTCAATATTTTAAGACAGATATGATATAAACAAGGTTGTTTGCATTTCACATTGAACCTTTGGAAAAAGTATGCATCCAACTGTTCTCCCTCCAGCTATGACTAGGCTCTTTAACCTTGGTATGGCAACCAGTCTAGAAGGAAAATTCTGAATTCAAACCTGTTATACTGCTTAAAATTAACCTTATGTAGCATCCTACTCATGTGGAGAGGTTGGGTAAATATATACCCATGATATCATAGGTTACATAGTTATGAACTAGAAGAAAGCTTGAGTTGTACTGCTCCAGTCAGGATAAGGTAGAATGAATTGTAGCCTAAAAATAATTGTCTTAGAAAATTTTCCAATTTAGAAAACATTCTAAACTAGTATTAAAAAGTAACAAGATTATTTATGTATGAACAGGCACTTTTGCCAAGGATCAGTGTGAAGTATCTGTACACTGTCTAGGATCTAATTGTCACTCCCTGGCAATTCTGTCTAGGATCAGAGTGTAAATTATTTGTGGGAATTTCCCTGTTATTTTAAAAACTATAAGATGTTAGATATGCAGATGGAAAACAGTTATTTCAAAGAATATAAAATTTGATATATCCTCAAAAATAACAAAAGCCAGATGTATAAATATATGAATGATTAATCTATTTATTGTATTAGATTTCCTTAGGTATAGATACTACTACTGAACTTAGGTAGAAGTCTCATGGAGTGACACTGATTCTAGGTACAGATACTGTAATCTCTCTCTCTCACAGAGAGAGAGAGAGAGAGAGAGAGAGAGAGAGAGAGAGACAAACAAAAGAAAAACTGCTTATTATATAGATCAAGTTATGCTGATAGCTGAGTCCCTTGATTTTCTCTCTCTCCATCCATCCCTATCACCCATTGCTCCTGGCAGGTCCTTTAGTTGGCATCCAGTGTCTGCACAGAGCTGATGTATGCAAGTCTTTGCAAGTCAGCCAACACTGGTGTGTCTACGTGTAGAAGTTCATAGGAGAATGTCATAAGTTTGTCCTTACTTCTCCAGATAGATTACTTAAATATCTTTTGTTAGTTTAGAACCTTTAATTAGAAACTACAAAATTCATTATCTTCCTAATTTCTCCAAGTTGTAATATTTATTGAAAAACTATTGTAACAGGTTTCAATTTTTTTATCTAATTCTCATGCTTAGTTCAGTGGTCTAGTATCAAAATATTTAAGACTTGGATTACTTTTGATAATACAATGCATAAAACATTGGGTTACCCAAACAATTTACTCTGTTTTTATCATTAGATGCCATTGCTTTTTGAGTAACAATATTTTAAAGTTAAAAAAAAATATGTAAATATGCTACCTCTTTCCAGTTGGATCCTTGGGTGAATGAGGGATGATTATGTAATTATATCTGAAGTGAGAGAAAGACCGCAAGTTGATTGATGTAAAGTTCAATGTTTAATAATTTAAAGAGAAGAAAAAATTAGTTTGAAAAAATTAAGACAAAAAATATTTTGCTTCTCAAGGTTAGGTTGATATTTAATCTTTAAGAATCAAGTCATGTGAATATCCTACATTATAGACATTCTAGATTGTGATATGCTGAAACTTCTGTGAGATTTTACAAAGAAGTTATTAAATAATCTTTTTCTGAAACAATTGAGAGACCTAGATTGATCTATTAGAGAGAGAGAGAGAGAGAGAGAAAGAGAGAGAGAGAGAGAGAGAATCATATTTCATTACAGATCAATATACAAATTTACTGTTAAAAATATACACATAAGTGTTCTGTTTTAAATCTTGCACAGTCTACAACAGTTTATTATGTACAACTAACAGTTCATGTCATAAATGTTAAGATTATCTATATATGCATACCAGGTTACATTTCTTATAAGTCACACCATATTTTATACAAGGTAGCTGCAGATTATTTGGGTGCCCTAAGCCTGATTACTGTGGTATAGCCCCTCTTCACACCTAAGGAAAACACGCAAATTCAATTTTTAGAATAAATAAATATATTTTATAAACTTTGCAAAATAAAATAATAATAAACCATTAAATAAACCAAAGAAAAATATAAAACTCAAACATATACAAATAAGAAAATTGAACAATAAAAAACATAAAAGACATCATGAAACTTTTTAAAAATCTCTGTAAAGATAAGAGATTGAAGTATACAGACATTTTTCAATATAGCTTTTCTAGCAGTCTCATCCTGTATAGGTCATGAGAGAAACAGAACGAAAATTAATTTTATTCTTTTGAGAAATTATGTATATCTAATATTAACTTGCTTATGATTGTTTACTATTGCTTACTGAAATTATGAATCATGAATTAATTTTTTGTTAAATTGCTCTGATGCTCCTCCCAGCATGTGATGTCTGATGGTGACCCTTGTTTTATATACAAGTGGATAATCACAATCTAATAATTCTATCTCACTAATGAAGTCATGGCATACAAATTGCAAATAAAATAAGACTAAACAAAAACTAATTACTGCAGTAACTTGTTTATTTTGAAAAAGGATTTGTTTTATTCCTTAAGGCAAATGCCACTGAAGGTCATCACTAAGAGGAAAAGGAAGGAAGGAAAAGTGCACAGATCTAGTGACCATTAAAATTATTGTTGCTATACTTGAACCACTTAGGTAACTGACTCATGATCAGCAATATCACTGACCTCAATCAACACTATTTACAACATATCTAATTACAAGCATTTTCAGAGATTTTCTATAGAAAAGGAGATGAAGTTGAAATCCAAATTAAATAAAAAAAGAATACTATGCTCATAAGAGACAAAATAGAATGAATAAATAAATATTATATATATATATATATATATATATATATATATATATATATATATATATATATATACACACACACACACACAGAGTCATTCTACAATAAGAAAATAATTATGAAAGTCTGTCTATATATTAAAAATGGAAACTATTGCCAGTTTATGATACAAAGGTAAATAAATCTAAAACCAAAAAAAAAGTATTTATTTGTTTTCATTAACAATCTCCTGGGATCAGAATGTAATGTCTGTTCTTCTTAGCAATTTTCTTTTGACAGGATACTGCAAAAACTGAGATGAACCTAGTTCTGAGTATTCCAATTGTAGGTGCTTTATCTACGTAAAAGGAGAGGGATTATTTGCATTAGAGCCTCACCATCAGATTGTTTAGTGTCATATCCAGGACACTTGTTGAGGGAGTCTTACCCCTCATCAGAGATGTAGTCAGTGTACTCTGTAGGCCCAGCAGACTGGGCCAAATTGGTCAAGGAGAATTCAAAATTAAAACCATCTGTACTCTAGTTGAATCCTGTCTGTGGCAGAGGAGTTGGGTAAATACATATGGCAAACATTTGACCAGTTGAATGGTACTTTATAATTAGATCCTGAATTTCCTGAAATTGCTTTTTTACCCCACCTTTTTGCCAAGAATCTAAGAAACACCTGTTCAATGATAAGTTGTTCTTAAATCTCTTATTAGGCTCCCATAAAAACCAAATTTGGAACAAAAGATTTATTTCCTCTGATTAATTAAGCTGATCAATACAAGAAGTCTTTGAAAAGTTTGAAGCACAATCAACAAGAGAATGGCTTTAAATTTTTTATTGGAAAGTTTAAAGGAATTTGAGTAATGATTTGCCAAATGTGTTTAATTTGGGGATGAATATTTAGAATATAACATGTTTTATAGCTCTAAATCATTTCCTTCTGATTGAAGGCCAAGAACTTTTCCGCACTCCTTCATAATATGATTAATAAACAAATTCATTGAATAAGTTGAACACTCATTTTCTGATAACAACTGGCACAGAATAGTGGTCTTATTTGTAATAACATTACCATTAAACTGTTTTTCAATATGAGCAACAGAATGATGACAGAATTCTCTAGAGTAGGCAGGATTTTTTAAGATCATTTGGTGGTGGTTAAATTGTACAAGACATTTAAAATAGTGAAGATTGAAATTAACTTTGTTTTATATTAAAGGATTTTTGTTAAGAAAAAAAATTACTTTAACCTTCCTTCTCATTTGAAAACCAACTTATTTGGGAATTAATAGAATATCTTAAAAACTATAATGCATTTCAAACCAGGTTTAGATTTTTATATTATCCAATAGTAATAACTTATATGAATATCTTATGAAGATATTTCACACTTTCTGTATATGAATTACATGAAATATGTTGATAGCATTTGTTTTAAATTAATTTTCAAGTGTTTTGACTTCAGTTCTTACTCTTCTACTGCATATAATTCATTTGACAATGAAAATTATAAGTAGATATTTAGGATTTTTAATCAAACCAATAATTATAGAACTAAGCATTATTTTTTTTATCAACAAAAAAATTATCAATGGTTTTTTGGCAGACAAAACTCATTTCTTAAAACATTTCAAATGAGATTAATTTTCCATATGGTAACCATTGTAAAATTTTGCAATGTGCATGAATTGAAAGACATTATGAGGGAATATTCATTAGTATTGCAATTTATATATAAACTGGAAACAATTTCTCCAATGATCTTTCTCCCTCTCAAAAAAAAAAAAAAAAAAAAAAAAAAAAAAAAAAAAAAAAAAAAGAAACAAACAAAACACTTGGTTCAATAATAACCATTGTTTTGTTTTGTTTTCTTCTTTATCCTTAAATGAACTGCAAAGATGTATTTCCTTAATTTTCATGCTTTCTAGTTAATCTTCTTGAACAGCTCAGCTCCAATTTTCTCTCAGGCATCCAAATATTCATTCACAGCACAGCTGACACAATTCCATGAAAGAAGTGATAAAGAGGATATATTTTTCAACTAAGATATAAATCATATGTCAGAGAACAGAAAGAACTTCAGAGCCAATAAGACTCAATAGCTACACCCTATTACCTGCATTTCTTCTACAAAGTCTTTAATAGTAAAGACATTTGAAAGCATATAGGATAATAAAAAAAGTTTTCTCAAAGTTCTAATAGTGTAATTATTCCAATGCTTTCATAATCAGTGATAGGAATGAACTTTGAGAACTATATATATAGCAAGACTATTTAGGTTTTATACTCAAGGGTCACAGAGAGATCCAAATATGAGCCATGTGAAACTGTGCAGCTGGAAGATTTCAGAGTACCCTAGGTCTCTTATGGATAATTTGTTTTAATGTAACCAATTTCAGGAAATTTTAAGACCATATAGCCTACATCAGGTATGATGATCCCTGCCCCCACACACATGAATGTATTTGTATATCAATGATTTGTAATTTTATTCCATTCAAATAAATATCACTTCCAACCAGAATACTAAATTAATCATTTTATATAAATGCACCCCGAGTCCCTTTTAAGGATTATAGGGCCACATTCCCATCAAATCAGTGATTTTGCTGTGGTTTCAGTAACAAGTAGGTTTTTGATAGGTGGAGTTGCTAAATCATGTCCCAAGTTTTGCATTCAGAATTTTTCCTTCTCTTAGACAAGTTACCTTACCAAGCCTAAAGAGCTCGGTCTGCCATATTATCTACCCATAGCAAGAGGTAGAAGGGGAGAATTCATACCTTTCCCAAGGGCATTATCAATAAGTGAAAAGCTAATAGCTTTGTCCAGGTTTTGAACTCCTCCTGTCAAATCCATTTCCTACAAACAGTAATACCATATACATTTCTTCATAGTACAGTATAGTATATCATAAATTAATATATATTATGTGTTTTATTACGAGAACAGAATAAAATATTCCAGAGTTATGATAAACTAACAACTACTATTGATAGAAATTTGTCATAGGATAACTAATAATAAATGCCTAACTGTAGAAAGTGAATATATAAAAACCTAGAAATTAAGGAGGTATATGCTATACACACATTTTCACTACTGTTCACAGTATTGGAAAGAGGATTTACATATCTGTATACATCATGGAAATATCTAAGATTTTACAAGTATTAGCTTAACTGTTAGGGGGGGGGAGAACTTTTTGATCTGACCTAAAATCAGTTTTCTGTATCATTTTTCACTTCAATGTCTGGAATGTAGATTTGATTGGTCAACCATAACATTGCATAATATAAACAATCAAATTGATAAGAACAGAAGTAAATCTAACAAAGAATGCAATGTCAAAAGTTAAAGTTTTTCCTTCTAAGATATCAATGTAGGGAGTCAAGAGATAATTAGGATATAGGGTTAAAGTAGGTGTTATAAACATGATCTGGTCAGAAATGATGTTTCTTTTCATTGATAAGATAAAATTTCTTCCAATAATCTTGTCATATGTATCAACAAACAAATTTTTTATTATAAAGGCTTTTAGCTAAATCATTATTATCATCCCTTTATGAGTTCTTCCACACCATTTTCATTTCATTGAAGACTGAACGACGAGTCTACTCAGTTTCTCAACACACTTATGTATTCTTACTGAACTCAGCAGTACTATGATCTGGACAATCTCAATTCTTCTGATTTCCAATTCTCCCTCATCTCTTTAAGATTCTTTGGGATTATTCCATGAGCTCAAATTAATGGTATCCTTGTTACCTTCATGTTCCAGGATTTCTTCAATTCTCTGGCAAGGTCAAGATATTTCTCCAGTTTTTCACTTACCTTTACTTTTACTCAATGATCTGCTGAAATGAAAAAAATCCACAAGCTAAAATGTTCTTGTTGATTAAAATTAGGACTGGTCTTTGAGTCTAAATCGGATGATCCACTTCTCTCTCAAAATATTGTTATTCATCCTGTTTTTTTAAATTTTTCTTAGATAATTAAAAAAGATTGTTTCTTATTTTCAAGCATCATATGCAAGTGTATTAATCAAATTGTGAAAATACTTTAGATATTTTTTTAATGATTTGCAATTAGTTATTTTTTTTTTGTTTTAACAGATCTGATTTAATTTTCAAGATTAAATTTTTTTTTATTTTACCTGTTTCAAGGTAAGTCAAATTTAAATAGTTGATCTCTATACAACAAATTTTGATTTGGTTTTATGGCACATCAACCAGTCTAGGTTATTTAATGCCAAATTCTCTTTATATATACACACACACACACACACACACACACACACACTATATATATATATATTTTTTTTTCTTAACACATCTTTTTGATACCATTTTTAAACGAGCCAGAGTTTGTTTTTTTTGGTGTTTTTTTGCATACAGTTAAGTGGTTTGAAGTATTGCTATGTAACAGAAATAGTTTACCATCAGTCATTTGTTTGCACACATTTAAATAGACATACATGATGTGCAAGAGATAATTTTGTCTGTAATTCTATTTTCAAATGAGTCAGAACTAATTTATTTGCACACTAGTACTGCTATTGTTTCAACACAGTTAAACAGTTTTTATTATTGTTATCTAACACTTATATTTATATTAAATATTAATCATTTATTTTCATAAAATGAAGTGGCTACAACTAACAATTCCATTAAACATCAATCATTTGTTTATACAGTTAAATGATCAAATAGTTCTATTTCTAACAATTCAATTTAGCAAAAGTCATTTGCAAACAGTTTAAAAGTCAAACAGTTCTATTTGACCCATAGATAGGATCCTAACAGATGCTACCATGAGAGACCCAAGTGGACCTGGGAGTGATAGCAATGGAGGAGTACTCCACATTCCCTAAAGCTCCAGCATTACTGGAGCCTCACAGTCAGATTGTTTAGCATCATATCAAGGACACTCGTTAGAGGAGGTTCTTACTCTTTTGCGGAGTCCCAGCCAACTGAGCTGTATGTATTCTGGGATAATTGTGTTCAGGTTATACAACAAAGGCATTATTAGTACGGATGAATTTTGAATGCTTCATTAGAAACTGAATGCAATAAAATTCTCAAAAATATAAAGAAAAAAGATAACTATAGGCTTTTTACATTTAATCAGCCATAAATGATGGTTTCTCATGTAATGGCATGCTTCAGCAAAATCCAAGATCTTATTTTTCAAAAGCATTTAAAAATGTTTCACAAATAACCCCAAGAAGTTTAACATTTTCTGTCAGGCAAATGTGACCATAAAACTATTGTATAGCAACAGAAATAAACACTAGTTCGAGCACCTTGAACATTAGATAAATACTTGCTAACAATTGGAAGGTAATATAGTAGATGATTGTATTTATCATATGAAATATTGATACATGACAAGCCACAAAACTGAGAAATGAGAAAAGTATATATATTTCAATAAAAAAAGTATACAAAAGATAGACATAACTAAGGTTTTTAAGAGGGCAAATGTTTTTAGGTATAAGATATGCTTATTACATTGAAATTTATGAAACAGCTGACAATTACATCTGTTTTGCATTATTTTCTACAAGCTCTACCACCAGGATGGAACAAACTAAGAGAGCTTTAACCATAAAAATATAAACTGTCCCAGGTGAAACAGCTGAGACTCACCAATTTATTACAAGAATTATAAGTTCCTTAAACCATGCCTGGATTGATTGCGACTAATTAAATCTTTAACCATAGCAAGTACATTTCAACCTTACTTTAAATAAATTTGTACAGAAAAAAAAAAAAAAAAAACCTTTATGCAAATGAAATGCAATCTACATAATACTAGAATTCTCATGTTTGTATCTATGCAACTATAACCCAACCAAGCCGCAGGCATAGGCCTCTATGTCAATGCACACAAAAGGGAATATATGCGCTATAATCAAACGGGTGACATCTCCACTCTAGACGGAACTCCTCTTAAACAAGTAGACAAATTCACTTACCTTGGAAACAGCGTCGCATCAACCGAAAAGGACATCGACACGAGGTTAACGAAAGCATGGACAGCTATCAATAGGCTATCGATTATATGGAAATCAGACCGAACCGATAAAATGAAATGCAGTTTCTTCCAGGCAGCAGTCGCATCGATACTGCTATATGGATGCACTACATGGACTCTAACAAAACGGCTGGAGAAGCTAGACGGCAATTACACAAGAATGTTGTGAGCAATCTTGAACAAGTCCTGGCGGCAACACCCCACAAGACACCAACTGTACGGCCACCTGCCTCCTATCACGAAAACTATTCAAGTTAGATGAACCAGACATGCAGGACACTGCTGAAGAAGCAGGGACGAACTCATAAGTGATGTACTCTTATGGATCCCCACACATGGTCGTGCAAAAGCAGGACGACCAGCACGAACATACATTCAGCAACTATGTGAGAATATGGGATGTTGTCCAGAAGACCTGCCTGAGGCGATGAACGATAGGGAAAAGTGGCGAGAGAGGGTCAGGGATATCCGTGCTACCAGCACGACATGATGATAACCCAACAAAAATGGCACAACATGGCGACTTTTATTTGAACAATAGACTTAAAATGCTCTTGGAGAATAAAACATTTTCCACTCCAATTTGCAACTAAATGAGAATTTTGAAGGATATGTGTTTTTGATGAACATTTATTAATCATCTAATTTATCAATAAAACTAAAGTAACTAAGAAAAATTAATTAAAATCCTTCTCTCCACCTTAAAAGTATCAATATCATCATGAACAGCTTTTATAACAGGAACACTGAGCTTACAGGTCATTTAGTTTCTTTTTAAAATGGTTTTACTTAGTGTTCGCGAATGGTCCGGGAGACTGGAGTTCAATCCCAGGTCGAGTCATACCAAAGATTCAAAAAATGGTACTTGATGTCACCTTGCTTAGCACTCAGCACTATAAGGTAAGGATCAAGGATAAAGTGGAGCAATCCAGGGAATGGAGTAGCACCTTCCCCAACACCTCGGTGTAGTGACGATTAAAAAGGGAGGCTTTGGGTCACCCTCTACTAAGGTCGCCAACTTTACTGCCTACTTGAAAGTGGACTCTGCTATTTATGTATAAAAGCGCAAATAAAAATCCTCAACATCATGGTGAAACAGCACTTTTTCTTTTAATAAACAAAAGGCTACTAACTGAAACTATTTCTTATTTACTTACTATAGTTGTATGGGCATTGAGTGAGCAACAAAGAAAATATATATTCAACTTATTATTTACAGTTCACTATGTCTTGTAAGGTATGGTATGTGAACTTGTTAACAGTATTCCTAACACCATAGAATGAGCAATGTCAATTATTTTCTCATTGAAAAGATAAAACAGTCACAGTAGTGCAAAATGATTGACATTACAAAAATAAGAAAAGAAAAAAAAAAGAAATGGTTGGATTTATGGCATATCAACTCTTGTTGGATTATCTATGCTGAAGTCAGTCTTTTTTTGAAAGCAAATATATGGTTTCAAGTAACTGATGATGATCATTTGTAAACAATTATAGCTTCAAATAACTATTCTTAAGGTAAATATTTTGCACACAGTTATATTGCTTCAAGTAATTCTATCAAATACTAATAATTTGTACATATTTATATGGTTTCAAGTAACTATTATTTAAAAAAAAAAAAAAAAAAAAAAAAAAGTGTATGCACAGTTATATTTACCTTTGGGAAAGGTATTAACCCACTTATCCCACCAGCTATGGTTTAAAAACTATTATCGCAGTTCTTCTACAAGGATGGCTTTGACATTAAATAATCCATGAAGTAGGATATGCCATGAAACCAAACTAATTAGTTATATTGTTTTGATAATTCTTGTTAATTTTCAAATATATAGATTTGACTTATAGATTATACCCTAAGAAATACTACCCCTCCAGGCCAGAGTGAACATGGGAGTAATGACAATGAAAAGAAGACTCAACACTCCCCAGAGATCCAGAAATGGAGCCTCACCACCGGATGCAGTTTAATGTCATACCGAGGACATCTTTTTTAGGGAATGCAGTTAGTTTATTCTAGACACCATCAACATAGCACAGAAAAAGAAAGAAAAAGATAGATAAAAATAAATTTAATAAGAACCCTATTAAACTGAAAACAGCAAAATGTCAAAAACTTTAATCTTTCTAAAGTCAAAGTTTTCAAAACAATCGTCTACTCTTGCTTGAGAGAAAAAGTAATGGAAAAATCGTGTGGAGTTATATAAACTTCAATTTCTTTTTTTAAAGTGCAATTATTTTCCTCAATATTTCCTTTTCCTGTCAGATGCAGGTGGACATTATTATTTCTGTTGTTGGCAGTTGTCATCAGAAACATGAAGAATACGATAATTAGGAAATAAATTGATTTTAGGAAGCTTTTTGGAGAAAAAAAAAATTTTATCAAGTGGACAGTTCTTTTATGAAATTTATAACAGAAATCTATATACTTTTAATATGTTAAAAGATACTAATAATTCAACAACATGTACAGAGGTTGCTGAAAAGTTTTAGGTCTAAACAAGAAAATTACCTATAATCATGAAATTAAATGCTATTCAATACATTCACTTGACATTTCAACATATTTTTCAAGTTTCTCTAATGTATAAATAATAAGCACCTCCTTAGAACATTTACATAAATACAACCACTAAGTTTTTTGTGATTTATATAAAGGCTTGCCAATATGAATTTTGCTAAAAAGGCATAAGTGATTAAGTTCATGTATAGTTATCCAATAAAAAAAAGCTATTGCTTACTTTCATGAATGATTGAAATTTTATGTACATAAATTAGTGAATTTGTGAACCTATTAAGCTCATAACCCATTGATCTATACAAAGATATTTGGTATGAATAAGAGAATAAAAAGAAATGAATGTTTAGAAGTATACAGATGTAAGTGTTTTTGTATGCATGTGTATTTAATATTTACTGGATGTGCCTGTGGTGTAATGTGGTGTCATAGGAAGTGGCTGCGGCGAGTAGAGTTCAAATCCTAAATGAGACTAATTGCATTTCACATAGCACTAATACTCTTGGGAAAGGTATGAATCCAATTATTCTCCCTCTAGCTATGGGCAACAGTGGGATAGACTGGGTTCTTCAGCCTTGCTAGGGAATGAGTCCAGAAGGAAAACTGAATTCAAACCGGTTAAAGTCTGCTTAAAAATTGACCTTGTGGAGAGGTTGGTAAATACATAATATTTTATAAGCAGATTATATTATATATTACACACACACACACACACACAAATATTTTTCCCGATTAACCACTAGGCCTTATATACCCATGAATTAGGTGTAAGTATATATGTGTAACTAAAAGTACTTGATGCCGCCTTGCTTAACACTCAGAATTGTAAGGTATGTATCAAGGGTAAAGAGGAGCAATCCAGGGAATGAAGTAGAGCCCTCCCTACACCTCAGTGTAGTAGATAATGAAAAAGGAACCTTTGGGTCACCCTCGACTACGGTCACCAACTTTACTTACTTAATATATATGTATTCTGTTTTGTTTGCATTCACATGGAAGCCTATGCCACCTGCTGCCAGTTCCAGATTGTGCAGCAGAGATTCAGCTTGGGTGGGTGTATTTGCAAGAAGTGCTATCTTATCAGTGTTGTCCGCATCCATAACAGTTTGGGCAGGGTATTGTCTGCTTCTTGCCTTTTCCAGTATAAAGCCATTTACTTTCATTAAATCTATCAACGTTCAAAGTACATAGTCTAGGCAGATTATGAACAGGTATAGGGCTTTGTGTCCCCTTGCAGAACATTTGCAATAATGTCAAAGTCTGTGTCTTCATTTAGTGAGTGAACTTTTACTCTTGTGTTTTTATAGAGCATCATTATGGCTGAAATGGTTTCTTTGGGGAGACCATAGGCTAAAAGTATTCACTCCATCTTCCCTCTGTGTATGGAGTCAAAAGCCTTGGAGAAATCTACAAATAAGAGTGTTGCCTAGAGGTTTTTTTTGCACGAACACCTAAAATTTGACGGATTGTCAGAATTTGTGATATTGTGGATTGATTTCTCTGAAAACCATTTTGATTCTTCCTAAGAACTTTCTCAATTTCAGGTTTGATGCGATTGAGTAGCAGAACATTATAAATTTTAACCACCATGGAAGTAAGGGTTATACCTCGGTAGTTCTTAGGAATTTCAAGGTCACCTTTCTTGAGAAAAGGGTGGATGCTGCCATTTGTCCATCCATTTACTATTCTGGTTATATACAGTGTCACAGTATTAGAGTAGAATGCAGAATTTCCTTGTTTTCTATACTTTGGGTGGTATTTCATCAAGACTGGAATCTTTCCAATTCTTAATTCTTCTTTGTACTACATCAAGTTCTTCTTGCGTAAACTGTCCTTTTTTTTTTTTTGGACCAATTTTTTTACAAGCGGCAGTTGTGTCTATACTACTATATGGATGCATCACATGGATTCTGACAAAGCACATAAAAAAAGCTTGACAGCAATTACACAAGAATGCTACAAGCTATATTGAAAAATCCTGGAAGCAAAATTCCATGAAATAACAGCTGTATGGCTACCAACCTCCCATCTCAAAAACCATCCAAATTAGACGAAGACATGTGGGACACTGCTGGAGAAGTAAGGACAAACTCTTAAGTGACATTCGCCTATAGACCCCTACACACAGAAGCACAAGTGTTGGACGACCAACTAGAACTTGTCTACAACTGCTCTGTATGAGCACAGGATGTAGTCTGGAAGACTTGCCAGAGGCAATGGACGATAGAGCACATGGAGACAGAGAGAGCTAGGGAAATCCATACTTGTGGCATGAGATGATGATATATGTGTATACATAAAATCTGTTGTCATAAAATTTGTTTACCCAAAAGTGTCATCTTGAACTGATTATGTATCTTGGAACCACATGATTCAAAACCCAACTAGGCAGGTAGTAGCCCAGCAATATAACTAATAGTCTACAAACATGCCAGGTAAGATATTTTAGTTTCTTAGAGAATAAACAGACTTAAAATTAATCTTACAATAAAAATTTTTCATAGAAGTTAGTTTTTCAAAATAAGTTAACCAACTTGAGTGATTCTGAATTCTAAACAATTCATATTTTATAAAATGAAATTTCTTGAATAAACAGCTTCAATCCTAGGCCAAGTCATACTACAGACTAAAAAAAAAAAAAAAAAAAAGGGGGTACTTGATGCTTCCTTGCTTAACACTCAGCATTATAAGGTACAGATCAAGAGTAGTGGAGCAATCCAGGGAAAGGAGTAGTGCCCTCTCTTACACCTTGGTGTAGTAGCTATCAAAAAGGGAGCCTTCAGGTCACCCTCGACAACGGTCACCAACTTTACTTACTTTTAGTAAGCATAACTTGAATTTTGCAAAAGCTTACAAGCATGGAACACCTAGTAAAAATGTAACTCACTACTCAATAGCAATAATTATCTATATATATATATATATATATATATATATATATATATATATATATATATATATATAGGCATGTTAAAATTTTACCTTTTAACCCAGGCAAGAAAAAAGCCTAATCCCATTATTCTAAATAAAGCTTCATTTATTGTATCAATTATCTACAGGTCAAATCAGTCTCTTCCTTGTGTCACTCAACTTGAAAGTGTCAGCATAAACACAATAAGAGAGAAAGCAAAATAGAAATACTGTGAATGAAAGAGAATGGTAATTATTAAGAAACACCACAAAACAAAGACAACACCAAAGTCATGTGACATGACAAGGGTAATGAAATAAAGGGGTGGGGTTATAGTTAGGACTGACACTAATGGTATTTATCTTAAGCCAAGAGACAATGTTTAAGTTTTAAACCTGTGACCAGCCAAATTACCCCCAAATAATAAAGCAAACCTTGAAATCTTTTGAACCTAAAAGTTACGCAATTTCCAAATGTAAACAGCATTTGAATATCAAGGATGAATTTTAAGTAGTTATTGTCTATCTTCTACAAATAACCAAATGGCTACAAAATTTGGTATACATAAGTATTGGATCCAGAGGAAGATCTTAAAGGAAATTTTTCCTCATGAGGAAAAAGGGTTTATATCAAAAGGGGATCCCTAACAAACAATAATCAGCAGGCTTCCATTATTGTACAGAATAAAATTTAAAAAAAAAAAAAAAATTAAATTATATGATTTCCTAATTTAATTATTCACAGTTGAATATTGCTAATTAGATTTATTAGTAGATCTTCAAGCTGAAGGTTCAAAATAATTATATAACATTATCACTTAGTTGGGATTAATTTAGACAAAAAACAAATGTTTAAGTCAATAAGTTTTAATATAAGTGTCACTTTAATCAAGAATATTTCTCTACATGACTGAAATTTTTCACTGCTAATATTAACTTCATATAAGATGATACAAAAAAATAATTTGTAAATCTTTTCTTTTATGAGAATTCATCTTTTAAAGCAATAGTTCTCATTTGTGAATGTTTTGTGTAGATTATTGGACAACAATAAATATTGTAAAATAATAACCAGCTGTATTACAAGTCTTGAGGTTTTACCAAGCCTAAACAGGTAACTTACCTGGTTTTTAACAAATATTAAAAATTTAATCTAGTAGCTGAAAAACTTCAATAATCTTAACTTTGGCTATTCAAAATTTGTTATCTCTTAGAATGGGATATTTTTCTCTCAAGGAAATAGCTATGTCTTTTCTTCAAATGAACAGCAAAATATAACATTTATGATCAAATAATGAATATATCTGGACAGTACAGGAAAATTTAAATTGTAGCCAATTTGTATGGATCAGTGATGCTTCAATGTAGAAATAAGTTAGTTTTGAAAACAGAACACAGATGCCCACACATAGTAAATAAATAAGAGAATACATTTACATAAACAAACTTAAAAAAAGGACTATGTCCTATAATAGTTTTTACATTTAGTGTATGAAATTGTAAAACCAATATAAAAACTATAATGGGACAGAAAAATTGCCCCCCACCCCACGCCACTGCCAACACTTATGTTTTTAAAAAGATGGAAAATAGAAATGAAGCCTTGTAATATCAAAAACATTTGATTGACCACATTTACAGACAGGTTATAGTTTATAAGTGCAAAAGAATGAAATGGATTTAATTAATTCCATTCAAGACAAAAGTTGAATAAATATTACTTAGTATCTAATGAGAAAAGGTGTGCACTATTTTCAACTTACTTCTATCTAGCACTAAATTAGATATGTATATCAAAAAGAAATTAAATGTAGAGAAATCAGACAAAAAGCTACCAAAAAGTTTTATATTTCAATGCAAGTAATCTAGAAACTCTTTTTTAGATACTAAATGCCAATGACACATGAAAATTGTAAACCAGCACAATTTTTGTCTTAACATATGATAAGGGGAATTATCATAAGCCCATGTTCTTGGACGAGTATCCTTATTCAAGTTGTTATAGTGAAGTTTCAGCAGTTGTGCCCTCCAGCCTTCTTCAGACATCTGTTCATAATCTTCTGGGAATTTCAAACCCTTCATTAATTGATATGAGATATCCTCTAAGCACAAACAACTGAATGAGAACAATATGCCACCATGGATTAAATAAAGGTTCCATTTAAAATTCCCAGATTTCTTACTATGACAAACAGCTGAAGAAGGTTGGATTGTATAACTGCTATAGAGTAAATCAGTGTATAAGCACACCAGCATCTAATACAAATTTTTGCCAATACATTGCAATTTCACCTGATTCCTACATCTTTAGGAAGTAAAATCTAACAAAATGAAAAATAGTGAAAATTAATTTTAAACTATTCATATATATATATATATATATATATATATATATATGTGTGTGTGTGTGTGTGTAGCTCAGTAGTTTATCAAAAGTTTAAGGTCTAAATCTGACTAGCTGTTTTAAATTTTTTTTTTTTCAATGAACATTTAACTGATGTCTATTTAATAAATTCATTACTATTTTCAAAGAATTTTTTCCGATAAAATTTTAAATGTTAACTACATGTACAAGGACTCTAAAAACAAAAAACCTGCTTTAAGTATGCAAAAGTAATTTTTCTTTTTATATTATCTTATTCTGATATTTTGGGATGATGTATACAAACAGTGAAAGGTGCATCTAGTTAAGTCTTAGATATGAACAAAAACAGCATGACATGTTCAGGGTCAGGGCTTGGTTTCATGTCCACCCAACCCAGATTCTATAATACAGGGTCCCCATTCTACTATATGTCAATATTCATAAAGTAATATTCATATAAAATATATAAAACCTGCCTTTCGTGAGGTGGGCAGTCAAGTTAGCTTGCCCTATGCCTGCCCAGTGGGTTTGGAGATAGTATGCACCAGCTTTAAACATATTTATAGAAAAGCAACCAACACTAGGTGTTATACATATAGAGATGATATGTGTGGATGTAATCAGTCAAAGGCTAAAAGAGTTTGCAAATGTTCACTTTCACAGATGCAGTCAAAAACAAATGCTATAAACCATAGAATAGTGACATGCTAATAGAAACAAACATTACCAAAATGGTTTTAATCATATAAGAACCCATGAAAACTAAAAGGAACCAGATAATTAGACTAATTAAGATCACATGACTTGTCTGCATAAAATTAGATATGTGAAAGAACAGTCTCTGTAATTAAACGTAATCACTATTTGCAGTCAGGACTGCTGGAGCCACAAGAGGCAGGTTTACAGCAAAACAGACCTCAACTCGCTCACCTGTAATATAGGTGGGTGGAAATGAAACAGGGGAAGATGCTAGAAGATAGATGCAGGTGACAATTATATTTTCCTTCAAGAGCTAATTAAACAAAAGTGGATACTAATAATTGTACATTTCACTATTTCATATCAGATAAAAAAGACCGAAAAAAAAAAAAAAAAAGAAAAAAAGAGAAAATGAAAGAGTAATAAACAGGATGAGTAAAAGGTGAGATTAAAAATGGATATGGAAAGAAGAAAAAAAAGAGAGAGTGAGGGGATATGTATAAATTAACTGATTTTCTTTGAAAAGTTTTGAAAGGGTATATGTATAAGCAAATGAAAAAGTATTTCTTTACATAATATTTTCCGAATCTTCTTTCTAGTCAATTCACTTAATTCAGAGGTAACTATTAATCACAGATTAAATATTATACGGTGACCATTTCAGCTCAAAATTCAGATAATAACTGTTAGATTGTGGACTTATTAATCCATTTTTATATATCTCCCTGAGAGAGAGACACACACACATTTTCAAAAAGCAAGACGTGTATATGAAATACATAAACTCGTGTATCTCTCTTCCTCTCTATAAAGATTATTAACAATTCATATAGCTATTTATGTGTATTTCTCTATAATGTAATAGACTTCAGGTTTCTTTCTCAACTCATGGACAACAGCAACAAACAAGATTGAAAGCTAAAAAGAATTAGCATTACATGATTTTTATCTCTATTTTTCAATATGTTCACAGCCTAATGAGGAAAATATTTTACACAATTATTTTTCAACATAATATCCTTTGTCCATATTATAAACTTAAATCAAACTTTAGGTATAGAAAATTTCAGATAATACATATATAGATATCAAGCAACAGATTTATTAATTCTCCATCATATTTAGAATTTGTAACTAGTTTGTTACCAGTTACTGATTATTATTTCTATTTTAAACATTAAAACAAGAGATTAAGGTTTCTGAAGAAAACTGAGGAAGATAGGAAAGCAAATTAGGAGACCAAATTTTGAAACTATCATTTTAAATTAAATAATGGAAGTATTCACAGGAATTAAAAGGTAAAGGATTCCAACCTCTGAGAAAGTGGGGAATTGTGAATATACTTAGCATCCACCAAACAATACATCTCTGTGCTGTTAATCATACTCAGCATAAAACAATACACCATACTACAATAGTATGTTTTACCAATTTAACTCACAATATAAACAATTTAAGTTGTCTGTAAGAGAATACAATATATATAAAATAAATTATGCATATCAAATGAACAATATTGAATCAAAACACTGAAAGGAGAAAATAGGCACTCATGATGCACAGAGAATGAATATCGAAAAGTTGGACAACAGACAATCCAGTAAGCCAGTAATAGTAAGGTACTTTAATTGGTCACTTCACACATTGCTTAAAACAAACTCTGTAATCTGCAGAATACCTATGAAATGTGTACACATGATTTGATTTTAAACAATATCTTGAAGTTTTAGTCATTGTACAGGATTGTTCGCCAATGGCCCGGGAGACCTGGGTTCAATCCCAGGTCGAGTCATACCAAAGACTTTAAAAATGGTACTTGATACCACCTTGCTTAACACTCAGCATTATAAGGTACGGTTCAAGGGTAAAGTGGAGCAATCCTGGGAATGGAGTAGCGCCCTCCCCCTACACCTTGGTGTAGTAGCTATCGAAAAGGGAGCCTTCGGGTCACCCTCGACTATGGTCGCTAACTTTACTTACAGGATAACAAGGTTTCACACCTTGAATATACACAAAGCTAACACTGTTTTTTTAAAATAATTTGTTCTACTCTTATTCCCTAATGAAATTCTCAGAGTAATGAAAAGTTATCAAGTTTACCTATCACCTAAACACCCTTCTATTCTAAATGCTAATGACACTGATATCAAGTGATTGTTTTGTAAAACACTGAAATCAGACAAGAACATTAAATCCAGATCATATCTTCAAAGCAGAAGTCAGACTTATTTTACATAAGAGAAATCAGTTGTCCAATCAAAAAATAAAAGCTAAATAAAAACAAAATGTTATTAATGTATTGGATTTGTTGTAATTGTCATATAATACAAATTCTGGAATAAGTGACAGATATAACAGAAAATAAATTATAAAACTCAAAAGGATAAATATTTTATTTATATTTAAGAAAAAAAATTCTTTAAAAACGTCTATTAACAGATTTACAACTGCAGACTATAATCAATAATGATTCAGATTTAATCACTGAATTATTAGTTAGGTTAGAAGTGAAGATTTACAGATATAGATAGACAATGCAAAAGAAATAAAGGGAAATAGTTGGAGTTACTTTCCAACTAGTTTTGCAATTGATGCTTTGACACTGAAAAATGAAACATTTTCAAACTTAAAAACTAATTTCTATAAAGCAAAGTTTTCCCTCATTACATATGATTTATGACTTAAAGTCAAGTATGTTAAATGAATTTGCTATAACCATTAATAAGGCTATCAAAAAAATATAGAAAATATTAAGTAACCAAAAAGTTTGTTCAGTTTATTATCCAAAATAAGTTTATTTTCAAGATTAAATTTATTGAACAAACTATTTACTATTTTTTTCTGCCATTTTTCAAGCAACTTCATAATTCTATCCTACCAAATATTTTGCTGTTCTTAAAAAAGAACAGCTCAATATGCCTTTACACAATTTTCAATAAAAAATAATTCCGTCCTTTGGAAACACCATTTTGGTGTTTCCAAAGGACAGAATTATTTTTTTTATTGAAAATTGTGTAAAGACTGCAATAAATTGTAATGATGGAAAAACTGCTGCATAGTAGACAGGTAGCAAACTTACTAAAGAAACATTCAGGTTAGCAGTATCCTGATGAAATATTCTATCCTTTCTCTTAGCTAATTCCAAAGGCATTTTTTTTTCATAAATTGCTGCCCTCAGTTTGATAAATAGAGCAACATTTGTTCAGATCAATCAAATTAGATCTTTGGAAGGATCTCATAGAGGTCCCTTTACTAATTCCACCATATACATTTTTTAATACTCACTGATATGATCCATGTCAGAATATAATCAAAAGCAATCCTTTTAGAATGTCATGTTAGTCCCATAACCTTTTTCAAGTCTTTGGTTCACCATAGCAAGCAATTCCCTTTTATAGAAACTCTGAGGACAATGGGAGGGTAACTTGGCAGTACTCATCACCTCTCTAAGTAACATGACAGGTTGTAGCAAAGAAGGATCCCAGATCTAACAATGCATCAAGTTGTCTAGTCACATCAACATATTAGTAGTGGGTTTGATTTTAGAGTTTTCTTTTTCTTATGTTTGCCTACCTACAAGGCTAGAAAGTCAAGTCTACTCTACTATTTATCCAAAGCAGGAGGGAGAAAAGATGAATTCATGATTTTCTCAAGGGAAATGGAAGCAGCTTCATAGATTTGAATGCTCCCCATTTTCTATGATGATAACCATTATGGTATACATGCCTCTAATTTTTATTGAAGTTAGCAAAAACTGAAGGCTTACAATACCATTTCATGATGAAAACAGAAATAACTTTTAGGATAACATATGGTGCAGAATTGCCCAGCTTTCAGGCTGAGATTAAAATATGGTAATATTCATCTCTTTTAGTTATATTCTTGTCTTCAGAGAGGACATAAAACAGAGCAGAGTTTGATACTGAAGACTCTGAACCCAACTTTGCACCACCCCATTGTACCAAGGATAAGGGCTATAGTAATCTGACATTTTCATGATGCTATGAGAATTTGGTAATTTTTGTACTTGCTCATATATATATATATATATATATATATATATATATATATATATATATATATATGAGCCCTCATGTTAAACTGACCATGTCATATACTATTTTCATTGTAAAATAGTAAAAACATCAATTTATGGCCCAAGCACTTTTTTAATATTCCCTGTTGAGAAGGAAAAGGTTAATATTTTCTAAAGATGCCTCAAATTATCAGCACAAGTACTTTTCCTTTATGCCTGTCATTTATCTAAGCAAAACTAAGCCCCATTAAAAAAATTGAAACATGTTTACCTTTTAAGTTACATTTTACAACTACCTTACACTTAAAAAAAAAAAAAAAAAAAAAAAAATATAACTATACAGGGAAAAATTATTTCAGCTTACAAATGTTTTTTTATATAAAATTTAAAAAAACTTTATAAGACAACAGAAAGAATAATCAATAAAAAGAAAATTGTAAAGTACTTTATCTGTGGTTTTTGATAAAACATGTTTAAGAGAAATAATAGTGTGTATACTTTTCAAAGTATGCACAAACTTCAACATGTAGTGTTTAGAAGAATGACTAAAGGGCAGAGGAGTTAACTCTTAGTTTTGATATAAACAGAGATTTGATTCATTGTAACAGTTGTTGTGACTATCCTTCAAACAAATAGTAACAAAAATGTGCTTTCATAATATATTTAGTAGTATTGAATATTTGCAGAAACTTAATACCTCATACTCAAAAATATACAAAAGTATAGAGGAAAATAACAGCACTTCTGGAGTTCATCATAGAAACAAAAAATGCTGCTCTGACCCTTTTCTCTAGCCAAGTGGTTTATCATCAAATATTGAAAGGTAATCATAAGCTATACAACCATAAACAATATCATTTGTAATTTTTCTAATATGTCTCACTTTATAATCAGTGAACTGTCAGATGATCAACATTGTTTTATGGTTTCATTACAATTGGTAGGATAAAATCTATTATAATGATCCAAGTTTTTTATGTATTTTATAACACAGCAAAAATGATCAATGTTAGTAAGATTTTTGTTAGCACAATAGCATTAAAGTATTCTAACTTAGAAAATAGAAGCAATTCTTAATCCAATTTGCGAATTGATAATATAGAGTGGAATCACTGTTCATGCTTACCCTACTGTTATTTCTCCAGGGAAATAACTATTATAAGCTAATTATAGACTACTTATCCTTATTTATTTGTAATTAAGAATAACACAAATTCTATAAATAAGACTTAATATCAAGTTTAATAGCCACTAGAAGTTTATACAGAAATATTATTTGCAAAAATCTAAAATAAATGCTTTGATTTGTGCAATCTTCTCTTCAAATTATTTAGATAAAGTAGAAGAGATCAAAGAAAAAAAACATTTTATGCTTTTAAAATAATTCTTTCTCAAATTGCCTAAGATTTGTTTTATAGCATTTTCAGTATTATATCTATGATACTATTGTTCCTTTGTAACAAGATTTACAGGACAAAATATCCAAAACATAACTTTTGTATACTACCAGTTGGATGAAAATAAGAAACACCAAACAGGAATACACAGGTATTGTTACCTCAATTTAATTACAGGAAATACTAAGATTTATCTATAGAGCCCAAACAAATAAAATTATAATAATCTAAATAATGAACAATTTTATTTGGGTTAAATTTCAATTATAACAGTTTGAGGAACTACTAAGAACAATTTCCTATTTATCTAGAATATAAAACCATGAGCATCTGGGTAGGTAAATCTTGCTGTAATTTATAGGATACACATTTTTTCTAGTCTTAAAATAAGCAATAAAAACATACTTAAGAACATTCTAGAAATTTAGGATCAAACCCGTATTAACATTTAAATTACATTTTTATATTTTTCAACCAATCAGCTAAAAACATGGAATAGAACATTCTAGAAAATTAGGATCGGAAGTGAACCTACAGAAAATATTTAGGCTCGAAAATAAAATAGTAAAATACAAATCTGATTGGTCAATAAATGTCTACGCGCCAAGATTTTAGGGCAATTCTTTGATCCACCTGTAGGATATAAATAACACAGAGTTAGGAAGCCAGACTCACAAGACACAAGCTTACACACAAACGAAAACACAGACGAACACAAGCCACTAAGCCAGTAGCCGATACTACGTCCAACCAATTCCTTTCCTTCCTCAACTAAAGTTCATGACCTCTTTTCAAATGGCCGAGAATTATTTTCAAAAGGAAAACCCGACAAACTTTCATCAACGAGACACGCTGTCGCCAAAATCATAAAACCCGCTATAAACTTAATGTAAGTAAGAACGACTTATTTACGGACTTCGTTAACATGACCATACACACATCTTTAAACAAATTTATTTTCCTTTTGTCAAACTTTATTTTCCAAAAGGCTATTTACACATCAGATATTTTGTTTGTTGTTTAATGTTCGTTGCGTTCTATTCCATTTCTTTCACGCGATTGTAAAGTTTTGTGTTGTATTTGTGGTGGGAATAATTTAGAGAGCAGTCTACTGAAGTAACCAAATTACATACTCCCCCCAAATTCAACTGATTAAGATGATAAAGTCTAATTATTAAATATATATAAGTTTATTGTGGATTTAAAAGTTAATGCACAAAATTTAGTGGACAATGCAGCAAATGGTTATTATTTAAATATCAAATAAACAATTCTCTTGTGCTTTTTAAAATCAGTATAAATAATATATAGTCCATATACCATGAACACTGCTACAATCTAGGGAAACTGGCTTACTTTGAGGTTGCAGTCCAGCACTTAACCCATTATGCCATTGGGACTTTTCCCCTACTGAGTGTAGATGATATAAGATTTTTAAAATGTTTTTTCCTTGAATACAAACTTGACTGAACATTTTAAAAAGCTTCCCTTTATTATCAAAGTCTTATATGAATTTCTTTACAAAATATTTTCCTTATAATGACAAAGGCTTTTGTTGAGGATTTATCTGATAAAAATTAACTGCCTACTTTTTTTTTTATCGGACTTAGAGTAAGGTTTAGACAAAAAAGTTCCTTATAGGGAAAGCGGAGATGGTGCTATCATGGAGTATCTCTAACAAACAATCAGCATGAAGCCGTCTGTTCCTGGATTGCATGTGCTATTTCTTAATTATGTAGTTAAAGTATTTCTTAAAAAATGGCCATTATCTCCTTTAAACTTTGCTTTCGTGTCCTGGATAATGGAATTTTGAAATTAACCTATTTTCCATGTAAAAATGGGCAAATTTGCAAATTTTCATTCATATAAAGCCTGAGTAAAACATACAAATAAAAATTTACATAAATTTTTACTAAAGCTAAACAAAAAATGGAAAAATAATATTTAGATGTGAATAGTTTTTTTTGAGGTTTATAACTGATGTAAATCACTTTCATATCCCCACCCCCGCATGTCGTATCAATGTTTTGAAAATTTCATTATTCAAGTCACAAAAATAAAGTTTGAAAAGAAAATAAGTCTTTTCCATTTACTTAAGGCATAAGCAATTGGAAAATAATACTTTCAGTTCAGGAACAAGAAAAAGTAAAACTTTTGTTAAACTATGCACGGCCAACTAGTAAACATTTTCTAGTTGGCCGTGCATAGTGTAATTATATTTAACTAAACCTGGCTAAATAAGTTTATAGGTAATTCTTCAAACTTATTTAAGACAAACAAACCAGATAAAAAACAAAAATGTTAAAATTAGTAAATCTTAATTTCCCCTCACTTTAAAATATTGCTCTACAAAACTTTACCTTTTATTAAGCAAAGATAGTTATATAGCGGTTAGTGAGATTGTTATTTGTTTAACGCTATATTTTTTTAAGGCAACAAATGAATTACGAAACTATTCTTTAAACAACACACAACAACGAAAGTTTTTATTTGCAGCTTTGAGGCGGTTTGTTCTTGGTGCTGCAAGACTCGTGGTGGTTAGGCTTGTTGGATGTTTGAGACGAAATGGTTTATCGGGATGTTGAGATGGCAGCGTGTCGTTTGACGTGTGAGGGAAGTATTTAAGGTCACCGTGTAGTTTTGTGTGTCTGGAAATTGGGGAGAGTAGGCGTTATCTCCATTAATGTGGACCAAAGGTGAAATGGGAGCTAGTGTGTTGAGAGCGAAGTGGCGCTTGGATCAACATAGTAAATTTTTGTGGTGCTTGTGGAAGGCATGCTGAACGTATCTAATTCATATTCAACTGGGATTCCTTGGTCTAAAATATATTAGACGCAAAGAATCCATAAATTAGATGGTTCCCTCGTTGAGTGTCCATGTTGCTGCTGCTAGGGTTAAAGCCACAGTGAGATGTCCCACTGGGTGGCTTGTTTAGCTAAAAAGCATCGCTAAGCAGGGACGACCAGAGACACGTCTGTTCTGGTCACCGTCTCAAGCTGAAGAGAGTGTGTTTGGCCGCTCACCGGTTTTGCTAGCCGGAAATGAAGGTCCGGGCTGAATAAGATATGTCATCCTGATTGGGTGAAATTCAGTGTTGAATTAAATTGCGCGCCAAAACAAAATACGAGATTTTCCTCTTCTCTACAGTTACTTCAACTAGTGAGGTAATGTTTTGTCTCAAAGAAAAATAGCTTAAATATATAGTGTGTGATTTATAAAAAGGAAAAAAAAAGGTTACTTATACATTTGTAAAGAAGATAAATCTTACCTAACTTTACCAATGCTTGAAAAAAATTGAAAGAATAGCTGCAAAATCTGAAAATTCAATTCCCCCCAACCCTGTTTAATTAGTCGATGTTTTCATAGATGTAAATATAGATTTCATGAACAACACTCAAAGTAATCAAAAATAGAATCTTGATTTAATAAGAGATAAAACAAAAACATAATCAAAACTTTTGAAACTACATCTTTAGGCCTAAATTTTATCATTTTTAGTAATATCTAAAATAAAAAATAAAAAAATAAAAAAAAAAGAAATTCCAGCCAATATTATCGTCGTTGTTTTTAATCAAAATTTTATCAAACTTAGGTGAAGTCTTCCTTTTGATGTTGTATCTGGTCATTTTCAGAGAGATTTGTGTGAGTAAACTTTTCACAAAGGTTATCTTTTGGGGGGGATGTCATGTCCAGCATTTTGAGCAAATTAAAGGTTTCTTTTTAAAAGCTACGAGTGAAGAAAGTAATACCCTGCTGCTACCCTTTTGAGTGGTAAGAGTCATTTAAAAAAAGAAAAAAATTCAGAATAAAATTTGATATAAAACTTTAAATAATAATCAAAAAACAGTATAATTGTATATCATATAATTAGGTTAATATACTGTATATATAAAAATAAGCATATCAAAATCTAGTGGTATTTCAGAAACTTTAGAAAGACAGCACCAATTCATTTCATCTTATGTCTCTACAACATATTTTTATAATGATTGCAAGGACAGTTGGATAGCATACACTTATAACGTAGTACTAACATGTAAGAAACTATGATTTGCATATATACATATATATATATATATATATATATATACACACACACACACTGCTAAATATACCCACAGGCTCGTGCAATTTTTTTTTTTTTTTTCACCGATCATGAACAGAAAATAGCCTGCAAACTAAGTATTTAAAGTTCATCAAAAGGTAACAAGGAAAATCTATCAAGTTTATCTCTTTATGTTTGTTAAAATGACCACTATCATTTAATGCTGTATTTTTTAGGAATGTATCGAGAACTGAGATATTACTTTATACTGTTTGAAACATTACTATGCAAATATAAAAGAGGAAATGTCAGTCAAAAAAATAAAAGGAACTGAATGATAATGTTTCAGTTTGGAATTTCAAACAAAGTAATCTCATGTAATTTTCTAAACTATTTTTAATGAACCTGATTAATTCTTCACAATGTAGCAGTTTAGTGATTACAGACTGATAAGCACTAGCCACAATGGAAATTATCCAAAAAAGTATAATTAAAACTATAACTGACCCATTTGTATCCCCTCCATATTTCTAATAACCGGTACAATGCATATAGATTTTCTACGAAGGCAACTAATCACTTCAATAATCTACCGCCCAACCTCAAAATAAAATTATTGCTAAGGAATGTACATTCAATTTATTATTCTCTTAAAAATGGTCAATCAGAATGAACTTTAATGAAAGTAACAAGAGAATAAAATATTAGCACTATATCGATATTTATTTCATTGTTTGATACAAGATGAACATTTTTACAAAATCTATATTTCAATCAGCCTGTTAAGCTTGCATAAAATGAAATAAAAATAGTCAGCATTCTAATTTTACAGATCATTACTAATGAGTTCAATGTATAGTTATTCTAATGGGTACAGCAAAGTGTAAATCAACTATACATTAATTTCCGTCTAAATTGTTTTCCAATTTTTTCTCCAGCTTATTGATTGCTCTGATGAAGCAAGTATGTATTCATATGATCATGTACAAGAGGGTGTTGTCAAGTTCTCATCCCAACCAAAAAGAGGATTACATTCTTTTTAAGGATTAAAGAAACTTGAAAATATTCCAAATGTGTTCAGCTTCCAGATGAATATGTCGAATAACACTTATATTTCATTGCTCGAGATCACTCTTCTTTGTCAAGCCAAGAACTTTTCAGCACCTATCATAATCAGTAGATATCATTCTCTCCATTGATTTCGTTTGTGGATTACACTAAAGTGGCTTGGCGGGAAAGTTTGACTGCTTAATGTCTTGTCAACAGTTGGTGACTTTTCCTTCAAACCACAGCCAATATTTATTTATTAACAACTGAAAGTGGGCACCACGTACGATGTTCATTTTCAGTAATGCTTTGACCTAGTCTTCTGGCTATAACAATTTGGCCTGTCTCAAAACCACTCAAATTTTTGCCCATAACTGCAGAATTCAATATATCAATGAAGTACTCAATGAATATACCTTTGACAGTTGTTGTAAGACAGTAGCAGTCACTCTTGTCATATATTGCTGGTTTTTGACTGAGCCGTGTACATATATAGCGGTTTTGTGGGAATTAATTAATTTCCCTAACACTATATTTTAGGCACTAGTAATGAATTACGAGACTTTTCTTTAACAACACACAACAGCGAAAGTTTTTATTTGCAGCTTTGAGGAGGTTTGTTCTTGGTGCTGCAAGACTCGTGGTGTTTAGGCTTGCTGGATGTTTGAGACGAAATGGCTTAGCGGGATGCTGGAAATGGCAGCGTGTCGTTGGACGTGTGAGGGAAGTATTCAAAGTCACAGTGTTTGTTTTGTGTCGAGAGCGGAGTGGCGCTCGGATCGACATAGTAAATTTTTGTGGTGCTTGTGGAAGGCATGCTGAACGTATCTAATTCATATTCAACTGGGATTCCTTGGTCCAAAATATATTAGACTCAAAGAATCCATAAATTAGAAGGTTCCCTCGCTGAGTGTCCATGTTGCTGCTGCTAGGGTTAAAGCCACAGTTAGTTGTCCTCACTGGGTGGCTTGTTTAGCTAAAAAGCATCGCTAAGCAGGGGCGACCAGAGACACGTCCGTTCTGGTCGCCGTCTCAAGCCGAAGAGAGTGTGTTTGGCCGCTCACCCGTTTTGCTAGCCGGAAATGAAGGTCCCGGCTGAATGGGATAAGTCATCCTGATTGGGTGAAATTCAGTGTTGAATTAAATAGCGCGCCAAAACAAAATATGAGATTTTCCTCTTCTCTACACATACATACATACAGTTATGATATTCAATATTATATACAACGTTTTGTTTTTTACTGTTTTTTTTTCTTTCTTTCTTCTGACTTCCAAAGTAATAATAGCATAATACAAATTTGCCTGAAAAGCAGCTGCCGAATTTCTTCTCTTCTGACAATATTAGAACCTTTATGTCTCTTATCACTATTCTGATATTATCTCAAGAATAAACAGTTGATAAATAGCTTTTTTGTAGTTTATTCATCCCAGTGATTTCATCTTGGCAAAATTTTCAATGAGGCTTATTCAAAAGAGATGATCAGGTCACAAAATAAAATCTATATATTTTCACGTTATTTCAGGATAATGAGTGGCTTTGATAAGTTAAAAATCCAATGATGATATTAGAAAATTTCTCTTTATCATGTGTAATTTATTCAAGTTTGTTAAATGTACAATTTATGGTTTGAGATTCTTTGATATACTGCTTTATTTCTCTCACATAATCATATGTTAACCTTATATATTGTAAAGATAGTACTAATAATTCTTTCTACTGCTATAATGAACAAAATAGCAAATATAGTTGAGTAGTAATAACTAAAGAATGAAAGCTGAAAAAAAAAAAAAAAAAAAAAAAAAAAAAAAAAAACCAATGCTAGGTTGATGACATTCATCATCATACAGTACAAAGGAAAATATATTCAAGTTATAATTTTATCTCTTTCAGTAGTTCATTGTACAAATCTACTTAAATATGGAATCCAATATGATATTGGTCATGTGATTTGGTCTTATAACAGAGTAATGAAAAATTCCTTTATGATAATACCAGACACTTCCGTTATAGATTCTTCTGGTCATGTGAAAATAAAATCTTAAACTTGATAAATAAAATACCATTATTATTTACTACGAATAAATTGTTTGGTGTCATTTTCTAAGTGACGAGCGGAGGTACATTATTTCTTTGAGAAATTGATAGATGTGTATATGTGCATACAAGAAACATTGTATTAAAGGAACTCTTAAATTGCAATAGTCTATGTAGATAAATAAACTTAAATTTATTTGAATATATGCTTATAATTGAAATTAGTTCTATTTTTAATTGTTTTCATTTATAACAAAATGATGAGGCATAAAATCAATTGTTATCTTTATTTTTTTTCAGATGTTCATAAAGTATTAAAACAAACAAAAAATGTCAAAGCAACAAAGTTTTTGATATCAAGAATAAAGAAATTGCAAAATCACTTGAATAATATTCAAGTGATTTTGCAATTTCTTTATTCTTGCAGTTATTTTTGACAATACAGGTAAATTAAAAAATAGATAATACCCAACATTCAAAATTCAAACACATATATGATTAAACCTTGAAGTAAAAATAACCAATATATTTCAATCAGAAAAAAAAAATAGTAACGGCAATAACCAAAATTGGGTAATTATTCAATATGGATGATAAAAGGTGAGATGATAATCATTATAATAATGATATTAAGAAGAAGAAGAAAAAGCTATGGAACATGAAGGTGACGGTGATACTAATTATAATTGGTGTGCTCGGAACGATCCTAAAAGCCTAGATAAGATGGCCGGAAGAGTTAAAGAGCGGAGACCATCCAAACTAAAGCATTAACGAGATCAACCAGAATACTGGGAAGAGTTCTGGAGACTTACTGTCACTCAGACTCCAGTGAAAGACAATCAGCTAACGTTGGCATGAAAAACTCGTAAGGAGGAGGAACAACAACAATAATCCACAAAGCTTTTTTTTTTTTTTTTTTTAATCAATTTTAAATAGACTCACTCCAAATAAAGATTTCTTAGTTCTATAAATTAATTTAGAACAATGTCCTCTTTAATGATAGCCTTTATTCTCTCGAATAAAACATAATTTGATGCTCTGTTCAAACTACCTGATCCCCTGACTCACTACAGACAAACATTTAAGATACATAAATGTTTCTTTTTCACGTTTTATTGCAAACACAGGCATAACACTGAGAACTTAAATTTTGTAAATTTAGTAACGTTAAATTTCGTATATAAATAATATCAAAAGCTGGTATTAACATTAGATCGCTATGTGTGAGATTATCTAAAGGTTTTGTGTTTAGAGGGATGTGAAAGTGAATATCCAGATTTTTCAGTTATTTTACAACCCCATTCATTTGTATTAGCATCACTGTTAAAATAATCTATTGAGCTTATATTACTATGCTGTTATAACTACATTATTAGTAATGTATCAAGAGCAATGAAGTATTATTGAACTCATTTTGTAAAGCTGTACACCAAAAATAATGTTCAGTCTATAAGTTCAAGCAACTTTAGCAAGTTTTACTTAGCTTATAATCAACCAAGTAAAATCTTTTCAAACAAAGATTGAGTTTCGATACAAAATGTCCAAGAGTCAAAATAAAGATTTTTAAATGAATATATAACAAACACTTAAAAACTAGTATATAAATAAAATAAGAAATTCATAACACAGAAACAAAAAATATGAAATTACAAATAAAAGCACAAAATTACAATAAAAACTTAAAAATCAAAATTACAAAAAAAACAAAACAAAACACATTATGCCAAACAACCCCTTCCCTTTCATTATTTTTAAAAAGTCAAAGCGATCTAAAAATGGCATCACATTTCCAGTCAATGAAAAAAATGTATAAATTTCTTCGAGGAATGCGTCAATAAAACTAACTTTTTGTCACAACACCCACCCACTACAAACAGTTTCTTATATTAAAATCTAACCAGGCAACTGACAAGAGTATCGTTAACAATTAATTATGAAATGGCCTGTATAATTTTTCTGTAATATCAAATTGCCCGAACAATTTTCAAAGACAATCAGGAAAGAAGAGGAATCGCAACTGAATGAATTTTAGATATTTTTAGCAGAAAGAATTTTTAAAAAGGTTATAATGTACAGAGTCGTCCGCTGCTAAATTTTAATCTATCACATTTTAAATAAATATAAAGGATCAGATCCATTCTCTTAAACAAAATAGGAGATAGAATAAAAACAAAATACTCAAAAACAAACTTGTAATTATCTTTTTATTACATAACATCTTGTAATATTCATTTCAATAAAAATTACTTGCCCATGGTCATATCTATCTCTAGTACATCATCTGTACCTAAATGAAAAATAAAAATAATACGAACCTTTCCTTGTTCATCATAATCACATTGTTTTCTTTTCTATCAGTAAAACTACGTATGATATTGCGGCTCGTGGAATGAACACAAAATTGTGCAGGTAAGACGTTTCCTTTAGATTCCAAGTTAATGCAAAGTGGATATAAAAAATATACTTTAAAAAAGGGCAATTTTTTTTTTTTTTATTCCATAGAAATACAAACTGATTAAAGATCTTTTTAACTCATCAAAGCCAAAACTAGGCATAAAATAACTTGTATCCAGATGTACAGTTTATCACAAACTTTTCAATATTAAGTGCTAAAGTATAAAACAAGAATCTATTTCAACAGATCCAGAAACTGTTTTCTATTGGGAAAACTTAAAGATTCAAAATTTGGTCTGGCTAGTTAGCACAAGAACCACATTTATATTTACAGATAAATATCTGACACAGGATTCATGAAATGTAATAGTTGCTTAGTTGGAGAGACTTGTAGTCTCCTGCAACTCTTCATTAGGAGAAAAGTTTACTTCCTCTTAAGATGGTAGATATTGAGAAGTGATTTAAAGAGTTGCCACAATCTAAAAGGAAATATAAGTAGGGCATTAAACATATTAGTGCATCAAAAATATTTCACTTTTTATTAAAAAAGAAAAAAAACCGTTACCCCATAGATTATTTTATTGCATCTCTAAAGACTATTTCTGACTCCACCATATTGTTATTATAATCATCAACACTATTCCGGAGTGCCTTTTGTTTTAGATATCATAATAGTAGATACAAGTGTTGATATTCTGGCAAGTTTGAGACATTCTTTTAGACTAAGTCTTAAATCCACTGAAGCTGCTCTAAGTAGAAAGAAAGTAAGGTATATCTGTTCATACTGCCCAAAAATAGTTAAATCGTTTTAAGGGTAGTGTCTAGCCTCTTGAAATAATGTTCAGAAGGAAATGATTACTAATTGTCAATTGTGATGATTTAAAATGAAAGCAAAGGGAAAGGTATCATACGTAGAAAATTACATTAGCTTAAAAACATACAACTTTGAATAGTTTCTCACTAGGAACTCTGGGTCGATTAAAAGTGAAAATACTTTTGATAGACTGTAATATTTCATCAGTAATCATGATAAATAGGTATTTTTTAAAACTTATCCACTGAAGCAGGTTCTCAAATTCATTAAAGATAGATGGCCAATATAATAATAAAAACAAGTTATATAAATATTAACCCTTTGAACGATCAGTCAGCATTTGTGCCTCCACCTAAAAGTACATATTCCGGAGCTGACTGAATTCTAGCCAAGGAACCCCTATTTCTACATGGCTATTGCGTATAAAATGTTGTAATCTGTTAACAGCCTGTAAGGTGTGTGTGTGTGGGGGAGTAGGGTTTTAAGAGTTAATATTTACCTTTAAATTACACAGAAATGTATGTACATATGCATTTTTGTAGACAATATATATCTATATATCTTATTCAACATATACATGTGTAAGGTATTAACAAAGAAGATATCTATTAATGCATAGAAGTTCAATGGCCTGTAGTTAGAGTGGTTTGGTTTGATTTCTTTATAGAAGAACAGTAATGGTATTAGTTAATCCACAGCAGAGAGATAAAGGGGTTCATACATTCCCCAAAGGTATTAGTCCTAAAATGAACATAATAGCATGACTGGAGTTAACTCGCTTACGAAGATGTCAACGTCGAGCATGTTAACCACAACATCACAGGAACTCCCCTCTCACCATGTTAAGAATGGAATCAGTAGCATTCAAACTCTGGCCTGGACAGTTTGTGTTCACTTCATACTAATGCTATTGTGAACGGTGTTAATTCACTTCTCACTCTGCTATGGGTAAACAGCAGAATTCTTTAATCTTGTACAAAGCAATCTATCTTAGTTGTTCAATATTATACAACACAGTAGCAATTATCACATGAGAGGAGATGAGTGCAATCAAGCAACCTCAAGTACTCAGAGATGCCTTGAAGGAGAATACTCAGCACCTCAACAACTTGACAGGTTATGAGAAACATGCACCCAGAAATATATTTAATACTATGTAAATTTCTACATATTAAGCATTTACAGTTATTTACAAAGTTTAGTTGTGGTACAAAACCAAAATAGAGCACTCGATGAGAATCGAACTCACCAACAATGGCCTAATGATCTAGCTTGCTAACCATTATACTATATGAGGTACCCATATTAAAAATTTATACAACCTTTGGTTTCCAGTTTAATTAAAACTAGTTTTAAACTATAAGGATCTAACCATTACTCTGTTGACAGTACATGTTCAATATACTACTCAGAAAAAAATGTATTTCTTATTAGTGGGTAGTTATAAAGTATTTTTTTCAATATTCTCTATAGCCTTGCATCAGAATGAACTAAAGCTTTCTAAAAATGGTACACCTCAGACACAAAATACACATAGGAAATAAAAAAGGATTCCATGTTTCATAAATACAATGGTTTAAATATAAAAATAAAGTAATGAAATATGCATGAATTCCTTCGTCCAGTTTATAATTAATTGACTTAATTGTGTGGAATATCCCCAAATAACCTAAGAACAGGTGATTACTTTTTAATGACAAAGAAAGAACCACAATATTAAGGTGTACATTTTATATTTTAGTAGTGAAAGCATGGGGCCAGAAAACAAAAATTAAAGGTTCAGATCATAGCACCAGAAATTAAAAAAAAAAAAAAAAAAAAAATTAGTGAAATTTATCTCAAAATCAAAACAAATAAGTTTATTCTTGTGCAAAGATAAAAGATCGATATCAACATTATTTTCAACTTGATTTATATAATTTGATTTCACCATTTCAAGTGTAGGAAGCCTACACCAAATATTGGTTAATATTTGTGCCATAATTTTATAGATAAGTTGGTAACATCATAATCTGTAAACTAGTTTAGTATTTATTTCAGAAAAGGTACATGAGATTATGGTACAAGTACATTAAGGTGATGATAAAATTGCCAGAATGTTCTAGGATTCCATTCACAACAAAATTTCAATATATCCAACATCATACAGTACGTTTCATAAAAGATATAACCCTGAAGATAAGTGGCTAGAGATTACATGCAAATTTCATGCAACACTATTAGTCATATGGTGACACTATATTCAGAGACAACAGTATTTAGCAGTTGAGGTGATTGTCATGTTTGACCCTCATTCAAGTATAGATTCATTTGTGATGTATCAGCCATGTTGTTTTCTAAACACAAACATTTCACTTATAAATAATTCCACATTTCCTAACAAATTAACAACATTGCCTAGGTTCATAAATTTCATGAAAATAAGTGTACAGGCTAGCCATCTTTGTTAACTTATTTAACTCTTTCACACAGAAAATCTTTTTAAAAAGAGATCATCACAAATTAGGTTGTCTATAGTTAGTTTTCAGGTCTACAAAGAAGTTAAAATAGTTTAAATACTAGTTGTGAATAACTTGTAAACTTTTTAAAACAACGGTAAACACACAAATATTTTTCTCCAACTTAGAATTTACACTGAGAGTAGGGCTTCTCAAAGAGATACTTAAAAACCTCTGTAAGAATAAAATTTTAGCAGGGTGAATAAAAGCATTTGGGTCTGCAGGAGATGAATTTACAAATCCCTTTATGAGAGAGAGAGAGAAAAAATGCTGGAAAAAATTCATGTAGAATGTTTGCCAAATATTGAAAACTGTAGCAAAGATCCCAAGCTTTGTGCAACTGTTGAGCCCATTTTAGTAGCTTTTCCAAGTTTGTATATGGATTTGGGTTTAGTCATGTGAATAATTTACTTAACTGAAAAGCATTTTGAATGTAGAACTCACAAACCCACAACCAAACATTCAGGATCTCCACTGTGCCCACCAAACCCATTCTTCCCATTGAAAAAAAAGAATTTAAGAATTAAAAAGTGCATTTATATTTACAGTTTACCAATTCTTTTCTCATGTAAATTTTATTAAATACTGGCAAAATAATTGTGTTTTGTAATTTGATTAATTTATTTGGAGAGGGGGTATGGAAATTAAATTTTGTTACAAGAGGTGCATCAAGTAAAAAGTTTGAGAAAACTTTATCAAGAGGGTTCACAGCTACAGCTCAATAATTTAATCTCCAAGATTATACTAGACATACATTCACATGGTCTAGAATCAGGAATTCTAGAGAAAATGAGAAACAGTTAAAAGGTCTAGGGAATGGCCATTATCTCACATCCTGGAATTCTTATGTCAAAATGAAGCAATAGACCTTACAGAAAATTCAGGATGTTACACAGTTGTGCTAATACATCAATGACAAATCTAATAACAATATTCTCAATATATTTGTTTATAAGTACCTATCAGTAATTATCAATTAAAACTAATAGACATAAAGTATGCAGATTTCCTGTGCAAGAAAATAAAAAAAACATTTATATTGTGTCTTTTTGTTTTCTTTCTTTTCTCCACTTTGGAGACACCTTGTAGATATAATCATTAAAAGGCCTTATAAGTACTAATTAGGAACTAAATGTCTAGACCCACCCATCAAGACACATAGTATCTAGACATTCCCACCTACTCACACAAACACTGACGAGACTTTCCCTTATTTAAGGTTTCCTGTACTGGTTACAACTGACCTGTATCTGTCCTGGCTCTAACAATTTCACTCTTCGGAACTACTTCCTGTGCTAAAAGAATTTCTTCATTCACTTGAGTTAGTCATGTGAAAGGTAAATGGAAAAAACATATGTCCTTATCAAAAGAATTACACAAAAATCCCCCACCCTACAGTTTCTTTTTAAATCTACAAACACTTCCTCTCTCCACAGTTTGCTCCAAAGTAGGCTTCCTTAGTTTAAGTGTTGAAATGGAAAATATTTTGATACTAGCATAGTTCCCAGTCATTTCAAGAATATTTATATATGCATTGAAACTTCTACCTAGAACCAAAATGTAGTAGCTGTACGCTTTGCCTAGGATTAGAATATAGTATTTGTACTCATGGACACTTATCACAGTTATTCTAAAAAGTATAAAATGTAAAATTGAAAAAAAAGTTTTCTTACAAGCTATATTCTTGAATTTTCTCTATTTGTAAGACAACTTTGTTATATTACTCAAGAGTTGTCATTTTGTATCTCTTTGCCTATAATAGCCAACTGGCTTTGCTTGAGTGGAGAAAGATAAATATAAAATCTATGTTACCATAACAATGGAATTTTTCATTACTCAGTTGTAAGCCATTGCAAAAAAACTTGTGTGCATCTAGGAAAACTGACAGAATTAATAATGCTTCATGCTACCATAATAGAATTTCTCATCACTCCATAGTGAAGTCAAGATGTTTGATTTCTTTATTTTAAAGGCATATTAACTTTTGTGGATTATTTAATGGCAAAACCACCCTTGTAGAAGACCAGAAGTGGTAGTATTTAACTCATAGTAAGGGAAATAAAGAGTTTCATACCTTTTCCAAGTGTATTAGTCTGAAAGAATAGCTCAGTTGGAGTTCAAACTTGCTATTGTGTCGCAATCCAACACGCAAGTTACTATGCCATGGGAAATCCCCTCCCTTTACATTATATATATATATATATATATATATATATACACACACACACACACACACACAAAGAGTACTTATATATAAAACACACTATGATATATCATTAGATAGTGGATTATTTCTCTTCATATATGCACAGAATATTAATAAACTAAGTTGATTACTATTAGAGTCATTCAATGAGATCACCTAATTTATCAACAAAAAGCCCTAAGAGGTTGCTAGGATAACTCTCTACTATCAATATTTAGTTATCAATTATACATGTTGATATCCCAGAAGTACATTCACTAGCTTGATCCTATCCAGTATTAGATAAAGATTACCTTGAATACTTTATTAAAGGATATAGAAATTGTTGCAGTAAATTTAACTATTTCTATTAAGTAAATTTCTCATTTTATTATAAATGAAAACCATGAAACTTGGTAATAGATGGGATAAAGTGCATTTTTTTTAAGTGATTAAAATTCTCTTCATGTTGTGAGAAGTAGCATGCAAAATTTTTGCTCAGTTTTTATGACTCTTAAAAGGCCACCACAAGCGGCCATCGAGATCAAATTTGCACCATATGCTTTTTTTTGTTTCAAATTTATATTATGATCTGTTGCAAATAAATTAAACCCCCTTTCGCATTTTATGGTTATCTCCCTTGAGAAACTATAATTGACATGAATGCAAATATCCATACTTAAAAATTTATAACTATATTCTTAAAAAGTCATCTACAAAAGAATATTGAAAATTTTTAAAGATATCTCAAATTTAGGTCCACATAATTCTTCCCCCCCCCATTGTATGAATTGTTGAAATCAAAACAGATAATCTTTTATGGTTTTCTTTGAAGGCTGTTATTCTATTTGGCTATTATTATTTCTTATCTCTAAACTTCTATAATTTGTAAGTAAATGTCCCAAAGTTAGACCATTTAAAAGCAAATTAATTTAACATTTTTTTTGTACTGATGATTTCTTAAATCCATGCTTGTTTTATTCATTTTTCCTTTTCAAATAATCAGTGTGAAATTCCAATAGTCTATATCAAACGAGAGATTCCTGATATGTATACATAAAATGTTATAGCTCTTAGATTACAGGTTATTATTAGAATCAAATTTTGGAAGTTAAATGACATGGGGAAATAGTTTCTTTAAAAACCATAAAGGTAATAAATGAATTCCTTTTTCTTCAAAATACTTTCATAGAATTTAACTTCTTGAAAAAAAAAATAAATAAAATTCATAAACTTTATGCTATTTTTTTCAAAATTAAATTTTCAATGATATTAAAAATATTGCAGTGTTTGAATCTTTTATAAAACTGCAATCAGTTAAAAACAAAACAAACTGATTACTCTCTTTAGGTACAGAGACTAATAAGATAAAACCTGATTAAATTATACAGAAATGATTTTTGTTTTATTCAGACATATTTTGGAGTTACATATGCAAAATATAAATGATCTATTGTTCAGAAGAGTATAGACCTGATAAGATAGTGAAGTTTTGCATATTCTAAAGCAAATACACAAGCTTTTAGTCGTGGAAATTGCACACAATATATACATGACATAAATTTAAACTATAAGCAACATTTTGAGATGAATCATTGTCGATTTTTGTTCCTATTTCAAAATTTGGTAAACATACCTAATAGCAAAAATAAATGAAATATTAATGAAATATAAATATACAATATAAAAAAAATGGAAAAATTGAAAATTCGGTTTTGTGAATTAGCTTCCATTTTTAGGTAAATAAGTCAGGATTAAAATAAAGTAAAAAATGCAGCAGTTCCCAGAAGCTTCTGACGAGCAGCGAAATACGCGCATGCCTGAAAAACTCCCTGGCACCAAAGAGCACTCCAACCATTACCACTGATATTCAAAAGACTTTCTTTTGGCTGCTGGCAAGGTAGCACACCTACTCGCAAAGTCATGCGCTTCACAGCAGGCTGTTTTTGCTGCTAGCAAGCCACCTCTGCTAAAAATACCTTACTGAAAACACCAACCGACAAACGACAAAAAGCAAACTTACCATCGAAAAAAGAACAAAACAAAAACACCTCACTGAAAAACATCTACTGGACATAACCACCGACCTTGAACTCATAACCTATCAAAAATTACTAATATATTTCAATGCCTTGTCTGGGAAACGTGTCTATTGCTACTGGTTCAGGAAAACTTTCCCTCGCCACAGTATAGTCATTAAAACCCTAAAATAAAGTTGGAGTTAAAAGATATCTTCGTCTCTTTCCTTCTTTAAATTTTTTTGCAGCCTTCCACAGGCAAGTTAGACACTTAAACCTCAAAACAACAACAACCATTATTACAACAAACTTTCTTACAGCCCCATAAATATTTTACAAAAACTAGTTCACTTTGTGAGGTAGATGGTCTGATTTACGATAAGGATAACGTTGCTGGTTATTGAGAAAGTCAAATTTGATAACATACTTAAAAAAAAAAAAAAAAAAAAAAAAATTCAGGTTAAGAATTTTTTTTTAAATTGCCATACGTACATAAAACTTCCATTCACTGTATGTGGTTGGTATTGTTGATTAATACAAAATACTAGAAAAAAAAAATTGATCAGATAAAACTATTTTATCTAAATACTTTTTTAAGGTGTGTGTGTGTGTGTTATTAGTTTATATTTTTTTTCTACGGCGGTCTGCAAGAAAACCAATATAAAAACCTCACTAAAGAAAAACCTTTTCCAAAAATTTACTACCATAAAATAGCACGAATTATGTTTTTGATTGTCCATACATTAGAAGAAAAGCACGCGTCGCTTGTCATAACATTGCCGTTAAAAAGTGCATGTTTTTTGTATATGTTTATATAAAACCTATCAACAAAACAGATACATTCTTAAAATATATTTTTAAAAAATTGAAAATGAATTTAAAAACTTATAAATTTTTAATTTTTTTCAATATCTTAATTTATTTTGATAAGCAGTTTTTAAAATGAAATATGCAAATTAGCTGACTCTACATGAAAAAAAAGAGATCACTACTTTTCTCAAGTTAAATAGCAGGCTACTCTTTCAGGCAGAGAAAAAGCTATTATTTTGGTAACACAATTTTCTGGACAAGAAACAGACACAGCAGTTAGTGTAAGTGTGTGTATGCACGTGCGATGAGTGCGCTCACACATATCTGTGGTCTAGTAATGTAGAATCTTATAACCTAAAATAAAATTGATATTTGGGTATAATTTAGTATAAATGATTTTTAATAGTAACAACAACAACAAAAAATATAATAAATTATAATAATAATTCCGATTTATTTGCGTTTTGCTTTGTGTAGACAAATTAAATCATTCTTTATCAACTCTTTTGGCTTGACTAATAATTTGTTAAATCTCTTCTCCAATCTATAAAAAGCTTATTCACAGAAATGAGATGCAAAAATCCAATAACCTTCACCTTTTCCTCAATATTCAGCCTCCACCCCGTCTCTTTGCTTCACACAACTTTGCTTCCCAGAGACTGACGTGTGAGAAGTAAGGGATCACATTAATCTTACGTTTGATAAGAAAAGTACAATGCCCTCTAGAATAGTTTTAAGCAGGTGTAAAAGAAGAAAAAAGACAAAAGAAAAGAAAGTAAATAATGAAAGTGGAGAAAGAAAAAGATAGTCAAACATTAGAATTTTTAAGTCTTTGTTTCAAATAGAAGAAATGTGAATTGTTTAAATGAGCTAAAGTGCAAATATAAAAACTATGTTCCCCACCCAGAAGGCAAGACAGAAGTGATTTTGTTAAAGTACAAAGGAAGAGATATTAGAAAAATAAAGAAAGCTTAACTATGTAATGAAAAAAAAAATTCAGCTTCTTGTAATAATACTTAATTGTTATTTATAATGTGAAATTTATATGCAAATGTAACAACTATTATGAGTCAGAGGTAATAATTTTCGTATTAAAATTTGCAATGTAAAATTAACATTATCCACCTCGTTCAGCTTATCTGACAATATAAAACAATATATATTAACGTCAGCAGCCATTTTGAGTTCACTGCTTGGACAAGAAAGCTTTTCTAGTTCCTTTCATGATAATGTTGATTGTGCAAACTTCTGGCATGTCTAACGAGTAATCTTCCCTAGCTTCTCACGCCATCTTTCAGTTCTTTTCCTAATATCCTTGTGATTTCTTGGGCACTTTTCTACAAACCTTTTGCATAATCCATTATCTTCCTTTCTAGCTATTTGTCCTGCTCACTTTTTAATAGTTCTTAACTGTTTTTTTAATCCATATTGATATCTTTATGTCAGAATTTTATATAAAGCATATTACGGCAGTATTTATCTTTGTTTTTCAAACAAGTTATTCGAAAGTCATCGACTATAATTTTTTTAAATAATTTTCTATTGATTTTTTTTTTACTTCCACTTTACTATATAATAATTGCTGTGTTTAAAAAGTTGCAGTAATATGTATATTTGATATCTCAGAGAGTGCATATATGAGCAGTGTAATGGAAATCAAAACTAAATATTACTACTAATAGCAATATGTAATTTTTTCTTCATAGTTTGGTTTGGTTTATTTGTTAAACATATCAATCTTCGTGGGTTATTTAATGCCATCCTTCTAGAAAAACAATAGTCGTACTATTAACCTATAGCTGAGAGGATAAGAGGGATTTATGGGGTTTCAAGGTAATGTATGTATGTTGTTTGCTATCTGACTCCATTCTGGGTTATTCTATTCATATCCTATGTTATCTTGCTGGTTTAACTTCTTGGATATGAAGGCTGTAAAGGGATTATATGAAAGAAGACAGGAAGAGAAGATAGGAGACCAAGATATCATTTATATTTTGCCTTTATTGCTGGGTTCAACAACTATTCAGTAGGTAAGGAAACTCTTTTTGAATACAAATGAAATGGTTGCATCTCCCAGTCAAGGTGTTAAAGTGTGTTAGTTGTTCATGAGTATATATGTCCAAATTTGGTATTCAAAGCGTTAAAAACGAGTTAGACGCTTTTGGAGAGATATGAACATTATTCAGTGTTTTCAGTTGTAGTTGTTAAGTCTTATTTGGTGTTTTTAGTCGTGGGTTTGGTTGGTTGGTAAAAGACAGCTGCTATTAGTGGAAAGGTTAGCTAACACATCATCTAAAGACGGACGCATGGCGCCTTCCACTAGTAGCAAGAAATATTTAGGTGTCATTACTCCACTAGTCACTGCTGAAAGAGCACAGGCTTCCTTCTTTTGCCGAGAGGGTTCTTTCTTTGCACATGTGTCACCCCTTTTTCTGTCAGGGGCTTCTAGAAGTTTCTGCATTTTTGTATTCATTTCTAATTTAATTTTGTTTTATTTTTGTTTTACTTATCTTTATTAATTCCCACAGACCCATACCTTTTATAAGAGTATTAGTCAGAAAATGAATATAATAGCCCAATTGGAATTCAAACTCACAAAAATGTCATAGTCCAGAACATTATAGCAAGGGGACTCCCTTAGTTTTGTCTTCAGAATGCAGTATAGCCTGATGGTCATGGAAAGGTTAAACTATTAGTGGCAAAGTATGATTTTGATTTCTAGGTTACAGGACAGTTTTTTCTCTCAGTGAAATTATAGGTGATATTGTAATAAATGAATTGACATGAAATGGTAGTAGTAAGATATTTTATTAAAAAAAAAAAAAAAAAAAAAAAAGAAACTAAAGCAAACAAAGTGGATACTAAAAATATATTTTTAAAATGCAACATTTTTAATCAGGGAAAAAATCATATCGATTTCTTCAAATGTTTGACTAATCAAAGCCAAAATTAGGAATAAAACTACTTTTATATAAAGTTCAGGTAGAATCCAAACAAAACAAGAAAAAAAATTAAGAAAGAAGGAAAAGAAAAATCTAAAAGGAGGATGGGTTGAGGCAGTAGAGAGAAAGTCTGTTTCCTTCATCATCCAATTTCTATGGTTCTCCTCAAATTCTATCCATAAATCAATCAGGGAAATATCAGCCTAATCTGAATAATGTTAATGTTCAGTTGTTAAAAGAAACTTTAGTATTAAGTTACAGTATCTGATATTTTAGTCTTCTAATTAAAATAACAGGGAAATGCCTTACAAGAAAAAGAGAGGGATCTCAAAAGACCATACATGCATCTCTAAAATTTACATGGTTCTATTTTAGAAACTACTAAAAAGAGAAAAAAAATCCAACATAAAATTCACATGGATCATATTCAGCAGAGAGAAAAAATACGATAAAATTTGAGACTCATCTAATAAAATCTCAGAAGAGAAAAATCTTAAAGAAATCTTTCCTTATTTGAATATCAAGGATATTTTGCAAATGAAAAATAAGTAACTAGCCGGGGGTTTTTTGGAGTTTAAGAAAAAACAAATAAACATTAGTTTGTATAAAAAGAAAAGTAATCTTTCTTTTAAAATTCTAAATACTAATAAGTGATCAATATTTGATTAATACTAAACAAGGAATTTTGAAAATGCATCATCTTCACAACAGGATCAATGTATATTAAAGTATATAAAATATATAGGCCATCAATAATAAGATTCAAAATGAGCCAATTTGATCCAGTTCAAGAGACAGAAAGTAATCTCTAACATTTCAGTCACTGATTTCATATTCAACTTCACTAATCTTTTACAAAGAGGAGAATCACAATCAAATCATGAATAAAAGCATTTTTTTCTTTTTTCATAATCGGACTTTTGAAAGTATCATTAATAGAATTAATGTGTTCAAATTCACCTTAATACTTTTTACTGTTTCTTACATATCCATGAGTATGAGTGCACTCATATGCCCATACTGCCGAGCAATGATTAAAAACAATCTCACAAGCTATTGATAATGAATTCCAACTTCATTGTGCACTTAAAGATTACAGCTATGGACCAAATGAGATTCAAGAGAAATATATTTAATAAAAATACAGCTTCTGTTCTATAATAGATATAACATTTAGTATATGAAATTTATATGCAAATGTAATGACTATTATGTTTTATGATTTGACTTTTTCTTTTAAATTGTTTTGTCATACAAAAAGGAACGAGGAACATTAAATAAGTTTCCAGACTTTTTTCGCAGGGCCACTTTTATTCATAGTACACACATGAAACTCTAGTCCCCTTCGAAGTAATCTCCTCCGGCTGCAATGTACTTGTACCGTTCCAAAAACTTCTGGAAGGCCCCATCGAAGTCCTCTTGTGTGTGCGTGTCAATGACCTTTGTCACAGCCTCTTTCATCTCAATTGTCTCATAACGATAGCTTCTGAGGGAATAACCAAAAGTCACAGGGAGCACGGTCTGGACTATAGGGATAGTGAGGAACTGTCTTGATCCCCATCTTGGTCAAATAGTCTGTAACAAGGATGGAGTTGTGGACTGGTATATTGTCCAGGTGGAAATGCCACTGACCTGATTTGAAGAGTGCTTGCTTCTTCCGATGGAATCTCTTCCTGAACTCCCTTAAAATCTCAACATAGTAACCCTAACGCCAATGAACTCTTGTGTATTGACTTCCTTTCTCCTCCCACATCTCTCAGCATCCCTCACCGACTCCCTGCCTATCTTGAATGTCTTATGCCACTCAAAAACTGATGTTCGATTCATGCAAGATGGTCGAAAAGCAGTCTGAAGCATTTCATACGTTTCTGTGGCATTTTTTCCAAGTTTAAAACAGAATTTTATTGCATATCATTCTTCTAAAGTGTCCTCACGTCCAGATTGCATTTTTGAAATTCACCAGCTGTGAAAATCAGGCTTTAGTAGGGTGTAGCTGTTCATTTGAACCTGAAATCAATCATCTCATAAGATGTATAGCAATAGCATACTGAATTTTCAAGACTATGACAATTTTAAATGCCTGTACAAAAAAGTCTGGAAACTTATTGAATACACGACATACATATAAAACCTGCCTAGTCATTCATTAGCAAGTCATTTTCCATCCACTATACAAACCTTTTACAGCATTTGTCCATCTTGAGGAAGGCAAGATTTCTAACAGGTTACACAGTTCAAATATCTTCTTTTATATATAATATTCAGTGTAACTATATATGTCATTCAACTTGATCTCATTATAGATTAATAAGAAATTACATTGATATGGTAACACAAAGTATTACTCAACCCATAGTAAATATGAGTAAATATGTTTAGTTTTTCTAATAAAAAATGTTGAAGGAATTCAAATATACCAGTGATTTTTCAAAGGTAATAATTAGGTAGACTACATTAACCTTTTTCTTTCACTATTACTTTCTAAAATGCAGTTTTCTCACTTCTGAGTCATTTCATCTTATTCCTTTTCATTCAACTGATCCCCTTCACTTTCTTCTTTCAAGACTTTCTTTTATTTTCTTTCCTCATTATGATTTGAAAGGATTTTAGCTGACCATTGTTCCTGCATTCTCAACTCACCAACACAACTGTTGGCACCATCTTGAACAAGCAGAAATGCCAATCCATGTGTATATAATCTTGTCATTTACAACAGGAACTATACTAGTTTGCCATCTTTATCATTCAAATAGATTACAGTTGAGATAGATTATGTTACTTGACAACACAAAATATATTTATCAGTATGAAAATAAGATGGTTAAAGGAATCACATTGTATATGGAGATTTTTCTCTTAGATATTGCCAGCTGAAAAAAAAAACAAAAAAAAAAAAAAAACTAACTATATCAACCTAGTGGATCACATTTTATAAATAAGCTTTCTTCTAATGACTTAGAAATTTATTCTTTAATGTCCATAAATTCAATGAAAAACATTTACTCCTTTTATGCCAATTAAAATGTGTTCATGTACTAATAGTTGAAAGAAAACATTCTAAAAAAAATTTCCCTTACCAGTTTAGAAGAGCAGGATTATAAACTGAAGTACTTACCTGAAAGAAGAAGATAAAAAAGACATTAATAAAAATCAAATGTAATGTTATATATAAAATGCAAGAAAATAATTATAGTGTCATTGTGTTTTCAGTATGAACACTTCAGTTAATAATTAACAAATGTTATGGCAGTGCAGTCAAAAGTATGATTATAGAAATAAATTATATATGGAAATTACAGTAATTAAAAATGAAAATGCTGATACACCAATAATATTCTAAAATATGTTTTAATGAAAACTAAGGTTTTACACCAGAAAGGTTGTGACTTGGGTTAGGCCAATGGGTTGAAGTGACTGGAATTCACATGTTCCTGCTTGCTAGGATGAACTTTGGATAAATCCAATATAAACTGTATCTGCGTCTTATATGACAGAATATAATAGTCATTTTTATTTTAATAAGGCAGGGAACCTGAACAAAAATGAGTCAAAGATGTACATTATAACCATCTTTATTGAAGTATTTAATGAAGAGCTCTTTTTCAAATATTTTTCATTATGAATTAAGTAATGTCATTTCTTGAATAAAATTTTATAAGACAACCATGAACAGTCTCTGAAATAATTCATACTGTACATTTTGATTATGTGTCATGTGTATGAGAATAAACACCAACACAATTTATTATATATTAATGACATCAGGGTCTATAAGGGGGTTCAGTTAATATAGTGATCCAGGGCCTGAACAGCCAAATACAGGCCTATGAATTTTTTTACAGCACTCTCACTAAAGAAAAAAAAGAGCTTTTTTCAATAGCTTGTTAAAACATGCACATGGAATAAAGCATTTATAAAAGTTTACCAGTGCTCATATTCAGGTAGCCTGAAATTAGTCATCCTGTTTAATTACACTTCTGTAATCATACACAAGAAGCAGTCAACTTTGTTGCTATTTTGTCAAAAACATTTTTCTCCAAAGAAGGAAGAAAAAAAACAACTTGAAAATTTTATGACATACAATTAATTATCTTTATCTAAAAAAATTTAATAGAAGATTAAAGGTTCATTTGGGCCTTAAATCCTTAATTTCTAGCAGTGCTTAAATAGAAAATAGTCTAGTTTCACCTTGCAAAATGTCTCTCTGAGGCTCCGAATGATATACAACAATGCAGTGATATCTCATCAGATCCATTTTCAATGGTATAAGAAACTATGATTTCTACCTATACATGCTCCAATATACACATCCACATTGCAAAATTAGCATTCTATCAATAGATTCACCCACTTTTTTTTTAATCTATTATGACTGTATCACTAACAAAAATAAGCCTATCATATATATATTATGATATGACCCTAATTAACACTAAATAAAAATTTAAAAAAAAACATATCTAGAGAGAAAACCAAGGTATTACTGTACTCTGCTGTTTTCTAAGGCAGGGAACCAAAACAGAAATGGATCATGAAGATGTACATTATAACCATCTTTAATATACAAAGAGAGAAAGCAATTTTCTTATAAAATGAAATCTTCATGGACAAAACATTTGAATACTCAATCATGATTGAGACAATACAAGCCAGAAAAGCAGAAACTTTTCCCTAAATCAGTCTTATCTGCAAAATCCCTAAATGAGAAAGTTTAGAATTCTTTACAGATTTTCATCATATATATTACAAGGTACAATGGGTAAATTGTCATCATTTCAAATTATAAGATGACTTTGTTTCTTTCAGGTTTTGTCGACTGTGCAGCAAACGAGTCATTTAGGCATTGCTTGTTAGGAAAGTAGAACAATGACACAATTCACTTCTCCAGAAATTTGTAAACATGCTGGTGCTCTGTTGACATTCACTGAGGACAGATTTATATTCATGAAAACCAAATACCTTGTCAATATCGTGGTGTTTTGGGTGGACACTAGCAATAGTAATGTTATGCCTCCATTCATCTTCCTACATAGCCTCAGACTCAGCACTATCCTACATCATGTCAAGAGAAGGTATTGCTGCCTTGGATTGAGAGGGTGGCTGCTGGAAGACCCTACATCTGACAACAGGACTCAGCGCCATGACACATAAGTAGAACCTAGTCTTGGCCGTCAGAAAATTTCTGCAACCACATCACTCCCAACATCCAACTGCCTAACTCCCAGATTGCAATCCACTTGATTATTATGTATGGAGTGTGGTTGGTTTGGTTTTATGATATCAACCATTGTTATAAACCATTTATACATATATATTAAAACATGATTTGTAAACATGTTGATAACATTTCTAAATGAGCCAGAGCTCATATTTTTGCACACAGTTAAATGGTTTCAAGTATTTTTATCTAACACAAATAATTCTATTTACTCTTAATCATTGGTTTCTACACAATTAAATAATACCATATATTGCTATGTATTTCTAACAATTCAATTAAACTTCAGTCATTTATTTACACACAGTTAAATGATAAAACAGTTCTATTTCTTACAATTCAATTTAGCATAAGTGATTTGTTTGCACACAGTTTAAATGACAAACAGTTCTATTTGACCCATATATAGGACCCTATCAGATGCTACCACTCCAGGCCAGAATGGGCCTGAGAACCATGGCAATGAAGGGATACTCCACGTTCCCAAAGCTCCATGACTGGAGCCTCACCATCAGATGGTTTAATGTCCTATCCAGGACACTTTGTTGGGGGGGGGGTCTTACTCCTCCACAGAGATGCAGTTGGTGTATTTTACAGTTGGGTGTGAGAGCCCAACAAAATTCTGTATTACAGCAAAGAAAAACTGGAGGCAAAGGTAACAGCAGCATTTACCAGTTTTAACAAAGAGATGATTGGAAAGGCTTGCAGGAGATTCTGAAGTTGTTTGAAGGCTGTGGTTGAAGCCAATTGTAATTTCTTTGAATAGATTTAATCTATAATATTTCAAGATATTTTCCTGTAATTTTGGTAAATATATCTGATAAGAAGTTTCTGTTATTTTCATTTTGGCATAATTTAGACAACAATTGACCCATCCCACTGTATATCATAATGATCCATAGTACAGCTAAAATAATACACCAAAGACTTTTTTAAAAATTAGTGCAACACTGTTTAAAATGCTCTTAGAGAATAAAGCACTTTCCAATTCAATTTGCAACTTAATGTTTACATTCACTCATTATAATTTATCAAGGAAAATAATTAAATACTGTTCACAGAGTATTGATTCTTATTTGCAATTAATTTTAACATGAATTTTATTAGATGAAATGCAATCCAATATTAAATTTAATAGTCACTAAAGGAAGCTTTGAAGCAACCCTAGTATAAACAGATAATAAATATGAAAACTAATTGCAAATAAGTTTTTCAAATGTTTATTACAGATAATTACATAAAATATGAGGTAAATTGTCTAGAATGCGCTGTCATACTGAAGTTAGACAATCATTCTATAATAAGTTTATAACTTTCTCTCTTATAAATGCAAACAAAATTGCAATGGTCAGTCTAAATATTAAGTTAACCTCAAGATCAAAATTCAACGTCAAACTTGAAATTCAAATAAATGTCTCACAGTATACATTGTGAATGCATTAAACTTTCATCTTGTTCACAGTGCAAATAATCAGTGATATACTGTAAGAGTAAAATTTGATATGAAATACATATTTTTTAAACTACACTTAAGCTACAAAAACACAATCTGGAATTGGAATGCAAAAAGCTGGTCCCTTTCAGGACTGTCATCATAGCTCTCTCCAAAGCTTCTTTCATCAGTTAAGTATGCTTACAATGACTTTTCTAAAGAGTTATTGTGGGATAGTTTCCTGTTGCCTTTTTTCACAATTTTAAATTCAAGGTTTTCCTTATCCTAGGTTAGTTGTCTACTACCAAGGCTAGAAGGCTCAATCTACCCAGCTATTTTATCTATACTTGGTAGAATTTGACTCTTGTGTTTCTCAGAGACATGTACAAAATAATCATAAATAGAAATAACTAAGGTTTGAAATCAGTTTGCTAATTCTATTTTCCACACTTAACCAAGATACTTTGCATCTTGAATTATTAATTCTAGTTATTTTCAAAGCTTAACCCAAACTGAAATTTTATCCAATCTCTTTTTAAAAGATCTTCACCTATGGCTGTAGACAACCATAGAAGCTTGGTGATAATTCAACTAAAGGTATATGACAATATGGAGTTACAAAGCTGTGCAGCTTATTTTTATCAGCAAATACTTGACTTCAAATATCATTCTACAAACATACATATTTGTGTAATATGATTACATGTATGAAAATAACCTTTATAAGCACTTTGTTTTATATAGAAGAGCTGTGAAAAGAGCATTCAAGAAAGAAAGGAAGAAACAGCAGATAAGATTTTAAACCAAAAAAACTATAAAGATGAAATGTCAGAGATGGTGATGAAAGTTAAGCATGGCATTTGGCTTTTTAGTCACTCTTGCATGGACATACCAGCATAAAGTGATAAAAATGAAGATTACCTTAGAATTTCTGACATGAAAAAATTTGGTCAAAAGCAGATAAAAACTATTTTTATTTATTTATTTTTAATCTGATACAGATTTTCATGAATAATGCTATGTATGATTTTGACTTATCTCTTGTGGTCTCCCCCAGCACCTGTTTACTTAATGAACAAATGTTGTGCAATCTTCTTAAAAAAGTAAAGCATCATTTTGCTTTTATTTTTAAGATGAAACCTAAGTTTTCTATAATATCAAGATGGTATAAAGAATGTTGATCTTATTTTTTTCAAAATAGATTCAGTGATTAGAGAAGTACAAACTAGACATTCCTAACAATAATGCTTCTTGGCATGACTCAGCAATCTAATCTGATGCCTATCTTTTCCTAGAGTTCACATTTTAGGTCCATAGAGTGAATAGAAGAAATGCTTTAACATTAATTCAGGAAAAGGGAATGATTTGTCTGTTAAAGAACAGAAAGATAAGCAATGATTTTTTCTACAAGATTCTGTAAATGAGCAAGAAAAAAATCTGTTCTGGTATATTAGGTTTATCTAGCAGCATATTGCAATTATTTTTAAATCATACTTTTTTTGTATATAATAATAATCATTTGTTTATATACATTTATATGGTATTGGCCTATTGGGTACAGTGTTCGCCAATGGTCCGGAAGACCTGGGTTCAATCCCAGGTCTTCTGGATCATACCAAAGACTTTAAAAATGGTACTTGATACCTTCATGCTTAACACTCAGCAATATAAAGGTACATATAAAGGGTAAAGTGGAGCAATCCAGGGAAGAGAGTAGCACCCTCCCCTACAACTTGGTGTAGTAGCTATTGAAAAGGGAGCCTTCTGGTCACCCTTGACTACAGTCGTCAACTTTACTTATTCCTATCCAAGTATAATAATTTTCAAACAGATTTATTTGGAGATTATCAATATAAGATAAGAATACTTTGAAGCCATATAACTGGGGGAAAATTCTTTGTATAAAATTTCATAACTTATTGTTGGAAATGGAGTCAGTGACCAGAGTTCAAGTTCTGGAGGAAGAAGTTTGTACTTCACTTTATAAAAGGTATAAATTCATCTCTTTTCCAAATTATGAGTAAATAGAAGGGCAGAGCAGGTTTGGTATGGTCACCAGTCTAGTAGTAGGAAAACTCTAAACCAGCAGTATCCCACTGAAAAACTGAACTTGTGTTATATCTTGCCTCTGTGGAGGGGTCAGGTAAATACAGACATACCTGGCCTTGTCTTGTTTGAAAAGAGAGTCTCAAGGGTAATAGAACAAACTATTTTTTAAATAATTACGACCAAAGCAATAACAAAAAACCCTAAAATATAGTTATTATACAAATGAAAATTTTCCACCAGACAAATACAGCTGATAAAAATTATGATGAGTAGAATGAAAATAGATAAAAATTCAACAATTCCAATCTGAATGAACTAGGATTAACAAAAACCTACCAAATAAATTTTAAGGCAATCATTGATTATGAATGTTGACATTTGGGCAAATAAAAGCACATGTTTAAATCTAAAATATTTGAAATCAAAATAAATTTTAAAAAAACAAACAAACAAAACATTGAAATTCAGGTTAATTACAATTGGTTTTAGAAAAAAAAATTCTCCAAAATATTTTGCTAAATGCCCAAAACAAAACTATTTTGTGTCATGATCATTTCTAGTAGAATATAGTCTTTCATTAACCATATCATTACAATGATCAACCTGATTTACTTTCTTAAACAAAATAGTACTCTTATCTTTGCTACAACTGCTTACTTAATGCTTTCCAGACTGAATTTATTTCTCTATTTTATCAGTTTTAAGATGATTCAAATTCAAAAATTCTAGTAAATGTGAAAATTTGGGATAAATCTAATGCAAAGTTTTTAGCTATACTAATTTATTGCACACATATATAACACTTGACTTAAGAATTATTTCATAATTCTTTTTTTAATATGCAAACCATGATATAAAAAGAAAACAAGCATAATCCCTTCTTAAATGTAATGAAAATGTAATGATTTATAACAACAGCCAAGAAAAATTTTGAAAAGATGCAATTTCCTGGCTGTCACTTCTGTAAAAATTTAGAAGTGCTTCTGCTTAACTGACATTTGGCAAACCATTCCAAAATTTCCAAATTACCTGGATCATGAAATGATCCCGATAAGATGTACAAGGTTAACTTTAAATTCTGAATCTCAACATCAGTCAAAATTTTATCAATATTTCTCAATTTTTGATTTGAACCTTTACAAACCATGATAAATGAGAATTTCACAAATTCTTTTAAAATAAAATTATTTTTCATTTATTGAAAAATAAAGGAGGTAATTAAGCATAAGTAAAAACTTTGACACTTTATCAAATATCATATTGCAATTTCCATAATTATCCAAATCCATATGCTGTATACTAAGACCAATTAATATTAGATCCTGTTGTAAAGAATGTTTAGAATGCCAGATCTAGCTGGTGCATATAAGTAAAGTAAAGTTGGCAACCATAGTCGAGGATGACCCGAAGGGTCCTTTTTCAGTAGCTACTACACCAAGTTGTAGGGGAGGCTGCTACTCCTTTCCCTGGATGGCTCCACTTTACCCTTAATCCTTACCTTATAATGCTGAGTGTTAAGCAAAGTAGCATCAAGTACCATTTTTTGAGTCTTTGGTATGACTCGGGCCATTGGCAAACACTAACCATTATGCCAATGTCCGGTGCATATAGAAACAGCAAACAAAGTTGAGTTTGGTTTTCTATGAGCCAAATTGTACATGATATTTTAAAATGGCTTCTCAGCTCCCCTAAAATCCCCTGAATAAATACATGGTGTTGGCAATAGTAATTCTGTACCAGACAAAAATTAGACTCAATTGTTTATTTTCTGTCTGGCTTGGATAAATCTTAAAAGTCACAAAACCATTTATGTCAGATAAGACAGGAGAATGTTTGTATATCAGATTTGAATGATAAAAAAAATTGATAGTTACAAACATCAGACATAATTTATAGTGAAAAAATATCCACATGAAAAAGGTGATCACCAATAAAAATATTTAGAGTTTGAACAGATACCATCTTTTCATTCTATCATAAAAGCCCAAGAACAAAATGTCTGTAGCAGAGAATTTATGATTGAAATCACCATCAAGGTTGCTAAGTTAAAATCTTTCAATAATATTTTTGGTTGAAGGTGAAGTAAAGATAATAAATTATTGTAGAATGTTGGACCAAACTAAGTCCTTTAATCAAGAGATTTACAAGATATCTTCAATGATGAACTGATAATACTTTATGTTTCTTTTGAGATACCAGGAATATTTTATATCTTAGTAGCACTACTCTTCTTTTGGCTAATACTAACTTGGAACCATAATAAAGTAGTGATTAAGCAATAAATACAATTTCTCGAAAATAACTTCTTGATTTGGAAGTCAAACATTCTATTCATCTTTTTGGATTATTGTTGTAATGTCACAAATGAAAACATTACCGAAATAAATACTGACTTCTCTTGAACATATCATTTACATGAGTAAATATAGGTTAACATGTTGTGGAGTAATGGCTGTCAAATAAGTGTAGCTCAACATTATCACTGTTGTCATGTTCAAACTTTGCTCCAGGGATCAGACATTTATGTTTAAAACTATCTTTTCATTAAAAGAAAGGTTGTGAATGGTCTTTTACATAAAGCCTTTAAATGATCTCTCTGAACTTGAATTATCAGGAAAGTGTATAGTAAAATACTGCTCAGCCAAAATATTGAGTCTATAGGTTCAAAGAGTTAATGCTTTAAAACTTTAACCAAATGTCCAAATAAAAAAATATGATAATAGGTAAGACAAGAATCATAAAGTGGCTAGAATATATAGGTGCAAAATTTCCTTTGAGATAAGATTTAATTCTAAGACTGAATATAGTTTTAACCAAGAGAAACAAAAAATATTAATGTTAATGGCCAAACTGTCAGTGGACCCTATTAGAATAATGCAATACTACAATCAGACTGTTGGACATAAGAGACTGAAAATGAAAGAACATGTTCAAAAGAGATTGATCAAAATAACCAACTTGGTCTTTAGAGATATTAGATTTCAGGCATTTGTAAAAGAATCTGGCTCCTAATTCTTGTGATTGATATGAAGCCAGAAACTTTTAAAAGAGAACAGAAATAATGAAAATATTTGAGATTTTTCATGGTGGCAAGTTGGAAATTGTTCAGTGCCTTGACAGGTTAAGTAGCAATGCTGAGGATATGAATACCTATAGGGCTTTCATAAAATGGCTTCAAACTTTATGCAGTCCTATTTTTGATGGACAAGCATCATTCTAATATACCAAGCTATCAAAATAGACATTGACATGCATGATGATAACTGCAAATTAAATAACTACAATACTATTTTACCTTATTTTTATTCCCCCCTAAATCAATAATTGTTGTAATGATCTTTAATGCTTAGGTATTACTTACAGAGAGAGCATGAGAATGAAGTCTGAGATAATAGAGGTTCAATTAACAGGTAATTTAAATATTTTAATGTCTATGTGTGTGAGAAAGAGAAAAGTTAAGAAAGAATTTCAAAGGATTTCCTTATGCTATTTTTGGAAGAATATGCAAATTCTACATAGATTTATATTTTTATACAGATAAAAATCATTTTCTGTTCTACAAACAAATGTAATCTATATCTTAGTTGTTATAATCAGAACATTTTGTGTGTTGTATCTTCTAGTTTGTTTTATTTAAGTACTTATAGTATAAGAGTTTCAGTGTTTAATAATAATTTCTTAATTTCAGAAATTAACACAAAAATCAAAAGAAAACATTATCAATGTACAGAAATTTTTTTTTTTTTACAAGATTTATAATAACTTACAAATCTTTTTCTTTTTGGTAATCTTTAAAATGCAATTAAAAGAGAATAAGCAACTGATAGTGGGAAAATCAAAAAATCTAGGAATTCCAGGAACTGTCTTGAATATATTCAGTCATTCTGAATATCTTAATTACTCATTCTTGACCTCTTCTGCAGAATTCCACACCTCCTCAATCACATTATTCAAATCTATCAGCTCATTATAGATCAGATTTGTCTCCCTAGAGCTTCTGGATTGTTTCAAAGCTGAAACACACTGTTAAAAAAGAGATTTCAGATTGGATGAGATTAAAAATTATGTGAATGAGACAATTGATGATGATCTCAAAAGAAGACATTACAGACCGTTTTGAAAAGAATAAATGCTGGTGTAGTAAGTGTGTGAGGCTTGAATAGTTTGAAGGGAATGAATGTACCATTGTCTAAGACAGGCATTTTTTGTTATTAATTATGGATCCTTCTTGAAATAAAATCAGCATTAGAGAGAAGAAATTGAACATTGTCCTAACTATGCCAACTTTAGTTTCCCTATAGAGGCAACCAGAGATCTTTATGCAACATTAAAAGCAACTACTCCTAAGCAATTTAAGGGAATTTAAACTGTTTCTTGAAAGGAGGGTTGATATTAACTAAATATGATTTAACCTAGCACACAGCTATGGGTAGGTGCTAAAAAGTCTTCAGCTCAAGCAAAAGGGAAATGACCAAGAATCATGAAACATACATGCTATTCTACATATTCATGCTGGAGTTCAACAAATTTCTTGCATAGTTTCTCAGGTTTCTTTAAACCTACCCCACTTCATACACACCAAAAAAAGTCATTCCTTTCTTGGTTAGTTTGAAAACTTTTCAGCACTCCTTTGTATAGTTATCATCATGTCATGTCATTGAGATAATTGCTTTGAACTCTTCTGCTTATGCAAACAAAAAATTATACAAATGTGAAGTTTTGGTTTTAGATTGAAAGTTAAGTAATGAAAAACCTGGACAAAATCTGAATGGTTAACTTAAGAATTCCAGTGAAGCAAAATTCTTTGCAATTCCCTTTTTGGTTGGGCTGAAAACTTTTCAGCCTCACCTTGTACATCCAAGGAGGGCACGCATTTTGAATTAAATACCTCATAGTAGTAAATGATTTACAAGATTAGCTTGCTAACCACTAGCAAGTCAGTCTTGTCAGCAGTCTTAGAACATGCTGACTGTATCCCCTTCAGAGAGATAAGACCCCACCAAAAGGGTGTTCCAGGTATGCCTGTTGTAAGAGAGGATATTTCCCCTACAAGAAAGCTGGACTTGTCCAACAAAAGACATAAGAGATACAGACAAGATGAGGTTAGCAACAGTAACTAGCCTTGCTTACAGAGTAAGCATTACTGTTGTTGAAGAACTGCACATTTGATTCTATAATATTCCCTTGTATCAAAAGGTAAACCTATTTGTTAACCTTTTCCAAATTCCATGTTGTTTATTGATAACTCGGTCATAACAATGACACTGAACCACATCTGGTAATGAGGCTTCATTTTTGCAGTTTTGGGGAATGTGAAGTATCCCAGCATCGCCATTACTCCCAGATCCACACCTGCAGTGATAGTAACTGTTAAGGTCCTATCTATGAGTGTAAACTAATTATTGATTATTATTAAATAGGATTAGTCACTTTAAACTATATAATTACTTGAATTATTAATTTTAGATAGTTATACGATACCAAGAGGCACTTGTGGTGAAATGGATATTAGTGAAAGAAATGGACAGTGACCAGAGTTCAAATCTTAGACAAGTCTGTTTGGATTACACCTTTGGGAAAGGTATGAATACAACTATTCTCCCTCCAGCTATGGGTAAATAGTTGGACAGACTGAGCTCTTTAAACTCAGTATAGCAACTGGTATTGGAGAAGGAAAACTGAATTCAAATATGTTAAGCTCCACCTAGAAAATGACCTTGTGTCACATCCTGCTTGTGCAGAAGAGTTGGTAAAAAATATATAATATCAAGTATTCTTTTGTGCAAACAAGCGATTATGGACAAATGAAAAAAATGCAATAGAACATAGAAAATATAGTTAGGATTATGACCAAACATTTAAAAATTAATCCTTTTAGCATTTAATGAATTATAAGGAGTTGACATAAATAAACCATCCCACTGGTAAATACTAATACATCATAAGACATCTACAATTTTAAAATAGCCATATTTAATGACATTCAAAATGTTATTTCAGACTGATAAGATGAAGAAATGGTTTTGTTTGAATTTTGTTAGATCAAATGTTTTAATCATTGTTCTATATGATTGGTTCAAACTAATTCCATCATTTTTTTCCTTATCTGTCATATCCTGGAATATTGTTTAAAATTATACCAAAGAATCATGTACATCCCTTTTTATATATACTAAGTCTTATGCTTGTTAGAGTAATCTTGAGATTCTCTCCACCTGACCTATGCATTGAACTCATAACCTTTCATTGAACTTTTCATGCATTTCTATCTTTCAGGCCATGTTGATGGAATCCCAAATTGTTCACTAGTTTGTGTCTGATTAATAGAGACTCCTTCAGAATAAAGTACTAGTCAAAGTGGACCCAGAATTAATTCATCTCGGGATATATTTCTATAATACACCGTCTGGCATCATGTGTTTATGTCACTCAAACTGAAATATTTTTTCCTTCAACACAAAATACATAGTATTTTTTCTTTTTAAAGAGATTTTTTTTTTTTAAAACAAGAAAAGACAAATTATATATATATAATTTTCATCTTTTGCATTAAAAATCCATTTAGCTTTGTGTTAAGTCTATTTAAAAAGAAAAAAGTAATTTATATTGTTATTGTTTTGATTAAATTAGACTTAAATTCTTTTCTCTTTTCATAGATTTTTATCTGATGTACAAAAAAAAAAAAAAAAACAATAAGAAAATGCATTAACTGTATAAAAGAAAAAAAATCTTAAGTTACTGTAATGTAAAATGTGTTCTTTTATGATGAATCAATTCTGGGTCCAGTGGATCTGAGTTGACTCCAGAATTCTATAATATTACAGAACAAAAAACACCAGAATCATTATGGGAAAAGAAAAAAGATCAGAAAATTAGTGTGGACTAACCTCATAAGAGATTGCATTATTAACTGATTTAGGAAATAAAGCCATTATAATGGAGGAAGAATGTTCTGAATATAAAAACAATGAAAGGACTGAGAAAAAAAAAAAGACTTTGGCAAGAAAAGCAAATTTCAAATGAAGCACCATCACTGACACTAAATTCATATTAATAAAACAGAACTGAATGTTAAGAAAAACAAAACAAAAAAAACAAAACAGACAACAGGAGACGAGATGCCAGCTATGATCCATAGATGCAGGAGGTATTACCATTTGCTGATCAAATGTCATTGATTTAAAGAGAAAAAGTGGCAAAAATACAAGTCATATTGATCAGGATATTACACGCCGAGAAAAGAAGGGTAACAGAAAAAGAAGAAAGAGTGTATGACAGACAGAAACTTAATACTAAGATATCAATAAACAGTTCAATATTTAAATTCTTAATCAACTAATTTTTCATCCATTTTTGAACAATCCCAAACTAGTAAAGTCATTTTTTATTTATCTCTCTCTAAGTATAAATTTATGTATATAGCCATGGTTCAATTGTTCCAACAGTAAACTGAAGAGTTAAAATGAAAGTCTCACTGGCTTAAATTTATTCAAAGATAAAGGAATAGTCTATAAATTTCATAAATGAAGCATTGCCATTATTATCAATTTTTTTGTATGAATGATGATGAGTTCTTTCATCTAATTTTTGTTGCTCATTTTATATAGTTTGAGATCATAAGTCTACAATTGTCAACTAAGTAGCATAGATCAAAATTTAAGAATATCTTGTCAGAGGGTTGTTCTTTATTTCCAGTCTAGACTGCTTACATGAACATTTTGAAATGAAATTAACAGAAATAAAAGAAGAAACAAACAACAATAAATGAGGTTTAAGTATAACATTATTGGCCTAATGAGTAGAGTGTTTGCCAATGGTCTGGGAGAACAGGGTTCAATCCCAGGTCAAGTCATACCAAAGACTCAAAAAAATGGTACTTGATGCTGCCTTGCTTAATATTCAGCATTATAAGGTACAGATCAAGGGTAAAATGGAGCAATCCAGGGAATGGAGTAGCACCCTCCCCTACACCTGTGTAGTAGCTACTGAAAAGGGAACCTTTGGGTCACCCTCGACTAAGGTCACTAACTTAAGTACAACATTAATCCCCACTCACCTCATTCAGGTGCTTGAAGCAATAAGGAAAAGTGGAACAAATTTGTAAGACAAAACTAAGAAAGCAATAATCTAATATAAAACAATATGATTATTGATTATACTGGTCAATAAAAGCTAATACTACTGAAGTAAAAGTGTTTTAAACTAAATTAAATGAGCTTATTCTAAATTTGTGCTAAGAATTGTTTTAGTATGTCAGGATTGTGTAAAATGTCCCCCATATACCACTATTAGACTCATAAATGGTTCTCTTTCTATCAAAATTGGCCCAAGTAAAAACTTGATAAAAGCAATGACATACAATCTTTGTAAATTTCAACACCTAAAAATAAAATTTGGTGAAGAGAAAAGTGATTCAAAACTGAAAAGAAGCATTTTTATAGGACTCAAAAAAAAAAAAAAAAAATCAAAGAATTGATGTCCAACAGTAAATTTAGAAGTAAACTGAATCCACTTGAAATTCATTTTTATTAAATGTACAGACCTTTCTTGGGTCCGAAAGATCTGAAAACAATAGCATTTTTTTAACTGGAATTTTGTTGCATCCAGTCCAAAGACAAGAACATGACAATGGGTCAACAAGATCAAAGTTAAGCAGCATTGAGATTTTCAATTCTGAAATGGGTGACCACTCAAGGACTATAAGTACAGTCAGAAACCTGTGTACCAGACTAAGCAAAACTCAGTAAATAATAAAAACACAGAAAAAGAGGAACAGATACTGAAAGCCGGGATTGAAGCTTTGATCCAAGGCAGAAGAACCACTCTATCCATAAGCAATCAATTCCATCATTTTGATGTGGAACTATACTGCTGCTGCTGCTAATAATAGATGGCTTTAAATATATTTTTACACATAAAAAAAACAAATGAGTAACAGTGGTAAAAGTAGCAGATCCATCAGCATATCACAAGTAATTTTATTATTTTGGCAAAAATATCCCTGGAGTTCCAGACATTTCAATTCCTTGAAAGAAGCAAAACAAAAACTTTATAGTTGTTAGATATATCATTATTAAATCATCATCACAATGATAATTGTCTTAAACTACAAACAGAACTTGAAGCAGGTCAGATCAGACAAAGACATTCATTCTTTTAGAAGACATTCACAAAGAAAGAAAAAAAAAAAGCAGCAATTATCAAAAATTGAGTTTTTAAAACTTTCTATTAAATGAGATTAATTCAATTGAAAACTAATATAATTAGAATAAAATGCACTACAGGATAAACAAAAAAAGATTCCAATATCCAATTAACATTCAATGGTGGTAGCCACTATTAGGAGAAAGAGAAAAAAAAAGTGGTGTAAGATTTCCAGTCTGATGATTGCATAACAGTCCAAAAGAAAAAAAAAAGTATTTCAGAAATAATCAGTATTTACATCAACTACAAATAATCAACTGCATTATATTAACTTGATACATTAATCAAATGTGAATTAAGGTTTGTATGCAAAAAATAAATCAATATTTTCTATATATTCTTCCTTGACTTTCTTTTGTTTGATCTCTTCATAAAACATCTTAATGCATCATTTTTGTTCTCTCTACATCTTTTTTTTCCATCCTTACCTAAATTTTATCTTTTGAAATCATTGTCTCTTTATAACTAGCCAACAAGCCAGTCTTTCTTTCATCTCCACCCCTTCACCATTCTCTATATTTATCATCATCCTTTCACCTGGTTTTCTTTTGATTTTTATTATCTCCTCTATGTTTTCCTTCACACTCCCTTTTCCCTCAATTTTTCTAATTCCTTCCTACTTAATATTACTATGTTGGTTTCTCAGTCATAAAATATAAGTGATTTTAACTCAGAATGGCCAAAATGTCAAGTAAATACTACACTCTGGTCTTGTGAATCAAACTTCATTACATTTTTCAAACACATTTATCTGAAACAGGTCACTCAAACTTAATGTCAATCCCAGATCTAATCCAGTATCAAAATTGTATAAAGATCAATTAGCAGGCTAGGATGTGTAACCTTCTTACAATTGTTATTAGACGATGAATAATTTACGTTTTAGGGAACATAGCAACTTATTAAGAGATAATGTAACATTAGTCATAATAAAATTCTTACTTACATTAGAACATGTCAAACATCCAACTCTCGCAGTGCAACAAACATAAAATTGACAGATTTCGGTCAGATAACTATTTATATAGCAATTAGTTCATTTTTTTTTTTTTTTTTTTTAAAGAGTTTTATTCATTTTTTATGAAGTTTCCAGGTCAGTTGATTAATGGATTTAATGAGTGGCAAAAAAAACCTAATCAACTTCAGCAATAATAAATTATGTTCAAAATACTATAGATAAAGAAAATAAAAAAAAAGAGATAATTTGACATTTGTTAAAAAGCTACAGATGCTTTCTTTATTATCTATTTAACAAAGATATAAAATTAAAAAAAAAAAAAAAAAAAATCTTGATTATGCCTTCCTGTGATATGTAATTAACAATACAAGATATAAAAAAACTGTTAGATGTATATTAATTAATCCTTCAGTGACCCATACATAACTATTTCTGAATCATTAGTTTTCTAGTAAAGTTCTTTTGAATAAAACTTATGTATGGAAGGACACTTCTGCTGGTCTATGGTTTAGGGATCGTGGCATCAGTCATATTGTAAATTTTGATAACCTGGTATCTTTGAGTAATGAGAAATTTCATTATTATGGTAAAATATTTTGTTTTTGTTGTATCATTATTTTTTTGTTTAATTCTTTGCAAGTTTTTCACACCAGCTCTGGTGGTCTTTTACTGGAATTTGAGGGACTTGCTGTCCCTCAGGTCTTTTCTAATTATCCTAATTGATTTTAGTAGTACTTCCTCTAATCCCCAATTTACCTACTTTTTCCAGGTTCTTAGGAACTTTTCCAAAAGCTCTAACTATTACTGATATTATCATCACCCTCATGTTCCACAACTTTTTCAGTTTTCTGCCAAGGTCTGGGTATTTGTCCAACTTTTCACTTTTACTGCAACTTGCTGGAACAGTCAAAATTCACTTTTAAAATCTTAAAATCTTTTTTTATTAAAATGAGGTCTGGTCTTCGGGTCTGGATTGTTTGATTAATTTGTATCTCAAAGTTCCAGAGAAACTTATTCATTTTATTTTCAAGAACAGATTCTTGTTTTTGCATATACCATTTATCATCATCAAGTCATGCATGAATTCCCTTAAATCTCACTTGCTATCTATCCCTATTGGCCATTGCTCTTGGCAGGTCCTCTATACAGCATCCAGTGTCTGCACAGAGCTCATGAAAAGATTTTTGCTGGTTAGCCAACACGGGTATGTCTGTATAGGAGTCCACAAGAGAATGTCAGCAATCATTTATCTGTATAGTAAAATTTCAGTCTTTATCACAATTACAAATCAATTATCTTCTCAACCAGTTCTGCCTTTTCTTGTATTCCTTTTGTCCTAATTTGTTGCATGCACTTATTTGGTCCAAATTTTGTTAATTTGCAGCTTATATCAAAATTAATTATAATTTTTCTTTTTTTCAAAATAACCACAGAATTTCCACAAGTACAAATACTACACATTGATCTTAAGAAGAAGTTCTAACCTATGCTTAAATATAATTTCTGGTAGAAACTAATATGGTAAGACTGCAATCATTAGGGGGGGAAAATAAATAATCAAACTCCAAGTTTGTCAACTGAATTGATTTTTTCTCTATATAAGAATCAATTCTGTTGACAAACTTGGAATTTGATTTTTTTATTAGCAGATAACAAAATCTACATTTGAAGTTTCAACCCCTACCCCATTTGAGTGCAGTATATCAGCATTTCAAATGTAATTAGGTTTTTTTAAAATCACTGAAAATAAATTTGAAATAACTACATCAAGTTCCAATACAGTTGTTACATCTTCATATTAATTTCATAAAGTAAATTTGACAACTATTATGGTACAGAATATTTTTCTTTTCAGTTTGTTTGCTTCAAAATAATTTCCCCAAAGTAAACAAAACCTCATAAAATAATTACTTGGTCACTAGCAGGATGTTATAAGGTTTTGATTTGGGAAAAATATTGAGTGGTTCTATGTATACACAACTCGGTGTTTTGAATGTACAATCAACTCAAACATGGTAGAAACATAACTTAATATATTCTATAAAATGTACTAGCTTCCTGTTATTTAATTTAATTATTTCATTTTGTGTATCCTTTGACCTTTATATACCTTATTTATAATTGACAGAAGCCATTAACTAAATTAATGACTTATAAAAGCATACATTAATTGAAATAGGATGTCAGACTGTAGTCTTTGTTAATAGACAAATGATTAGAAAAACTTCTATAGTCTGTTTGATAAGTTAGATAGTAAATTGTACATTTCCCCATCAGTGGTTAATGTTAAACATTTTCAAGAACAGATTCAAGTTTGTGCATATACCATTTATCATTATGGTGAAATTTTAGTCTTTTGCAAAATTCTCACCTTCCCCAATCAATCATGCCTGTTCTGGTATTCTTTTCATGCTAGTTTGCTGTATTCACTTATTTATCTCTGGTTCAAGTTTCTCTATATGAGTAGGATTATATACATGTACAGTGTGTGCACATATATATGATAAAAGATTAATAATACAAAAATTTTATGCCTTACTATATTTTCTTAGGCAAGATTTCACATGCAGATTTTCAATGCAGGTATGGTTCTACCTACCTGAAAATTGGAAGCAAGACTTTCTCCCATTTGATTTTGCACCCTAAGCTTAGAATGTATCAAATGTATACAGAAAAAAATAATCCCATGCAATATGAAACTAAACTGATGTTTGAATTTACTTATCGAACAAATTGAGGGTGGAGAATGAGTGGAAAAAAAAAAACAAAAAAAAAAAACAAGATTAACCATAATGTAAAAAATCTCTGGTTTGAAAATGATTGTCATTAGATAGATAGGTGTATAAAAAATGTATGTAAAAAAAAATAAAATAAAATAAACAAAAACTTCCTGAATCTACAATCCTCAATAAATACAATCAGTTCTCTAGCTATAACCCCTGAAAGAGTGAAAAAACTCCAAATATCTCTAGCCATCCCAACCTTATCTTCTGACATTGTTGACCATATTTAAAACTTAAATCAGTGGATCATGCAATATATATATTTTAGTATAGTCTCACCATTTGTACTAACAAAAAAATATGGAATGATCCACTAGTGGGTAAACATGTTAATGCACATAAAAACTTAATGTACTATAGCAGTATGTTTTATATATTTAAAATCATGGTATCAACAATATAGGTTGAAATATAAAAAAAGCAATAAAATATCCATATAGTATATGATCCAATTCATGTAGTGTGTGTAGTGATAAATAATAAAATAGATTAATAATACATTCATATTATGCCTTTATGGTAATATATTTTCTTAACTTTCTTGATATTTTTTATTCTATAAGTAGTCCTCAAAAAAAAATTAATCTAATTATTATCTAATCAAATTTGCAAAAGTTGAGTTTCTACAATAATTTTCCTATTTGAATACTTTTCCCCTCATTTAGGCACAGAAAAGATAATTGAGATCATAAAAGACTTGTAATTAGACATGAATAAAATCAGATCAGACAGCAGGATGAAACTCTAAGCCACTGGCAACTTTCTCTTGTTAAAAGTAACTTGATCAAGGCAAAGGAAATGGCAACGGAAAAAGACATTGGAGATTGCCATAGTGTTGTCAACTAAACCAAGATCTATAAATTGTACACCATTCTTTATCTTTACCTATTATCAACCTGTCCATTATTATCTGATTTTTTTCATAGAATCATAAAAAAAAAAAAAAAAAAAAAAAAAAAAAATCAAAAGATAATTTTGCAAATTTGGAAGATCCAGATGATAAATAGGTTAGAGGCAAATTTGAATGCTAAAGTGAAAACTGAAACCAAGTTGGAATTTGTTTTAATCTTGAAAGATTTATTTTTTTTACAGAAAATATTTTGCATTAGCTATTATGTTTTATTGTACAGATTAATAATTATTTTTGTTATTTCTTTGTTTTTATAGTATATTAACTGATATGTATTTACCCATCTCCTCCGCAAAGCAGGATGCAACACAAAGTCAATTTATAAACAGAGTTTAATAGGTTTGAATTCAGAGTTTTTCTTTTCCTAGATTGGTAGCCATATCAAAGTTAGAAAGCCCAGTCTGCCCCACTATTTACTCATAGCAGGTGAGAGAATAGCTGGATTCATACCTTTCCTAAGGATTATTATCATTGTGAAATGCAAACAGCCTTATCCAGGATTTGAACTCGAGTTGCCATGTCCATTTCCTATGACAACCATTACAGCATGTTAACTGGTATGTCTTTTATTATCATCCTCCAACAGAAAAATCAAAATAATGCAATCATTTGAATCAAGATGAGAAATTATCAAAATGTTTTGAGGTTATGTGGATGCCTATCTTTGTGTAAAATGCTTTATGGCACTCATTAAATAGCAGGTTTCATAAAAGATACAGTTAAGAGGGTTCAATTTATTCGTACATAAAATCTATGTTACAATATTAATCACATGGTAGCAAAAATCTTAGAGAAAACAGTATTTAGCAGCTGAAATAATTGTCATGCCCAAGCCTCAACCAAGCATCAGTTTCTTTGGTTTGTATTAGATAGGTAATTTTTTAAAAAAGTATCTATTGTTGAAAATAATGTATAAACCTTACAAATTTCTTCCTTTGAGGATTTATGAATGAAGTTTTAAAACAATCCTTATGCACTTGAATTAAAAGTGCTAACATTAAAAAGGGTGATTTTTAACCTGAGTGAACAGACATTTTGTATGAACTTGCATCCAAGTTAAAAGAAATCACTTTCAACATCTACTGTAAAGTTAAGATGCATATGTAATTAACATTTTTGTAATTTCAGTCATTAAAAACAGTTTAAATACAGGTTGGCAAAAAAGATAGTCGAGTCCTTTTTGAAATATTCTGAACATCTGTAGCTGATTTTACAAGCATAAAATTGGTTTCAGAAAAAAAAATAGTTACCTTGAAAATCTATGCCAAACTTGTGAAATAGAAATACAAACTTCTTAATTGCTAGCTTTTGTTCTACCACTGAACCATATCAACAAGTATTATTCCAAACTAGGGTATGTAGAAAAATAGACATATTCCACTAAGAACATTAATAGAAATGTTAAAAGGACTTCAGACAAAAAAGAAAAAAAATATTAAATAAATTTAACCTTTGATTCAAGGTCAACAACAAAAAGAATTGATTTCTCAGGTAGCTCTTTAACCATAGTCACAATAGACATTCATGCTTCTCATGTGAAAAGGTCAGGATGTGGAAAATTTTGCCCTTAGCAGAAATCTAACCTAACAAGAGATTTCACTTTGACTATCTTAGTGTATAGAATTTTAGGAGCATTTTATAGATACTAGATACAAGCCTGACTGCATCACATCATTATGACTTCTGCTTTGGGGAAAATAATACTGTCTGTAAACAACTGATAAGTTCTGTTAAATCAATATTGAAAAAAAAAAAGAAAAAAAAAAAAGAAAAAAAATCAATTACCACACCAAAACAATATCTGGAAAATCTTTGATGTATACGTTTTCATCATTTTTTCCCCAAAATTCCAAGTAAATGCAGACATTTAATGTTTACCAGTTGATTAAGTATTAGCAATAAAATTTCAATCTATTCCTTATTGAACAAAGAAATTTTAATGTCAATTAAACAGATGGATAGAAAAATTGACAGAAGCCTTTATCAAATTAAGGAATATCACTGTCAGATAGCACAAAAACACTAAAGTGTATTATGAATCATCTAAATTTTATAAGTGTGATAGACCATGAAATATATGAATAGCCATCAATTATCATCAGTCATTCTGAGTCCACTACTGATCAAATGGCTTAACCATTCCCCTCCATGACGACCTTAATTGTGTTAGCCTTTGCCACATCTTGCCAGTAAACTTTAATATCTCATCTCTTTCCATTTCCTGACAGGTCTTTTCCTACTATATTTGTCATTCCTTGGGCACCATGGGTTATCCTTTCTTCTAGCTATATATTTTGCTCTCTTACACGTTTGTTTAATAATCTCTACCTTTGGTTTGCTTTATCTATTCTGATCTCTATCTCTTACAGTTAATTCCTAGTATTGCTCTTTCCATTGATCTGTGACTATCAGTTTCTTTTCTAATATTATCTATAATAGACTATTTGACAAAATTAGTAGGGTTTTGTTGGCACATTCAATGAACTTGAAATCGGTAGACTTTTTAGCATAACAGACCAATACATTCTGAATACATGAGTAACTTGATACTAAACATATCCTATCCAAAAAAAAAAAAAAAAAAAAAAAAAAAAAAAACCCCAGAGTAGCCATTTTGCCTCAGAAAACAGGTAAATTTTATTCATATAGAAAATTAATAAGCTATAATTTGGAAAAAATATTATAAAGCCAAATAATTTGTCTGAATTTTACTGACTCCATCAACCAAACTTTAAGAACCAGTGCTTTATATTCATTTCAAGGAGAGGAAAAAAAATAAATAAATATGAAATTTTATTATAAACATTGTGATAAGAAAAGGATAATTGCAAAGGTGTTAAGATCTGAAATTAACATTGTTTAATTTTTGAGATGATATGCAGTCATTTCCTAAGAGCAGGCTCAGAAAATTTGGTCAAGTATACCGATACTTTAAGTAAAATATAAAGCTATTTCAGATGTAAAAACAAAAAGGTATTTAAAAAAGGTATTAATAGTATTTATCACTACCATGACCAAATTTTCCTAGCACCCTTTTGAATTATCCACAATGAAAAAAATATTGTGTAAGTTTGAATTTTGATGCTTACAGATTTTTTGAGTAATTACCAAATTCAAGTAAAGTTTTAGTAACAAACTGATTACTTGTTAAATTTTATAAAGAAACAACTTACAAGTCATGATAGTGTGTATAACTTCAAGTAATACAGATTTTTTCTGATTTGCAAGTCACAGTGAATAAATGAAAATATCTTAGAATCTTAACCTTAAATAACTAATCATTTATCTTTGGGTATCAGTAAGATAAATTAAATTCAGAAGCATGCCATTAAGTAAACATGATCAAATTGGAAACAAGCACAAATTGTATTATGTTAAGTATCATGTGACTGTTGTGGTCAAAGTGTGGTGAGTTCAGTGGGAGTTCAGTCAGAACATAAGCTAATTGAGTGACATTTGTATAGGGTTTTTAACAAGGAGTCATTTTAGCTTGACAAATAGATCAAAAGCTACCATTTAATCAATAACCATCGTTAGAGTCTGTTGACACTATACATTAACTATGCTATACAAAATAAATACATATAAGCTTTCAACTGAGGTACAAGATGTATTTTAAAACTTTACTATCTCTCAATTGCAATATAACTATTGAAAATATTTGTGGAATTTACACAGATCAAAATTCTTGAGAAATGTGCTATCTGTTTATAGATTCACAAAATTCTTAAACACAACATCATGAGTTAGTATCATGGTGAAATGACCCTGTATAATGCTGTTTCCTTTAGCATTACACTATTTTTTTAAAGGAAGGTATATATATATATAGAGTGTTAACGAAGGTACTACTGTAATACTGCATTGAGTATAAAGTTAGAAATTGTACATCAGAATAAAAAATGAATAGAACTGTAGGAAAGAACCACATTATAAACAAAAATATTTTTGATTTTATCAATATCTCAACAACTATGTACAATGGTCCAACTCTTATACAAACTTTCTCATTGACCACATATAACTGTTTTTGCTTGATGATAGAATATGTAAAGCTAATTTACTCAGAATGAATAACTATTAGATGTACACTGCCAGTGGAAGCTTTTTTTCAAAAGACAAAAAATTTAGGAAAACTTTTTTTCTAACTTGACAGGGTATGTCATTCTAACAGAAAAAAAGTTTTGAAGCAAAGTAGATTTTTATCAACAGAAATAGGAAACTGCATTATACATGAATAAATCCAGTAAGTTGAAACAAATGTATTTTGTTCTCTTTCAATGCTGCAGATGAGAGAGTGAGATTTCCCCTACACATTCCTAATCGAGTGTTTAATACTTAGCATTACGGCCTTCAAACACTCCATACCTGTGCTCACAAAAAACACAAAGATCACAAAACACATAGAAACATCCTCCAGAAATCTTTGTTCCAAGTTGCAAAATAAATAAATAAGACTTATTAAAGCACCAATTTGGCAGTAGGCAAAAAACAAGCAGCTGCTTCAATATACTTTAAAATACTAAATCAGCCAACTGAAAATATCACAAGTAGATAACTACATGTATAGTTTACTAGAGAGAAGCATTTACACAGATGCTGACCCTATACCTTTATGTGCAATAGGGGGAGACAGCACCCCTGGAAGTGAATGGAGTTTTTTGAGCTCCATGCCTGAAGAGTATGGGTTTGTGGAATGTTTTCTTATGCATATATATTTGATTAATCATGAACTTCTGGGATGTATCCACTTTTACAGCTGCTTCTAATTCTTTAACCTGTCATACTCAGAAGAATTTACATTGTTTTAGGGTTGTCCCTTCTCCATTATTTCAACAAAGCAGAATGGATGAAACAAGCCATATCATTTTACCTCCCAACATCACTAATACTAGTGTTGTATATTATATACACACGTGTGTGTGTGTGTGTGTGTGTGTGTGTGTGTGTGTGTGTGTGTAACACTTGGTATAGTCCAATGGGTAGTAAGCTGTTACCAAATGCCAATGCGAGCACTTTTCTTATATACATCACAATTATGATGATATGCTGAAATCACTTTTGTACAACAATATACATATATAAGAATCCCTTCTGGTAACATACTAAAAGTAACTTCTTTCTAAAGAATATTTTCTGTATTTAGCCATGGTCCCAAACCTCTTTGTAGAAGTAGATGATTGTGAGAGGAATTTGTAAAGTGTAATACAATCATTGCCTTCTCACTCACAATCTGTATTATAATGATCCAATTTTTGCATGTATGTTTTGTTACTATAACAAAGCAAAAATGTCATATTTACAAAATCTTTTATTAGTGCAATATCAAAATGCAATAACTTAGAGTATAAAGCAATTTCCAATCTAATAATAGTGTAGGGTCTGCATTCAAAGATCATTATAATTTCTAAGGGAAATAACTATTAAATCATACTTATAACATACTTCCCTTTATACATTTAGAATTATAAATTCTATAGGATGGGACTTAATATCAAGCTTAATGGTTGCTGAAGGCAGTTTTTAAGAAAATTCTCTTTAAAGAGAATATTTGCTGTGTTTAGTTCTCTTACATAATGATTTTAGATTTTCTTTTCAAAAGTTATTGGTTATAATGGAACTAAGAAGTAAGCAAACCAATATTATCACATTAGATAACAGAAAGTCTATTCTGTAGGCAATTTTATTTATCTCAGAGGAGGCATGCTTAGCATAATGTTAATCATTGCAGGAAATGGAATCAGCAACCAGGGTTCAAATCATGGACAAGGCTATCACCATTTCATTTGATGCTAATGTCCTTTGGAAATGCATGAATCCATTTTTCCTGTCCCAGCCGAAGGAAATTAGTAGGGCAAACTTGGTTATCTAGCCTTGCTTAGGTAACCAGTCTATGAGAAGGAAAACTGAATTAATACCAGCTGTACTACGCTTAAAATTGACTGTGCCACATCCTGCCCAATGCCAGAGAGGTTGGATAAATACATATATCTTATTTTAGAAGGAAGAAAAAGGCAAAAATAATTGTTATTCTTAGAAAGAAGCATCTAAGACATTTTTCTCACTACAATTGGCAATCTAATAGTTTCTTGAAACGCACACATAAAAATGATAGGCAACTGTGATAGGTCATTAAATCAGTCTTATTTTCAACAATAACCTACTTATTATTCTTGTATTTTGTAAAGTACAATATCTTCACTCTTAACCAATGACTTAACCACATTAGACTGCAGCCAGTCATGCATACTAGGCCAGTTTAACAATAAAAGACAACATAATGCAACACTTTAGGTTGACTGTGTGAGAAACATTAACACCACCAAAGCAAGCCCTTCCTCCTTATTCTATTGGTAAAACAACTTCTAAATAGAAAATTAGTATATACTTTGCACTAGGCTGACCTTAAAGGAAGAAACCACAGTTGATGCCTTAAGATAAAATGGTGAAATCTGGGCAGATCTAATATTGTGGTTAAATCCTAACATATAAAGCAGTCAGTTTCCTTCCTGAATTTAGTTTCAGACCACAATCAAATGTCATAGATTCAACCACAAAAACAAACATTCTCTACTTATAGAGGTTTATAGACTCTAAAATGTGACTAAATTCCTGAATTTTAAAAGGAATTAATGAATTCTTTTCTGCATGTATAAAAAGCTCTAATCAAACTGTATTTTGTTTTAAAATCTAGGAAAAGATGTTTAACAAAACCTTAAATGACTACTGAGCCATTATTTCACGAGAAACTAAACATACTAATGTAAATAGACATTTTGACCGAACATTAGAAAAAAAAACTAGAAAAGCTCCTGAAAAATAGGTTTAGTGGGAGCATATGTCATTTCATACAAAAAAATAACTTGAGGATTATTTTCAGTCAAGTGCCTTTAAAAAAATGAGAAAAAGTTAAAATTACAAAAGAATTTTGTGTAGATACAAAAAAAAAAAAAAAAAAAAAAAAAAAATTTTTGTTAAAGTACAGAAGCAGGAACATCCTGTTATTTAGAGATCAACATAAATCCAGTTTTTATTACTTGCTTAAAGGCAGCCATTAGGTTTGATATCAAGTAACATTCTATTTATGAACTTTATATTATAATTAAGTGCAAATAAATGAGGGTAACTACTCTGACTTAATAGTTATCTCCTTTTAGAGATTATGATTATTGGAGTGAGCATGAATACCAACACCACACTTATCAAGTTACTAACTGGATTGGAAATTCTTTTATTCTCTTATTTTGACAGTATTGCTCTAACAAAACCATCAGTACAATATACAATTTTTATTGTTCTACTGTAACATACATACAAAAACTGGACCATTATAATATTGATTACATATAAAGCTTACAAAGGAACTCATGCTGTAATAGTTATCATAGGAAATGGACATGGCAGGTATTCTTCCCTTAGCTATAAGTAAATAGTAAAGAAAACTGGGCTCTTTATAATCTTGGTATGGCAACTGATGTAAAAGAAAAACTCTGCAGTCAAACATTAAACTCAGCATAAAAATTGACCTTGTGTTGCATCCTGCTTATGCAGAGGGGTTGGGCAAATACATATGAACCTCATATAGCATATAATTTTGTTGCAAAATAATTGAGTTGGTTCATGAAATTTATGTGTAACTATAAAAACTATTGTAAGATAAAGGTAGTGTATTACATGTTTAAACATCTTGCTAGGGAGCTTGTGTTGTGGGCTATTATTTCAGTGTAGAGTTTGATACTCACTAGGTGTCCTATACTTGTGGTCTTATGTTAGACTAAGCTAAGTTCAGTAAATACTGATAGATTATCAACAGAACAAGAGTTAATAGTCATATTGTTGATTTTAACTAATATTGTCATCTTAATTTTGGTCACTTTTTTATTTTCATTATGGTTTATTTTATGACAAAATTTGATACAAATAATTTGCACACAGTTATGTTTCAAGTATTTCCATTTGACCCTTAGAATAATAGCAACAAAGGAGTGACTCCACATTCCCCAGAACTCCAAAACTGGAGCCTTAACACAAAATGGAGTCAAGTATCATACCCAGGACACCCTTTTTTGAGTGGCTCTTTGTAATCCCTGCTGACCCACTCAGGTCATTATCTCTACAAAAGCAAGTACTAGAAGTAACAATAAAAGATACACATTCTTCATTAGTGTTTCTGATATGCTCTGTTCCTCCTTGTTATAAAGATAATAAACCAAGTAAGTTACAATAAAAAAATTTTTTTTTTTAAATGCAACCAAAATTAAGATGAAGAACAATACTAGTTAAAAATAATTGACAATCTTCATATAAAAATAAACAAAAATAAAAGTTTATAAGATTTTTAATGCATCTTTAGTCAGCAAGCAACTATATTGCACCTGTTCTTTTGGGTTTTTTTTTGTAACATAAGTTATTTAAAATAAGTTCTGCACAGATAGAAAAATGAAAATACACACTAAGTATTTAATATACAAATCATATTTGTGGATAAACAAATAAAATTTAACAAGATAAGCAGTAAACCTATTGGGTTACATTGTACTAGCAGTCCATGATGACATTAATGTTTCTATTTAGGAAGGAATAAAGAATTCTAGTTAGCATTTCATAATTATCTCCATTATATCAAGAATTTAGATGATTATAAAGTTACATTCAGCATGAATGCAGGTCCAATAATATAATTAAATTGTAAATTGGATTGAAAACCGATTTATTTTCCAAGTTGGAGCATTTCAAGTATACTGTCTAATAAAAATCTTGCTAAGATGTGCTTTTCTGAGGAATTAGCGTGTGTGTGTGAGTGTGTACACAAATACCTGGTCCATGACCGGGCTAAAACGATTTTAAGAACACCAGTGAGATAGAAAAGGAAAAGAGGAGTAAGCTAAGAATTTAAAACGTGTCCTTATTTGTAGTAGAAAGATTTCACCAATTAATTCAAATAAAAAGTATCTTTATTTTATGAATAGCTTTTTTTTAAAAATCTTTAGTTTATATTTAAAATAATATACAAAAATATGTAACTATATATGCTATTCATGTTTTTTTCTTTTTTTTTGGTTACCAATAATTATTTTTAAAATGCAACCCTAAATTCATGAGTGGTTTGAAACATAATTTCATTTTTTTTAAAGATTTAAAAAATATGACAAATTTAAATTCAGTTCTTAATTACTTATTGAGTTACAGTAATAAAAATGTATTCGTTTAATTCATTTTCATTAGCACCCTATAAAAATGTAACAATAAAAAGATACAAAAATTAAAAATCCCCTTATTTTTAGGTGGAAAATTTTTCATATTAATTCAAATGAAAAGTATTCGTTTATTCTATAAATTTTTTTTTTTTTAATGTTTTTGAGTTACACTCATCAAAAATTAATATATTTTGTTCTAATATGAAAAGCATTCGTTTGAGGGGGGGGAAATCAGTTTTTAAGTTATCGATAAACAATGCTTTCGTTTATTTTTTTTTTTTTTTTATCCTCTAAAAATGTAACATTTTAGGTCGGTACAGTGAAATCTAGGAAATAAAAATGTATCCTTATAATAAAAAGAAAGTTACGAATTAGAAATGTAAAATTTTTGTCTTGTAATTTCTTTTGGTTTACATTTAAGATAGTATTTTAAAAAAATAAAAAAAACCTACTCCTTGTTTTGAAAAAGTTTCATGATTTTTTTTTTTTTTTTAGGGCTCAAAAAAATTAAGAATTGTTAATACAATTCGTACTAAATTACAAAACGATTTTCGAAAAAGCATTCGATTCAAATTTCACCAATTGGTATCCGTGAAAAATTTAAACATGGCAGGTTTAAGAACTAAGGAGTTCCCTTTTTCTGTGTACTTACTTATGAAGAACAAATCAACTGATTTTTAATTATGGAATTATATCATTTAAATCAGTAAACAACCAAAAGTAAGTTTTGTACTTTATATTGTTGACACTTATATTAAAGGGTATGCGTGATTTTAATGCCCACTGACATCTCTCTAAGTTAAGTCGACACATACAAACCAAAACAGACAAAACTCCATATATATATATATATATATGGATAGATAGATAGAGAGAGAGAGAATTTTAGTGATAGGTAGGTTAGTTATAGGAACCACTGAACGACAAAGATGAAAACTAACCGAACTAAATAAATAGTTTGGATTTATCCTGTAAAAACATTTTCTCCATTTTCCCCATCTCTTCTTCCTCACTTATTGTCACCTCTAGCTGACTGAAAAATTACGATCTTCAATAGAATTTCTTCATTTTTGTCTTTGTATTACTGCTTCTGCTTTACTGTCCTGTTGGCACACAACCATAGGAAACATTTGAAACGTATTTTTATCCATAACGTCACGTTTTTTTAGCAAATAAAGATGAAACTGCTTATAACTTGTGAGAACCAGCACAAATTCCAGACGTCTTCACAATATGCAATGTTTTAGCCTCCACATTTGCCTCTGGCAAACTTGTTTCAGCATAGATAAACACAACAGATTTTCTCTTCTTTTAAATGAATAAAATTCTACCTCTGTCTCATAATAGTTATTACATTTAGTGTATGAAATTAATGTGTAAAAGTAACAGCTATTATAGTACAGAAGGAGAATTACATAATTTGTATCAGTCATTAAAAAACCGTCCAAATTTCATGAATAGAGCCATATATGTTTTGCAAATTTTTTCTCTCATTTTAGTTAATTTTTGTCCCAAAATTCAGATTTAACCAGTGACAGGGCGCCTCAGATAGTATAATGGTTAGCAAACCTTAAAGAGCGAGTTCGAGTCACATTGCAAATTTGTACTCACACACAGTATAATTTCTTAAGGGAGATAACTAATAAATATTGATTGTTGAGTACTTATTTGCAATTACAAATTCTATAAATAGGATGTGACAACTTCTAGTTGAATGACTGCCAAATATGGCCTTTAAAAAAGTTTTTCTAAAAAGACTGAAAGCCTCTTTTTTGCATCAAACCCATTCAATGGTAATAATGATGCAAGAAAAAAAATCAAACCTAAAAATGAAATTTAAGTATTACTTTTAATACAATGTTTTTTCGTTTTTTCTTTAACTTATATTACCTAGATTCAAATCTTGGTTCACAAGAAAAAATATATGGAAGAAATTTTAATTTATTTTGCAGAAAATGTATATAATTATTTACTTAGCTTAAAAGGAGCATTTAGTGAAGATCAAACTCATTACACTAACAAATTGGGCCATGATATAAGCTTGTTAACCATTATCCTATAGTAAACACTCATTTACCTATTTACCGAGTTTAATCTGGCTTATAATCACAGCAATGGAGCACACAGTGTCGATCAATGTCATGACACTTGCAAATTGGTTTGCCTTACATGCTTCATGCATCACCTTATGGCAGACACCTCTGGAAATGTATGACTATGTCATGCATTTAATAGTTTAAAGTTACATAGAAAATTTTCTTATTACATTCTTCAATTAGATAATCTTTACAGAAAACACAATGAGAAATTCTACTGTTATGCTAATACAAGGGATTACTTGACCTACAGTAAATATATATATATCTCATTTAATTTCAAAAAATAAATGAATCATTTTGTAGAAACTCAAATCCATTATTATAAGCAATAACTAGGTAAACTACACCAAATAATATCTTTATTTTTTTTCTTTTTCTCTCTCACTAATTTTACATACTTCAATCTTGTCTGCATCATGATATTCCTTCTTTTTTCCATATTTTTCTAATTTATTTTCCCTTCATTTTCTTCTTCCTACATATTTCTTTTTTTTTCTTGAATTTGATCAAATGATTTGAAAGGATCTCAGTCCAATGATGCTTCTGTGTTCTCAACTTGCCAATATGACTTACAACCTGATTGAACTCACAGACAAGCAGAAATGTCAATCCATACTGAAATAATCCAGTCATTTATGACAGGAACTATCCAAGTGTGGATATAAAGAATATAGTAATGCATGAGATTGTCAGATAAAGATCAAGATTTTATAAAACAAAAAGCTTAACTAAGTATTTTTGGAAGAATCAGATAAATTTCCACTATAGCTATTTGTGGCACAATTTAAAAAAAATTGCATTATAAAAATGCCAACTCATAAAAAGGTTTCTCACACAAGGAAATAAAGATTTATGCAAGAATAAAGATAACAGTATGTTTGAAACCAATATTCTGCAGCAACATTCCCTAGTAATCTCTTGTGTTCCTTCCTGCCAGCATCTCAAATTATACCTGCCCTCAACCCAACACCTTCCCTCGTCATATCTAATAATGCAGTCATTTACACAGTGTGAGAATGATATACATTTCTTTTACCTTCCCAGTGCCACTCTTTTCTCTTCAATATCCTGATCTTTTTCTTCTCTTCCTCCTCCTTAGGGTCTCAGACTGCTAGCCTGATAAATGTCCCTAACATTGTCCTAGAGCACACAAGTCAGTCAGGGCTGAACTTAGGCTAAACTCAGCCTCTCCTTACACTAAATGCTTCTGTCTGAAGTTCATGATTACATGTTGACTATAAAATGTAACACTAACAATATTTGAAAAAATAAATAATAAAGAATAAAAACAAAAAACTCCATAAAAAGTAAATAAATATGCTATATAAGAACTTTAAATTACACTCAATTTTAATGCTACTTGTAAGAAAATACACCATCACATTTCATGTTATATGCAATTTATATAGAAAAGATAACCAGAAGACCCTGGAACCCGTTGTATTCCTGTTGTAACAGTAGTCCATGATATATCAAATTAGGAAGGAGTGAAGGATTCTTATTAGCATTTAATAGTTCTCCATTATATCGAGAATATAAGTGATTCAGTGCAAAGACCCCCCCCCCAATATTATTCAGTTGTAAATTCGACCAGAAATTGCTTAAACTTAAAGCATTTTAATAAAAAACGATTCAGTGGTTATAGTTATGTTATGAACGAAAGAATAGACTTGTAAATTTTAGTTGAATCCGACCAGTTTTAGCCTCCAACCATCCTCAAAAATTGTTTATTTCATGATTACTTACATTTCAAGACTGAAGGTGTATGAATGTAAGAGGATTGGCTTAACAATAATGTGTGAATAAAACTTGAACTTTTAAGCTTAATGATTTAAACATTTTTATAAATAGTTTCCAGGGTTTCTGGTTTTTTGTTCCATGATTTGGATTAGCATTCTGATTTTAATTATTCATCTTATTGTTTCAACTGTTGAAATATTTGTGATAAAAGTGAAATATAAACCATAAAAGCATATACACAAGTGCATTAATAATTCTGCAGCCTTATGGTGGAAAAAAAAAGAGAATAATCAAATAAAACATTTTACACAACAAATTTTCCAAGCATAATCTTGATAATATACTTAATTTAGTGATAAATACCAAGCATATAAATCAAACAATATAGAATGAAAAATCAATCAATAAAAAAAAAAAAAATAAATAAATAAATAAATAAATAAATAAATGAAAATCACGTCAATATTTAACTAATAACTGTCAAGCTACAAAATTATTGATCCACTCACACACCTATCTCTATATTAGCTGAAATATTATGATAAAAGCAAAGAAGAAAATATATAAGTACATCAATAATTCCACAGTCTAATGAAGAAAATTTTTTTTTTTTTTTTTACCACAAACAATGTTCATTTTTAACTATCTCTAACTATCCATAAACTCAATCTAACATCTCCATTAATCACAGACTTAATGAACATTATACAGTCAAAAATTCAGATCAAAATTCAGGTAATAACTGTCAGGCTATATGGGTCTATTGATCCACGAAACAGCTAAAGTCAATATATGACTACATTTCACAGTTACTTTACGAGTATAATGAATTCAACAAGTCTCAAAAAGTCAATCAGAATTGCTGTAAAAAAAAAAAAATTACTCTTAAGTCATTTCAGAAGCAGATGTACGGGAAATAAGAGATGAAGAGGAGGAAAGGAAGTACTTCACATCCTATTCCTTTACTAACTGATCCTTAAAAACTCTCCAACAGTACACAGAGTACTGTTTACAAAAGAGCTATTATCAAGTACAGTTAAAAAGGCAAGCATTTCTTAGTGTCTTCCATTCATACACACAAGTGCATTGGGATTGGAGAAAGACAAACAGAGCAAGGTGGAGAAAAAGGCTGGCGATAACAAAAGCCAAAACCATGGAAGATTACTCTTCTCCCTTATAAAAATGTGAAGAGGGAGCATGATGAGATGAAGGAAAAAAGGTCTACCCTTACTTTTGTTTACAAAAGTCTTTTCTCTGATCTCTGATAAAATAAACAATGTGTCTATGTTTGTATTTTCCAATGTAAAGCTTCTCCCCTTCCCCTTTGCATCTTCAATCAAATCTTCACTATCATATTCTTTCTCTAGTCCATTGTACCAAACCATATTCCTAAACATTAGACATGAGAACTTTGTTTCCAAAACTACACCCTGTTCATTTGAGTTTGCATTCAATCTTCAACTATTTCTGTCTGGGCTTCCTTCTTTTTTTCCTATTAGAACTTCCAGACATAATAAATGAGGTACTCAAGTACTAGCAGGTTTAGCTATAGTAATAGAGAAGAAACTTAAATCTTGAAAAGAGGTCTTTAACTCTACACAAAGTGAATGATTTGATTAGATAATCACACTCACTTTTATGAAAGAAAGAATTATCCAAAAATTAATTTTATTAAAAGAGCATTATTTAAGTATGCAACTCAAAAATGCATGTTCATTTTTTATCACCATGGTCATGATCAAAAACAAATAGTTATTTATCTTTGTTCAAGACAATCACACTAGAGTCATAAAGACTGTAGTTGCTGCAGGAAACAAAGTCCAGATAAAAAGAAAGATCTAAATATGTCTCTTGCAACCAGCATGGCAAGACTCAGATGTAAAGGTCATGAATTTGGTTGATTTCTATACATTAAATAATCAAAAAGCCAATTGTCTTCTACAACACATTAAAGCAACACAGAATTTGAAGCATTCAAAAGCAAATAAAATAGAGTCAAGAACTAAAGCCTACCATGGATGCAAGCCACCTATTCAATAAGCTATCCAATATTCTCTTACTATGCATAATATATTAAATAGATAAAATATAAAACTTCACTAGTAAGAAACCAAACTAATTTTTTTATACAAATTCTTTGTGTATATATGTTAATAAGTACTTTGTAAATGATAGCCAAATAACTGTTTTGAGGCACTTTATTTTACGGTTTAATTGCTTTTTGGACCAATATTGCTTTGCAGAAGATTGGATTAAAGCCATAGAATAAAAAAAGTTTTTGTTTTGATAACTCAAGTTTTCTACAAAAATAGAGAAAAAAAAAATACGAATTCAGAGTAATTTATTTATTGTCCAAATCAATAATGATCAAATCATCCTTTCATTGTACTTTATATATTATTTTAAGTCAGTCAAGATCAAAAGGAGAATAATTCACTTTTCGTTAAATCTTATTTTAACAGATGACTGTTTAAAAATACAAGTTAAGCAACTATTTGGCCTACTTAAAACATGTATCTTTAATAAACTTTTAATCATATAAAATATTTATTAATAATTTAATTAAGCTATGTTTGAGTTCATTGTATGTTGGATGGGTCAAGCTTTGAAAAATATTAGATCCAATAAACAAAAATAAGAGAAAAAAGTAAAACTAAGTAAAAAGCAACCCTTTCTAAGAATTTTTTTTAAAAAAAGAGAGGGGTAAAAGACTATCATTGAAAAAAAACATTTTTATGTTATCTTATCCAGAAAAGAGATTAACTCTTACGGTTTTGTTCTGTTGTTACCTGTCGATTGCTTAGACAGACTAGCAAGATAGAAATAATAAAACCTAATAGGAACAAGAAGCTTTTAAAATGCCATCATGTCACATTTACATCTCGGTGTGATGACATGATTTAACAACAATTAAGGGCAAAGAGGAAATTAATTATCAACTCATCAAGAATATTTTCCTTCAAAATTCATCATCATAAAAAAATTATGTATTCTTGTTGCTGCTAGATCAATGTTAATTTGAATATACTGTATAAGGTATTTGTTTGAAGGGATGGTCCCAGCAGGAATGATGTGATAAGCTAAAAGTTTTGTATTTTGAAATGATTAGAAATTGTCATTGTAATAGATTCATTTCCCAATTGTTTGTTGCTTTAAAACCTAAGTAGACAGACAGATAGGCATCTCATGTATTGTAGTATAATGGTTAGCAAGCTAAGCAAACAGATCATTATTAGAGAGTTCAATTCTCATAAAATGCTTCATACCTCTGGCCTTGTGCCAAACTAAGCTAAGCTTAGAAAATCATATCTATACATCAAGGTGATGTCAGGATATATCAACATCCCCCTTCGAACCATTTCTTCAGACAAGTATAGCAGTACAATAAATATTAACAGAAAGAGTTTATCTAAAAAAATAAAAATAAAAAAAATAAAATAAATTAAGAAAAACAGGATTTCCAAAATTGAAAAGATTTTCTTATCTAAGATTTCATACTTTTCTGTTCAAGTCTTGTATTTTTGAAAAAAAAAAAAAAAAAAAAAAAAAAAAATTTGAAATCCACTCAGCATTTTTAAGTATAAACTGCCAAAACATTTCTCTACAACTAATTTTCTTTAAATTTTCTACCTTGAATTTCTTTGATTAACATACAATCAATAATATTGCTTAAAAATAGTAAACAAATGCAAACTCAGTCCTGTAATAGTTGTTACATTTAGTGATTGAAACTTATGCAAATCTAATAACTTCTGTGACAAAAGTAGTAATATTTTTGTGATACATGATATCTTTTTAATAAACCGTGGAAATTACACAGAATAAAGTACGAGGTGCATACGATAAGTTTCCAGACTTTTTTTTTTGTATGGGCACTTTTATTGATAGTACACACATGAAACTCTAGTCCCCTTCGAAGTAATCACCTGCGGCTGCAATGCACTTGTACCATTCCAACAACTTCTGGAAGGCCCCATGGAAGCCCTCTTGTGTGAACGTGTCAATGACCTTTGTCACAGCCTCTTTCATCTCCTCAATCGTCTCATAACGACAGCCTCTGAGCTTAGGGAATAACCTAAAGTCACAGGGAGCAAGGTCTGGACTATAGGGAGGCTGAGGAACTGTCTTGATGCCCATCTTTGTCAAATAGTCTGTAACAAGGATGGAGTTGTGGACTGGTGCATTGTCCTGGTGGAAATGCCACTGACCAGATTTCAAGAATGCTGGCCTCTTCCGACAGAATCTCTTCCTGAACTCCCTTAAAACCTCAACATAGTAACCCTAACCCTTTGGCCAATCAACTCTGATGTATTGACTTCCTTACTCCTCCTACACCTCTCATTATCCCTCACAGACTCCTTGCCTTCCTTGAATCTCTTATGCTACTCAAAAACTGATGCTCGATTCATGCAAGATGGTCGAAAAGTAGTCTGAAGCATTCCATACGTTTCTGTGGCATTTTTTCTAAGTTTAAAACAGAATTTTATTGCATATCGTTCTTCTAAAGTGTCAGATTGCATTTTTGAAATTCACCAGCTGTAACAATCAGGCTTTAGTAGGGTGTATTCCAATTGCTGCTGTAGCAGTTCATTTGAAGCTGAAATCATAAAAATTGGTCAGTCATCTCATAAGATGTATAGCAATAACATAGTGAATTTTCAAGAGTCTACGACAATTTTAAATGCGCATACGAAAAAAGTCTGCAAACTTATCGTATGTACCTCGTACATATATAATCGCACAAATATAATAAAATGCAAAGTAATAATCTTGTACTTATGGCAGAAAAAAATAATTTGTAAAAACTTACTTCTATATCAAACTGACAATTTAAATCCTCTTTTTCTTCATTGTCTCTTAAACTTTTCTTTCTCTACCTTCTCCTTTCACTCCAGCTTCTTTTTCTCTTCACCGTCTTAGTTAAATCTTAGCAAAGACGCCATATGTAACGTAACTGAAAATCAGCCACACACGAATGATAGATACGTAGTTACAAACAGGCGCGCGCGCACACACACACAATATATATATATATATCTCCTCATTTACTAGGAATATTATCATTATCGCAAAATTCTGATAAAGTAGGCATGTCTAAGAGACATTGGCTCCTATGTTTAAAATCAGATGGTACGAGTCTTCCTCCCTTCTCTAACCAAAGAGAGACAGACAGAGAAAGAGATAAGCTAATGATAGTGTAAAACCATTAAGAGATAAGAACTCATAAAAAGAATCCAATTTCGATGACATACTTTTTTGAATTTGTGGGGAGAGAAAAAGGTAATGTTTGTCACTCCAAACTCTAAACTGTGTGAAAATGATCTTGTCAGCTTTGGTCAGTTATATAACAAGGAATTTGTGAAATTCAAATATTCAGAAAATAAATATAAGGTTTTCATTTGAATAAAGGAAATTATTAGTGATTATAAGGGAGTTGGCAACATCATAGCAATCAATTTAGATAAGATTAAATCTTCATTAGTTTGGTATATAATCGTATATACTTTAATTTTGAAGACCTAATTTTGGAGAGAAAAAAAAACAAAAAACAAAACTGGCGTCAACTTACAAATGAGTAAGAATTTTGTAACGTTGAAATTCAAACATAATAGGAAAGACTAGAAACAAACTTTGGCTTCAAAAATTTCATATATTGATCATTTGTTTAAGATTCACTTAATTGAACTGTAATTTCGTCAGATAGTGTGTATGCATTCAAATTTACGAATTTTGAAAATTACTTATTTCTTTGTTTTGTTTTCTTTTATTTTTGAAGGAAAAAACCTCTAAAAGAGAGACGGGAAGATAGCCATAAAGTGAGGTCTTAGTTTACATTACATTAATGTATAATTAGACACTGACCAGTTCGATTTTATCTGATGTTCAATTTACAATGTAAATTTCTGTGTAAGTTTTCAAATCAAACTTAAATATCAGTTTGTTTGGATAGTAGACATCTCCCAATTATTGAATAACCCCACCCCCTGCTTTTTATAATTGTTTGTCGTGGCATCATATCAACCATTAACGAATTATAAGCTGAAAAGTAAATGGATAAAAAGTTATGGTCTGATCTACATTAAATTTACATTGAATATCAAGTGTTAAATTAGGACACAAACTTGGTGTCTAATTATACATTATACGTATATTGTAAACAGAAAACCTACTTTAAAAGATACTTTTTCTCAAAAATGAAAATTTCCCGAAAGCAAAAGTAATTTTTAAACATAGCAAACTCAAATTTAGGAAAAAGTATTATCCGACCAGTACGTCAAATTAAAAAAAACAAAAAACAAAAAAACAAAACATAACCAAGCATAAATCAAGCGATTTCTACATGAGTATATATAAAATGAAGTTTTCATTTCGAATAAATGATTAACTGATATAATTTTTCTCTCTTGAGCTTGAGCCAAAATTTACAACAAACTTTAACATGTACTTCATGACACAGTAATCTTTCAAGGATTGTAAATTACCAGTAATTTGGTTTTAAGTCCTTCAGATTACCTAATAAATGGTACTTCCAGAGGATTTAATGTTGCCAACTTTCTTGAAACATTGACGAACATTTTGCAGGAAGATTAGTTTTACATGTGCAATTAAAAATTACTTTTGCAGACATGACATGATAAATATTCGGTTGTTTTAAGAATATCAGCCATTATTTTCCAAACAACCTAATAACAATGTTTAAATCCTAGTTTGTGACATACATAGGTAAAGAAAAATCAACAAGAAAACGTCTTAAATAATGCACTTAAGATTGCCAAATGTTTGGCTTTTGGATCAGATCCCCACTACCTAGTTGTCGATGGTCGGGAACATGAGTATATGACTAAGCCGAGAAGCCATACCCTCAGGTTGCACCTTTCCATTGCACTTAACCGGATAGTGTCAGAGTCAATACTTGTATCTAAAAGGGAAAATTATTTTTAATGCAAAAAATTTTGATCAATTCAAATTCTTTTTTTTTTTTCTTTTCGTTTTCATATGTAAAATTGATATACTAATGGTATATTATTCCTCAAATAAATGAATAAATAAGATTAAGTGGTTAGAAAAGACGTGGTTACCAGAATTTGTAATGAAGCACAATGATATTAAAAAAGATGATCCAAAAATCACAAGTAGAATTCAACCAAGATAATTTCTACAATAAATTTATTCAATGAACGAAACGGTATACGAATACTCCTTCAAAAATAAAATGAAGTCGATCTAGAATAAAATCTCGTTAATTCTTGTATTTTCAAAACGTTTAAGTAATTGTAGTAACAAAATAAAAACAGCAATATCGTTTATTGTAGATTCTCAATTTTGTATATGTTTTATATTACATATAGAAATGTTAGGTTGATGACTTCCCAGCAGTGAGAACTGCTACGGCTAATGAGTCATTCAAGTCCGTCCCAAAAGTGGGGGGAAAAAAGAAAGACTGTGGGTGGGAAAACTGGTCCTTTAACTTGACTGGTGAGAGAAAACTAGCCATCACGTATCCAAGGAAGAGAGCACACTATCATAAAGCCAGCAGAGGAGAAAAATCTTTCCTTGCCCAACAAAATTATGAATAGTTTCAAATTGTTTGGTACATAAGAGTGAAAACAAGTGTGTGTATGGGAGTGTGTACTTGTTTGCCCCACCCTACTAACACCAAACACGAATCCCTGCAGCTTGTGGAATTGATGAGCAAAACATTGCTGTGGATCAGGGCGACAAAAAAGTCTTTATGCCAACTTTTTGCACCATTTATCTCGTTAAAATTCTTACCAAATAATAATGAATAAGGCGACTACCATGGCAAGATGATTCAGATGGTCCAAGTTCTTGTATATCACGGATCAATTCGCTAGTTTTGTCAATATGAAACTCACAGGCGCGCCAATAGTGTGGCCCTGAAGCAGACCATGCTATATTTAGTAAATAAATAACCTTTAAAAGGGAAAAGACCTGACTTATAACTATTAAGAAAAAAAAAAAATAATAAAACGAAGAAACTTTAAAAAATGTTTGCAAGTAATAATTCCATGGTTCTAATCCATTATTGACATTGGTGGGTAATTGTGCAAGAAAGTAAAATATTTCATTCACATCTTCATACGAGTCAAAGTGAGTTTCTGTAATTTACATATATACAACAATTTAAAAAGGAAAGGAATCAAATGGACTTGGGTATCTGGATACACAAGGTAATAATTGATAGATACCACAATTAAAGCAAAGTGTGGTCAAGAAGATAAGGATTGATACAAGAAAACGCCCAATCTGACCTCAAATCGAAAAGGGTTTAATAATCGCTTTTAAGAATTTTTTTAGTTATCTACAACCCATTGTTGCCCATAGTCTATGATTAATTGAGATTGAGCGGTAATTTCACAAAGTTGAAGCAATGTTGCAAGCATTTTTCCTCAAAAATCTAATTTTTAAAACTAAATCATTTTTGTGGAATTAATGTAATGAATGACTGACTGTAAAATAGGTATAATTAAAAATTGCACATCGATACCAATCATAGACTAATAAAACCACTTCTTCAGACAAGCTTGAAATTCAGAAGTTAAACAAAAGAGAGGAAACAAAAAATAAGATATATTCAGTTATAATTAAAATAATCGTATTTTTATTTGTACGAAAAATCATCAACCTCAAAATTTAAAACTGGGAACGATACATATGGATATCATACGCGCATCCATAACCTAACAATTTTTTGTGTTCTATTTTTATGGGATAAGCAATAGACGCACATATACTAGTTGCCAGGTGAGCACCGCGGGTGGTGTAATGGTTAACAACCTAGACTAGCTAACCTTCACGAGTAAGTTCAAGTCTCATTGGGCACCCAATTCATTTGGCCTTGTGCCACATCTAAGCAATAAAACTTAGTATATTACTACTAAGTGCCCATGTTTGTCTAAAAATGTGTATAAAAGATAAGTATACAGACACCACGCGTTTATGTATCATGGATAACGTGTGGCATAATTTAATACCTGAACGTGAAAAATACGGACACACGCACACAAAGTCAACAGTGCATGTGCATTGTGTAATAAAAGCTTATAATAAGGGAAGATTTTCATGACTATCATCAATCACACTCATTCATTAAGTTTATCGTCGTCCAAATACTTGCACAGACTTCAAAACTCGTAATACATTTCTGGAGTTTAAATCTCAACTTTAATGAAGCGGAGGGGGGGGGGTAAAAGAAAAACGTAATCTGGAATTGATACAACAGTAATACTAAATAATTAGTTTGAAACAACTCTAATTTTGCTTCCAGGTGAATTTAAAAAAAAAAAAAAAAAAAAAAAAAAAAAGCAATCGTTGCCCATAAAAAGAAACTTCAATGTTCTAACCTACAACTTTTCAAGATTTTTTAAGAATAAAAATTAATTGCTTTATGCATATCTATAACAATATAATCCCCCCCACCAAAAAAGACTACTTAGTGGAGAAAAGTATTTTATTTATTTATCTCTCGTATTAAAACAATGCCTAGAATGATTTTAAAAATTTTTGATAGTTTTACTTTTAAATTTCAGTATTTTCCAAACCATATATGTATTTTTTTTATTAACTAAAAAAATTATTTTGTGATTTTTTTTTTCCGAAATAAAATGAAAATCCCCGTTTAAAGTTGAAATTTATAACAAATCGGTATGTAACGCTACTTCCAAAACTAGCACAGAAAAAAAATAGAATGCTAGGTGTTTTATTTTATTTTTGACCATTTAAACACTTAGATAAGGATAAGAAGAGAAGAAGGAAGAAATAGAATTTCAACTCTAATTTCATCATAGCTAAGAAAAAAACAACCCTCTAACTCCTAAGGAAAGGAGAAGCTGGGATCAATTCGGTCGAGGAGATCCTCTGAATTAGATTTAACTCGTAACATACGTGTGAATTTTTTTTTTAAAACACCCGTGAGAAAAAAAAAATGGAACGGCAACTGTTAGACTGAGACACTATAGTATGAAAGAATAATTACTTAGAAATTAACTAAACCAGAGAAAAATGATTTAAGGGTCAAATTATTAACAAGAAAAAGAAGAGTAGTTAAATTCTATTTTAACAGAGTAATACCCAATTAAAAAGGAGAAGCAAGCTAGAACAGTAAACCTACAAGAGTGAGTTCGAGCCTCATTGGGTGCCCCATTTCTACGACCTTGTGCCATATCTAAGTAAAAAGGTTAGTAAATTACTACATAGACTACGACTAATTGTGTAAATACTATTACAACTAACAGTATTATACATTGACCAAATCCTTGAGCGACATTTCAACCATCATCCACATGTTTTACGATAGACACAGGCCGAGAGCTTGAAATCATTTTTTATGCATCACTTTCAGTAGTAATGAGTCTCACCGTCTAGACATCGTGGGATGAAAACCTACTGTTTTTCCAGTTTTTAGCAGCTGACTTTAAACCATTGCGATTCTGTTCATTTTGAGAGTTTTAATGATAAAAACCAAAACCGGTTTTTTAGTACCATTCATAAAAATTAAATTAAAAAAAATCTTCCCACGGACAGATGAAAAAGTGGGAGAGTAGGTTTTATTTATCAACACGGAGTGATTAAAGGAAGTATATTTCATATTCTTTCTCTGTTTATTTATTTTAATATTCTATTTTATTGTTGGAATCGAAATATTGCACTTTTTTTAGAATAATTTTTAATTTTACTAACACAGGAAACAAACCCTCAGTACATAGTTTTCCTTAAAGATTTCATTCATTCATTGATATAAAAAAAATGATTTGAGTAAAATAATGCTACTGCTAAAAAAGTTACAACTTTTTTGTCATCAACTCTTTAAAACATGTGCATTACGATTTATGTATTTAAAAAATAGTTACATTAGTAAAGTTCACGCAGCCTCTAAAAGTCTTATGATGGAAAAAAAAAAAAAAAAGTCTTGTTTTAATTCTAGTTACACAACATACAAATATTTAATCTCCTCGACCTTCCCTGTCAAAGCACTTATTTATTTTAGGAGGTGAATAATAATTACATAGATCGAACTTTCAAATATTAAAGAATAGAAATATTAAATCAAAATTCATCTAATAGTTGTATCAGGATACAAACTTATTAGTCCAGACTCATTTGTTTGACTCATATCAGATATTATCTTTAACTTATTGGATACTGAAAATGCTGACCATAAACATAATTGATCAAATAAATAAATATAATCGTAACAATTTGAACTTTTTTTAGTTGAGTAAAGAAAAAAAAAACCTACCACAAACATCTAACAACTAATTAATGTAAATACAAAATAAATTAAACAAACATTTAAAAATATTGACTAAGATTATTATGTGTACACTTAGTCTTCAAATTCATATAGTAACTGCTATTAAGACATCCAAACCCTCTAGGAAGAAATGTGCAGTACATTCTTCCAATCCATTTCTTACTATCTAGCCTTGTACCAGACTAAACTAGGCTTGAATAATAAATGCGTGTTTCTGCGTGTACGCATGTGGAATCTGTCCGGACATAAAGACAGGGTCAGGTTTAGCATGATACCTACATTGTAAATCAAACCCCAACTTTAGAACTACTTCACTTCAAAACTAGAATTTTTCTCCTAAATCCCTAAAAAATAGAAGTTATTACTTTCATGAGCAGATTTAAATCAGGAGAGAAAAAATAAAACAAAAATCAACGTTTACTTACAAAATTATACGGGTTTGATACAACCTTTAAAATGTTAACGAAGCAAGCAAGCACTCAGATAACACATAAGAAAGGTTTGTGTACATTAACGACACTTTGAGAACTTATCACAATAAATATGAATGAACCAGAATAGATAGTACTGTTAGTAGTAGCAAAAAAGTAGTATTTTAAGTCGTTGTATAAGTAGTAGTAAAGTGCGACTAGCATGCACTGGGAAAATATTAATGTACTTGATTTCCTGAACAAGAATAATAATTATATGAATTTGATCGTGAAGAGACACAAAAAATTTTCATGAAATAAATATCATTCTCGAAGATACCGATATTTTATGGACACAGTTATAAATTTCTTTTTTTTATAGTTGTGGTATTTTCTTATTAATGAAGAATTGATTGTTTGAAATAAATAAAGCTTTAAAACAAGCCAACATGGTAAAATAAATAAATAAAAATGTTGTTGAAAGACAAAAATAATCAACCATGCCGGCTTCTTGAGAAAATAAAAACATTAGAACTACTACTCACTGCCCTCCTCTCCCAACAAAATAATTTTTTTTATAGAGAATGTGTCAAAAATGTAGGAAAATTGGTTCAAGTAATCACACAAAATAATTTTTAATTTTATTGCGACTATTCGATTATCAGATACGATTGGGCAGTATTTATTCAAGTGTTGAAAACAAGGTATTAATACTTCATCACTGTCTGAAGTGAACAATAAAATCCAGTTGTGTACAATTATCGTTTTTCTCTAAGTATCGATAAAATTATAAAAATGAAATTAAAAAAAAAAAAAAAAAAAAAAAAAAAAAAAATGCTTTTGTTTATTTTCTAAATTAAATTTGGTCAATTTTTTTCGACCACCCAAAAGCTCATGTGGCAAAAGAAGTAATAAAAAATAATCGCAAATATTTAAACAGGAAAAAAAAAGTTACTTAACAAACTATGATACAATAATAAGAAAGTTTATAAAAATCATTTTTTTTCTTTTTTAAATCAAGAATTAATATCTCACCTTTTCATGTCAGAAATGTGATGTAAAGATGTACATCCAGAAAAAAAAATACATCAAGTTGTCGTTACAAAGACGTAGGCTCCAATAATAAACCGCCTATCTATCTTTCGCATTCTGTTTTTTGCAAAATAATACCTGATAGATATAAATGTAGATATAACTATGTTTTAAAAGTACGAGTGTTTATCCTTTCAAACAAAAGCAAAACTATTGCCGACTTTTAACAAAGACGAATAAAATAGTAGTACTAGTCGGTGAATGGTCGTCATCAGTTGTGTCGCCTAAGTCGACAGTGGTTGTGGTTGTTGTTGTTACTGCTATTCATGAGTTTTTCTTTCTTTTTTGCTGCTGCTGCTGCTTGTCTTGTGGAGGAAGAGAAAGGGTTGTTGTTGGGGGGGGGGGTTCTACATGATCGGTGTGGTTGAGTGTGACACATGAAGCTGGTCCGTCCTCACATTTCTCTTTTTCTCTCTCGAAGGTGGGAAGCAGTTCGTTCCCAGTCAGACGCGTGCACACACTCACCCAGACAAGGGCCAAGCGACACACATACATGGAACAAAACAAAGAAAAAAAAAATGAAAGAAAGAAAATATCAACAAAATAAATGTAACTTCTCTAGAGTAATTCTAGCGACTACTCTTTCCACCACCATCCCACACCTATCGTATACATCACCCATACATGATTAGGGTGAGGCGTCGACAATAATTATAAATGCATAACACTTTTGAGTTGGTGAAAAAAAGTATCTCGCATAGATGTTTTAATTTTATAATAGATTTGTCAAAGCCAAAATTCTTATAATGAGAGAGAGAGAGAGAGTTAGATTAATGTTAAAAACAGACAACGGCAGACACGCACGTGTGGACAGACCCGAATTTAATTGTTCGCAGTGCTAGTTGTTTAGGTGGAGTAGTGTGAGATGGTGAAAAGAAAACTAAGGATGATAGAAATATTGGTCTTAAGGTAACAAGTCGGATATTAATCAAATTTCCCTGGCTTATCTTCGATATTAAAAAAAAATCCTTGACGATTTTATCCCCCCGCCACTGCATGTTTTTTTTGTTGTTGTTGTTTTTTTACTGTTTCTTGTTTGTTTGTTTTGCTTTTTTAACAGCAGCGACACGTTCACCTCACCTTATCATTCTTTTTATTTCTTGTAAATTTTCCTTAAAAATATCTTAGAGAGAGAGAGAGAGAGAGAGAGAAATATAAAAAAGCAAGAATATTTGTATTATTGATTAAGAAAACGCAACTATCAATAGTCAATAATACAAATATTCTTACAAATATTGTCAACTATTTGATCACAATGGAAAGTAGCAGTGATTGAAGTCGGTGCCTTGCTCTTTCTTCACAGAAGCTTCTTTACTGATATGACCAATAGACACTTGTTTATTTACTATTGTTATTTAGTGCATTAGATGATACCAAACCAGGAGTTTATTCCAACTATTACATCGCAATTAACTGTCTCCAAACCAATTTTGTCCTCAGAATAAGAGGAAGTTCAGCACACGTGTGTGTGTGATAGATAAAGCGAGAGTTAAGAAACGATAGTGAGAAAGAAAACAAGCTTACGTACAAGCCTTACCGGTGTGTAAAGTAGTCCTATTTAGCCTTGTTTGGCAACTGGTTTGATTTCGGAATTAAAGAACTCAGTCTGTCCTACTATTTACCTATAGGGGGCGGGTAGATGGATTTGTGCCTTTCCCAAGGGTGAAGTAAAGTGAAACGCAAATAGCCTCGTCCAGGTTTGAACTCGGGTCATAGATTTAATTTCCTACGATGCTAACCGTTACGCTTAGCGCACCTCTAGTTGAGCACCAACGGAGAATCGAACTCACAAGCAATGGTCTGCAAGCCTTGCTTACTAATCTTGACACCACACGAAACACCTCCACCGTGTGTAAAATGTGCGTTAGGAGACAGAGGAAAAGCGTGCGTGTGTGTGTGTGTTCGTATGTACCATCACACGTGTTTGTGTGTGCACTCGTGTGTAACTTGGTAAGAAGTAAAGAAAAAGACATCAAGTGAGCACTTTTTGTAGTGGTTTGGGTATGCGTGTGTGGTGAACGAGTGTGTCTACGTCTAATGTTTACTTTTTTAATGTGTGTGTGCGAGAGAGAGAGAGAGAGAGAGAAAAGGATAATGCTCGTATGTTAACTACTGTGTTAAGTTGAAAGAAAGAAGCAAAGAACAGTGGAATAAAATTTGCCTTTATTTTCATTGCACATTGTGTAAGATAGAGATTTTAAGCACGTGTGTGTGTGTGAGAGAGAGAGAGAGACAGAGAGACAGAGACAGAGACAGAGAGAAAACACGCGCATATGTAAATAAAAAAAAAGGACAAAGAAAGACCTCGGATGACCCAGTTCTGGTTTCAATGTGTTCACTAAACTGTAACAAACCAGCTGCTACTTACAGGTTAATAACGAAGTACATAACTTACCTGATGTTACAAGAGATGTTATGAAAAAAACGTTATCTTTACGATCAAAGAAACCCCTTCTCTACCAACGTTTACCACAAAAGAAAAAAGGAATAGCTTTGCCTCATAGATTTTTTTACATTAAAGTTTTTAAATCAAAGTTCATACTTATACGTAATAGTGATAAAAGTTGTTACAAAAGTTATATAATAAAGACTGTGTAAATTAAATAATTTATTCTTATTTCATTCTGCCGTTTGAAAGTGATGAATTCAAATTTAATGCTGAAGAAGCAGAATTGCCAGTTATTGAGATACAAGTAACGAACTATCGTTAGAACAGAATTTTGATGAATTTCTCCTGTTCGATCGATAAGAAAGTGTTAGGTTTAAGTATAGACGATGGGAGGAGATTATGGTGAAAAATTAAATAATTTTTTGAGTAAAAAATAAAAAAACCACACCACTTTCTCGAAAGATATGTTGACCGAAAGCATAATAATGTGTGTGTGTATTAATTCTCGGAAAAAGTTCAATTATGTTTTTATATTGGCTCTCCTGAGAGCCCCCGTAGAAAATTATCACAAATATACTTATCTTAAATAGGATTATTAAAAATAGAATTGTTGAAATTAGAATTATCACAAACAGAAATATAGAAAACAGAAATATCTAAATTAGACTTACAAAAAATAAACTTATGAAAATAGACATATCAATTATCAAAAATAGAATCATTAAAAATAAAATAATCAAAATTAGGATTATTTAGACTAGAATTATCACAAATAGAATTACGAAAAAGAGTTTTAAAATTATGGTTATTAACAAAGAAAAAATAAATCTTTAAAGAATTATAAAAATGAAATGATCAAAAATTATATTATTGACAAGGTATTAATATTAGAATTATCAAAATTAGAATCATAAACAGAATTATCAAAATATCAACCATAGAATTATTACAAATAGGATTATCAAAATTAAAATTATTACAAATAAAATTATTGAAAATAGAATTGCCAAAAATAGAATTATCAAAATCAATCAGAGAGAGAGAGAGTTATCAAAATTATAATATCAAAAATAGAATTCTCAAAACAAAAAGGATCAAAAATAGGATTAGTCTATTTTTGATGATTTTTACTTTTGAAAGCACATCTGTCATTTATGCATAAATTAAACAGACACCATTGAAAACAAAAATTATTGAATTAGGGATATCCAAAATAGAGTTATCAAATTATTGAAAAAAGAATAATTGAAATCAGCACTATCAAAATTAGGATTATCAAAAATAGATTTATCAAAATTATTTTTGATTTATCAAGTATCACTAAACTGAAAACCAATCGATAGAAGAAAATATTAGGGTTAATTCTACATGATACAAGTAATATACTCTCATAATTCCAACATACACTTTTGACAAAGAAATAGATATTTGACAAAAAATTACCCAGTACTTCTATGAATTTATTTTCAAAATATTCATACCAATTTTACAAATAAAAGGAAACTTTGGAGAAAATTTTGATACAAAAATATGAGCATCTTTGGTTCCATTTCTGATGTCATTGATTTTTATTAGGTCTACTTCACACCAATGGACATTAAAAGATATGACAACACAACCTCACATCATATCAAAAGAAGACTTTTAGAGATGCTTTGAACCATAGAAAACTTGGTGGACTAAGTGTGTTGCGAATGTCGAGAACTAATTTGGATAAAATTTCTGTTTTGGTAAATAGAGCTTCAGTCTTAATACTTTTTGAACATACCTTGTATGTATTAATGTTTATAAATAAAAAAATATACTGATAAAAAATAACTAATTAATAAATCAGTTTTACAAATGAGTTTATCTTATCAGAAGTTATACAAAATCTGATGACTCTTGGTCAAGCAGCATTGCATTATAAACATAAGTATACAAGGTCTATCCAGAAGAGATATAGTCATGTTTTATTGGTATATAAAAAACATACATCTTACACTAGAGCTTGAAAAGAGAATAAAATTAAATGGTTGATTTTTTGATCAGTGATCATGCTATCTTGTATTGCCCTGCAAGTTTTTACTCTTATTTCATTATTAGAGCTTTCTCCTATTATGACTAAGTCAATATACAATGACAACTGTTCTTTGATTTATTTTTTCAAGTTATAGTTTATTCTATTTAGAATATTATAAATATTTTTCAAAAAAACTGTATTAAATTAAATTAGTATTTTTCCCCAAAATAGTGTTGATACTATTTAAACAGTGAAAATTCAATTTGATATTTTCTTTACACTTTTATTACATTTTTAAAAAGACAATTATTGATTTAAAGTTTAACTTCTTAGAAAAAATAAAATATATGCATAAATTTTTTTACACATAATAACTAGTCCCATATAATTTTCACACATAAGTAGTCTATTCAAAAGGGAAATACTTAAAGACCTTGTTGAATCAGTACAAGCAGAATATCTATGAAACGTACTTTAAAAAATTGCTTGATAAAAAAGAGGAAGCGAATCCTTATAATTTAGCTAAGTAGCATTTTGTAAAAGGCATGGTGGTGTATGTATGAATTATATACATCTATAAGTTAGGTGGGAGAAGAAGACTCCAGGGAGGGGCACATAAAGTTATTCATGTATGATCTGTGAATGGGATTTGGAAAGGAGAGAAGAATTTAAAAGGAAGTCATTTGGTGCTAATATGCCTTCTAGTATCAAAACATCAAGCAGACCATAATATATATATATTGTACTTATATGCTTATATATATATATATATATATATATATATATATATATATATATATATATATATATAAAGAGATGTATGTGCATCTAAATGGTATGCACTTATAGTTTCAGACATGTGTACTTAAATGTCCTAGAATCTATCTCACATTTGCTCCCTCCCCCATGTGTATATGTACATATACACACACATCTAAATATGTCTGCCCATTATTTATACCATTCTGGTCACTATTATTGATACCAATGAAATTTAAGTAAATTCTATTCCCACCTGTAGAAATAACTTGATTGAAACAGATTTGGAATATAGACACTTATATGTGGTACAGATCAAGAAATGATAAAATAAAAAAAATTTTTTAAACTATTGGGAGACAAAAATTACAAACACCGAAAGTTTGCTCCCTAGAATACTGGTACTGGCACTTTTTAAATCAGTTTAAAAAATTAAATTTCATGAATTAGAAAATAAACTCACTTCTGATAAAATGGCAATGCTCACATAACTTGAAACAACTGAAGAATGAGGAATTTAATGCTTTCCAAATGGTAAAGATTAGAGAGCTGTTTGAGAACACCAGAAAAGTTATTATCACCAAATACAACACCTTGAAATGGTTGGTGGCCATCTCCAAAGGCTTTGGTATCCCTGTTTCAATAGTGTGCAATGTTAAAAAGTTTGCTATACATGCAGGTGTCAAAAAACTTCTTGGATTTGATAGGTAGAGAGGAAAATTGATGAAAGAAGTCTTTGAAGGTTGGTGTGAATTGGGGAAAAGACATAAGATGCATAAAGAACTGAAGACTGACCTGAAAAAAATCGCAATCATATTTTCAATGTGTACTGTATACACTAAAGCAAGAATGACTTTATGAACAAAAGCCAAGAAAGAATGACTGATGTCATAGAGCACCTGAAAAAACCATACTCTTTCAATGGATCAAAAATATGAGTTATGCTCCATTTTAATTTGTTTATAAAGTAATAAAGGAAATAACACTACCTACAGATAAGCACGGTAGAAGACCCATGATATTGCGGGCTGCTTTGATGCTTCTAATATTGGAAACTTTTGATCATATCGAAAGAATCATGAAATTGGGAGAATTCAAGAAGTTTTTGAATAAATCTGCTATCTAGTTTAAGATAGCTAAGTTTGAATCAAAGATTCAATAAAACATTAAAACATACATCCAAAATGATTGAAAAGGAAACAGTGGACTGTTTTAAACTGGTCAGCAATGAGTTCTCCATTGAAAATCTTTAAAGAGAGCTGAAATCTGTCACTGGGGAAAAGGAATTCTATGAACACTCAAGAATTTGAATAATCTACCAATTGACAAGTGCAAGAAGCTTATTGGTGGCAACAAGAACTGCTTACTATTTCTTTGAAATAAAGCTTATAAATATACAAGCTTTATTTCAAAGAAATAGTAACCAGTACCTTTCTACTGCTACAGCAGTTTTCATTTTATATTGTTTTAATTAATTTTATACTGTTTTAGTTAATTTGTTTAACTAGCATCTCACATTAAAAGTCAAATTATAGTTAATTTTTTTTCCTCAGTTCATAACTGTGGAACACATTTACTTTACTTTTTGAATCTTCTTAATACTTTGCAAACATAACTTTTGAGTGATTAGCACAAGTTTTTCAGACAATTTTAACATAGTTTAAGAAAAGTCAACACCCAAAAAATACTGCAAATCATCATTACCAAATTCTTGTGTTCTATGAATGCATGGTTTGGAAACACATGCTGCTTCCAACCAAATCATTTCAATAGGCTTTCTCAATGATGTATTTCATTTTGGCTGCTGTTTTAGTTCATTTGTTTTATGGCATATCAACTTTTTGTTATTCAATGCCAAAATTTGATTTTTTTGGAAATGTTTGATTGTAATCATAGCTATATTTCCAATGTTCCATTCAATTTTTTTAATTTGCACTTTTTCCATTAGTCTATAAACATTTGCTTGTACACAGTTATATAGTTTTATGTATTCATATCCAATATCAATAATTTTCAAAGATCAATTTGACCCATAGATGGAACCATCAAAGTGGATCTGGAAGTAATGGTAATGAAAGGGTACTCCATTATGTCCAAAGCTCCAGAATTGGAGACTCACCATCAGATGCAGTTTAGTGTCATATCCAGAAAACAGCTGGTGTTTTGCCAAACTTGAAAAGAACAATATGCAGGATCACATTTTTTTCCCTCAATATAAGAGAATGCAGAATATTCAGACTAGTTTTCAAAAGGGAGCATGCTGGAAACGCTTAGACTTTTATATATATATATATATATATATATATATATATATATATATATATATTCTCTTCTTACTGGATTGAATAAAATTTTATATATATATATATTTCCTTTATAAAAAGGAGTCCAAATTTTATTTCAACACCCCAACTAACTAAAAAGATATAAAATCAGCAGCCAATGAAAATGAAGTATTTCATTACATTGCTATGTCAAACAAATTATATTACAATAACAGTTTTCACAATTTACCTCTTTCTTTGTAAATACCAGGTGCCTTTTAAAATTCACCTTATTGCCAAGATGCTGCATGGAAGAAACATTAATGTTTGTACACATATAATCTCTTTTGTGTCAGCCTCTTCAAGAATTCTACAATTACCGCTACAACAGCTATCATTTCAGCTTTAACTAACATCTTGCATTTTACTTTTTTTATTTTCAAACTTTGATATAACATTGGTATATCATTAAATATATTCACCTTCTTGACATAGCTGACACACTTGCACACAAGACAAATAGAATATATTCTACTCTTTCACTTAGTGAAATGATAAATGATTCATCCATTTAAAATGGTTTCTAAAAATAATAAAGATAAGAATGCTTGGCAAACAAACTGCTTTAAGAATAACAAAATCACATATGCCATTAAGTTGGAATGGCCACACAAAATTGAATTTGTTACAAACTGCTTGAGGCTTAGTTTTCTTATCCGATTTAAAATAATGGACTTCTTAAAGATATAATTCCCTTTCATCTTACAATAAATCACTAAATAAGTTTTTGTCTATCTATTTCTCATTGTATATGTAAAAGATAGTAAGAACTATGGCTACCAAATTTTCTGAAGTTACTAATTAATTTCCAGAATATATTTTTAGCATGTTAGTTTTTGAAAATTCTAAATCTATTAGCGTTTATTAAGGAGTTTGATTTACAATGTTAGTATAATGTTAAACTGGACCCCTACTTTGTGTCTATTAGGTTGGCAAAACCAAAGCTTTATCTTTATCTTATTACTTTTTTCCAATCACCAAAAAATCAAGACTTAAAAAAATTGTGTTATATTTACATTTGTAGTAGGAATGGATGTTCCACTTTGTGTAATGATTAGCAAGTTAGTGAAGTAAATTATTGCTCATGAGTTTGATTCTCACTGGGTGTGCAATAGTTTTGGCCTTTTGCAAAGTTTAGTAAATTACCACATTTGCTGTAAGAGCAATGGTCACCAGGTCTTTATAAATATTAACTTCTGAATGATATTCATTAATTACTAATCATAAATCCTCACAAAAACATTGTTCAGGACAACGAGCTTAGAAGATAATCTATCGAACAGTTTTTGGTTAGTTTTGACTAAATTTATTTTTGCAAATTTACAAGAACCTACAATGAAATAAAATTAGGAATGACACAAGGAATTCAGAAGAACAAGCTATGAGGGTGACCCAAAAAGTTCATATGATGATGTCATATATCCACAATTGATTACTTTTCTGACCAATGGGATCCAAGCACTGCAACACTGATGAAAGAAGTGAGTAGACTGCAAGGGGGGATACATTAAAAAATAAATTTCATTTGGTCACATTCCATGAAAGTATTATAATCATCCAATGAACTTTTCAGCCAAACTTCATACTTCTATTCTCAGAATAGAAAAAAGCAGCAAACATTTCTAGGAAGGGAAAAAATTCCAAGTCAGCAAATAAAACATTATATGTATGAATCTATTTTGTAAGAAAATGGTACATTTTAGTTTATGGAATAAAAAAATGTTTCAATAGGTTTATTATCATCATCATCATCATCATCATCATCATCATCATCATCATCAGTTAGTGCTCATTGATTTTTCATATGCTTATATGAACTGCATGATTATAACAAAAAAACAAAAAACAATCTACTTTTTTTGATTACAGTGACAATTGTACAGATGTTTTGTACCAAACTTAGTTAACTTGACTAATCAAATGAGAAGATGTGTTCTTCATGTAATATTGATGCAGAAATATGATTTTGAAGTACACTGGTATACAGCTAAGTCATATAAAATTTAAAACAATTTTGCTTTACACTGATATAAACATAGTGCTCATTTTAGAATGAACAAATAATTTATTTTGAAGCACTTTAGCACATACCTAAGTCATAACACTTAAACTCATTTTATATTTTACTGACATAAACATAGTGCTCATTTTAGGATGAACAAACAATTTATTTGGAAGCACTTTAGCACATACCTAAGTCATAACACTTAAACTCATTTTATATTTTACTGACATAAACATAGTGCTCATTTTAGGATGAACAAACAATTTATTTTGAAGCACAATGGCACATACCTAAGCCATATAACACTTAAAACCATTTTGTTTTACACTGATATAAACCTCATGCTCATTTTAGAATGAACAGACAATTTATTTTGAAATACACTGGCATATACCTAAGTCATATAACACTTAAAATCATTTTGTTTTACACTGATATAAACATAGTGCTCATTTTAGGAAAAACAAACAATTTATTTATTATAAGCCTGATGAGGTAATTACACATTCCCACTGCACTGGAGGTTTGAGCTCATCTTGAGACCAAAATTTTGAATGCTGTTTTGATCAATATAATCTCTGTCTTCCATTCTTTTTTGGCCTAAGCTCAACTTGAGAAATATCTATTTACTATCATTATGTTAATTTTTGTCTTAATTTCTGAGATGAGAAATCATCATTATTATACACTGATGTAGTCAGACTTATGTCCTCATCTTTTCATTTCATATCAGTTGTTATACCTTTCAACCTTAAACAGGTATCTAATGTAGTTAATTTCTAATCCTTTATCCATAAGGTCAGATTGTTCTCATGTAACTGTTCAGACTTAGAGGAAATCTCATATCTTTTAATTCTTCCAAGTTGATTTGTTCTTGTAATATCGCTTGTATCTCTCCTCTACTGAATTAGAATATATATATTTACCCAACCCCTCCACTATGAGCAGTGTTATGATATTTGTACAGCAATACATGGAGGAGACAAAGAGAGGGAGATAGTGAGTAAAGAAATGAATGACTAACAACAGGGTTAAAAACAAAGAGAAGTTATATTCATTAACGTAATAAAAAAGGGTACTATAGATAGAAGAAGGTCCAGTGGTCATACTTGTTGTCAAGACATACAGTAGTTGAAGGAAGCATATGTTGTTGCTCATGGTTTAGGCTTAGTATGTATAGCATAAATTGGAAATAGTTGCAGATGGACAAACAGTGACTGAAAATATGGTTGATTTCCTTTTTGCTTCATGAATAGCACAGACTAGCATTCTTTTTTTTTTCTGCTGTAGACAGGAACTAGGACAGGGTAACAGCTGAGAGGTCGATATACAGCACTGATGTGATGGATAAAGATGTAAGGTATTTTGTGTTGCATGTGGGAAGAGAGGATAGGGTTGTGAGGATCACTTGGTTATATCTTAAAGATAAAAAGAGTTAATATGTATGTTAGATTATAGTAATCTGTTTAGAACAGCTAGCATAAAAATGAAAACTATATGGGAGTCTTTAATGTATGTAAATGCTTCTTCATATTGTTTGCTTCCAATAGTGGCTACATGCATGATTAATTCCATGCAATCATTGAATGATCCTAAGTTTAACAATAATGATGAGAAGGTAGTAAAACCAAAGTAATTATGAAATGAAAAAAATCAAGGATAAAACTGCTTTTAAAGGTAAGAATCCTTTTAACATGATCTCCCTATAAACTAGTGAGAAGAATGTTAAAATGATCCAATTCATTATGTAGCAGGTCACAAAAGAATCCGAGTTGATTCATCAGATTTAAATAAATGTAAATTAAAAAGAAACTTCCTCAACAGCAGATCTTAATAATCCTTTAATCTTAAAGGAATTGCTATCCTAATTTCCAAGACTCATGCAGAGCTCAAACTTTGTAAACCTAATTTTTAGACACCTAAAAAATAATTTCAGTTATGATTTTGTAACCACAAATCAAAAGTCATCTCATATTTGAGTATAAATAGTATAAACAATTACCTTTGTTAATAGATCAGTGAAAGTGACTGGATCACTTTAACATTCTTCCTCAAAACTGTTTTAGGTAGGAGAAAGTTAAAAATCAGTATATATTGAAATATATGGCTGGCACATCCCAAGCTATAATTCTCTTTCATGTTACAGTAAAATAACCTTTTTTTTGCACACAGTCCAATGGAATATGAATAATTTTAAAAATGATATATTTAACCTATAGAACCCTAACAAGTACTACCACTTTGGATCAGAATAGAACTGGGAATAATGGCAATAAAGAGGTACTCCATACTCACCAGATCTCCAGAACTGAAGCCTCGCCATCAGATGCACTTTGGTGTCATACCAAGGACATCCCTTTTTTGGTGGGGTACCCTAAGGTAGAGGATACAGTCAGCATATTCTAAGCTCCATCAACATTGCCCCCAATATTTGGGTTTGAACAAGTTAATATTGAACTTTTAGTCTCCGAAATCATTGGCTTATAATTAGTCATGTTAAAACATTTGATTATGATGCAGAGATATTTTACTACACCTAGTGATCAATAAAAACTGTTTTCTATTCTTTGCTGTCTCAGTTTTTGCTCTGCTTTGCCAGTTTCTTCCCTTCCCCAAACTTTCTTGTTTACTCTCAGTAACTAAGAAAGAAATAACGGAAAAACAAAGCATGAAACCAATATCAATGAAATGGTTTGCCAAGTCAATGGATAAAATAAGGCATTAGTTCTGCAGAGATCATCAGCCAGAGATAGAAAGCTCAAATCCATCAAATAATCTTGAATTGAAATGTAACTTTTGTGCAGAACTGCTAGTTGATACAGATCTCAGACACTCATAGAATCAAATCTGACAGATCAAGTGTTTAGGACCAAAATATATGTTGCAATTGCAGCATTCAGGAATAGAGAGTAGTGAAAAGAAGAAATAGTAATTTTAAAAAAAAGGGAAAAGAGTGAGAAATGCAAATTATATCTCAAATTTGCTTTCTGTTTCAAATAAGTGACCTATCTCTCAAGTCAGGCATCCAAATTGTGCCTAATGCATATGGTGATTTTTTGGTTAGGGAGAAAAACTTTCTCAGACAACTTAGAGATGCTACTAAATTTCAAGAGTAGATAACCCTCAAGATTGCTTACAGCTAGTGGTCTATAAACCTCTATTAGGTCATAAATGAAATAGTTTCAAGTATATACATATAGATATATACAAATTAATATAATATATAAGACAAAAGCATATATATATATATATATATATATATATAACTGTTTGCAGTGACTTCAAGTTTCATGCAACTATTTTTACAATCCTCTCTTTTTTTTCCTTCCCAAACCTCTCTAAAGACTCTAATAACAGTTGCATGAAACTAGAAGTAATGGCAAACCGTTTTACAGTAAACACTTCATTTCTCTGAAATTTCAATTCAACTCTTAAAACACTTAAAAAGTTCTGTCTTAAAGACAGAACTTTTTAAGTGTTGTTAGTTACTACTAACAAAATTATATATATATATATATATATATGTGTGTGTGTGTGTGTGTATCCAAGGCCCATTCAATAAATAAGGTAAATTTTGCCTAATGTTTTAGCAATAGGAAGCACTGTTTACAGTTGCAACTTTGTCAAGGAAATCAATAATGATGGGTTCTTTCATGTCCCAGAACACTGTCAGTATCACTTTCTTTACTGACCACTTCACTTGCAACTTTTTCTTTACCAGAGAGTCAGTGTGTTTCTACTCCATGAACTGTCTTTTGGACTCAAGCTCAAAATAGCAAAACCCATTTTTAGCCCATTTGTAAAATATTTTGACTAAAACACTCCTGTACATATCACACATTCTTCAGCAAATTTCACATAGTTTGCACTTCACAGCTACCAAAACTTTGATGACAGACCTCTCTTCAAGCCTGGAGCATTCTGTTTGATTTGCCACCATTTTGAATAGCCTCAAAAATATTTTTGCAAGCTTAGAATAATTTTTCTTATAAATCAATTCCAAACAATGCAGAATTTATATTTATGGAAAAAAATGTTGTTGTTTTTTTAAATTTCTCCTAATTTATTGAATGACTCTTGTGTGTGCATGTATATATATATATGTGTGTATATGATGGTTTCATAAAAATATTTAGGAGGGTTTTCTATGTCTCTTACAGGCCATCAAGGGGTCAGTGACACCTATGCAGGAGAGGCTGGCCTTCTAAAATCAGTTTTAGGAGACAGTCTGGTGAAAGAGATTCTCATCTTGAAGCAACATCTCTTTTTTCTACTCTGGAGTTTGTTTTGACAAGCAAGGTTGCATGGTAGACTATATTTCAATGTCTTCTAGTCAGCTACTTTTGTTGCTCACTGATGGTAGTTGATTTCACTGAAGATGAGGTTTCTTTGTAAGAAGTTCTTATAACGTTCTCTGAAATCACCCAACCCTACCTGTCAGAAACTAATTATCTAAACAGGAAAGTCTTTGGAAGATGATAATCCTCATTCTTGCCATGAGTTCTGCCAAGTGCAGGTGGGTCTTAGCTTCAATGCTTGTGGCCCTGACTGACTTAAGGATCTGTATTAGTAATAAAGTTGAGCCAGAGCATATTGAAAATGATATAGAGGTAATACTTTCAAAAGAGATGCTAGCATATAACCCTAGATTTGTAGAATATTATTTTTCTATCTTTTTTGAGGTGCCAGATGTCAAAGAAATGACATAAGTGAATACACATCATTATTTTTCTCAGATTTGGCATTTAATGAAACTATACATACTTATTCCTGCTTCTTTCCAAAATTCTTTATCATGATCACCATCAGCTGCCTCATTGCATTCTTCTTAAATTCTCCTTGTAAATAGTATTTCAAAAGCAATTGTAGTTTGGGGAAAAACCAGGAGCCAAATCTGGACTATAGTAATTTACAAAGCTCTTTGCTTCGATGTGGCACAAGGCCGAATGAATGGGGCACCCAATGAAACTCGAACTCACTCGTGTAGGTTTGCTAGTCTAGCTTGCTAACCGTTACACCACCTGAGGTGCCCCAAATCTGGACTATAGAAGAGATGACAGACCTGAGTGATGTAACATTTTGATAAAAAAAGAGCCCTGTGCAAAACTTGAATCTACTTTGAGTCATTGTGAATGTGATGGACATACAATACACAAACTCATTCAACAGCATCTAATTGCTGACTGAATAACCATACAGAAAATGTATTCATAATAAGGTTCCTTCTGACTGATTGCCAAGTTACGTTAACACCACACAACCACTTCTTGAGATATTTAAAATGGCTGGATATATTCTGGAAAGACCTTATATAACCCATGAAATATTTATGCATTTACTCTAAAACATAACACAAAACTTATATTGCTATAAACACTCCACTCCTCTATGAGGAGTAGAAAATCAAAAACTGAGACATCCACAAACCTCTTGCCAGTGCATATAAAGGACAGTGTTCTAATTGATTTTATTCTTTTTATTAAAAAAAAAAAAGAAAAGACAAATTCCACAGACTAAATGGAATGTAGCAAGCAAAAATGTGGCAAAACTGTTATACATTTTAATGATTAGTAACATTTTCAAAAACATAAAATAGACATTTTCTCTTGTCACATTTTTCAAATATCACTATGAAGTTTTTGTATAAAAATGTTTGTTTTCCCAGGCTGAAAGAAAGCTCAAATTCACAAGTAATGGTTTTTAAAGAATCTGAAAAGAAGTTTATACTATATTCCAGGTCAGAATTTCCTTTCACTTACATCATTTATGGGTGTTATTCTGATGCCCCAGGCTTTATACCATGGTTCATCTCTCTCTACTGACTTGCTTAAAGGCCACCTTCAGCAACCATTGAACTTGATGTCAAGTTAGATAAAGTTAAAGAATTCATATTTCAATTAACTACAAATGAATTAATAAAAGAAAATACTCTGTAATGACCATTTAATAGTTATCTCCCTTGAGAAATTATAATGATCATGAGCATAAAAGTAATAAGTTGCAGATTGGACAGGAGATTGCTGTAACCTCAAAGAGCATTTTAACACTATTGTATTAATAAAAAGAGGTTACTATGATTTGTTATTTTTCTGTGTTACATTAACATACAAGCAAAAATCACATTATCATGATATAAATGTGCAAATAGAATTTCTTTCTCATAAGAATTTATATACACAGAAGTTTTGCATTTCAAAGAAAAGCTTTGTCTTCTTTGAATGGTTAATTGACTATTTAGTGATAAAGAACCATTTAAAAATTAATAGATTTTCAAGCAACTTATAATCAAAACTTTTTATATAAGTGGTATGGTTAACTGGTAACTTCATAGGTTTAAATAAATGTTGAGATCTTTGATGTTATCACATCTTTTCAAAGAAAAGGAAATGATGAGGGAGATAAAAAAGATGTAATTTTATGGACTGAATACAAATTTGTTGATTTGTATCCTTGTCATATTAGTAGAATGGAAATTTCATTTTGAAATGCCTTTGATTAAGATGATAGATTAATAATAAATATATAGTGCAGATTTCATTTACTATTTTATAATCTTAAAATATTTCATGACTTATAAATAATAAGTTTTAAAACTATATATCCTTCTCAGTTATCAACCTGCTACACTAGTTAATCTCCCATAACTTGCAGTTTCTTAGAGATACCTAACTTAAGAAACCTGACCTAATCTGACTCGACATTGCCCAATTACAGCATTAAGACTTCCAACAATATAATAATAAAGACTCCTTACATCTAACTATTTCTTGTTTGGTCACCAAAGATAAACAACATCAAAACTAATCATTACTTAGCCGGTTGACCTTTTCATAATACCAGTTGGCCATAGACAAAATTAGACAAACTTGTTGATCCAGGAAGGAATTATAACACTCCTAATTAGCAAATGGACTTATCAGCTATTTCTAAGTTTCTTAACAACCAAAAGGGAATACAACCACTCCCAGGTTACAAATAAAAAGAAATCCCTTATTTTTCTTTTTTTAATATTTTCACCAGAAGTGAATACAAAGAGTTGAATACAAAAATCACAAAAGCAATTCAAAATGAATATCTTACAACAAACCAGTGCAAACTTAAGCCAGTCACTTTGAGAGCTTGCAGGATTATCTAAATTCAGATAAAACTTTCCAAATTTAGCAACTCAGCTCAGTTAAACTGAGAATAAGGGATGAAAATAAATAAATTGCCCTTAAGTTTTATACTCAAGGAAGCAAAAATTATCCTGCAAATTTGCTTTTAACAAGGTTTTCTAAAGGAATTTTCTTACTATAATTCACTAAATTTCCTTTTTGTCCATCAACCATTATATAACTCAAGGATAAGTATACCTGTATCTCCCAAATTTTCTATAGTTACTAATATGATCATGAGGATCTTTATTGCATATTAGCTTTTGAAAATTTTGTTAAAAGAAGGTTGATTTACATTATAAGTATAATGCTACACTTGACCCTTCTCAGTCAGGTCAGCTCAAGTAAATTTTCATATTTTTTTAACTATATAATGTAGACATTGAGCTAAAAGTTTCCTAGCCAGAAATCAAACTTATAACCTTTTTATCATTGACTTTTTTCCAGGTACTAGATAATGAAGACTTAAATCATATTGTGTTTATATATGTAGAAGGTATAATAGCCACCAAGGGGCTATAAATGTTAACCTCTTGATGACAGTTATTAATCTCTAAGTCATCATTAAAACATGACTTTGTGTTTATTACAGCAATAAAAGAGGGAGGAATAGATTTATAGTCAGTAACTTAGAATCCCATCTGGAGGGTGGGTTTTCAGCTAGTCTTCATAGATAAAATTACAAATAATTTTCAAATCTCAGATGAATTGTAGGCTGCAATTCAGATTATAACATCCAAAATCTTGTTTATAATTGGTGCATTTAAATGCTTTAAAAAAATAATGAGTATAATCAATATATTCAAATTATTTAAGTGTTTACTTACCGTGACTGACATGGATATAATATTTATGTGCTTCTATTTATAAAATGAAATAAAGATACAATTTGTGTTTTCATATCATTTGTCATGTTTACAAAAAAACACAAATTTAACTATATTCAATTTCAGGTAGTAGACTACCTGAGCAATAGAGTACTTTTTGTATATAATTCAAGTCATCTGTAGATAGAATGTAGATGGAAAAAAAATAAAAATAAAACAATCTTTGAATATATTATGATATTTATATCAAGTTACTCTGTTCATATATGTGTTTGTGTAAAATTACAGAGAGTAGAGTTATTTCACTTAAAACTTCTTTTCTAATAAGTAAAAAAACACACACAAAAAAGATTTTGCAGAGACAAAAAGCAACAAAAATATAAGATACATAAGTAAAAAAAATGCAAATAATATTCAAATAATACAAAAGCACAAATCAACTGCTTAAAATAAATGAATATCTGTAAGCTCTTTCCTTGGTAAACATTGAAATCCATACTTTTCAATAACTTGAAAGATCATAGATAAGATATTGAAATATCTATAAATTATATATCTATGCACACATGAAAGTATACAAAACAAACATTTGCAGAATCCCAAAATGAATGTAGATCATTATAGAACATATTATAGTTAGATACATTTTGAGACATGCACAAATAAATATACAAAAATATTAGCTCACTTACACTTAGACACATATGCATGCAAATACAAATATTAGCAATATACATGCACTAAAATGTAGTGCATCTACAATTTTTGAGAGTTTATACCTAAATTGTTTTTATTTCTAGTGAGTTTAATTCAAACAGTTTATATATCCACATGCATATGCATACACTCCCTTACAAATGTACTGAACATAAACTATCTCTGTCCTATAATAGTTGCAACATTCATATATATATATATATATATATATTTCATGCCATAAACATAACAACTATTATAAGATAGAAGTAAAAAAATAATCCTTCCTCTGTTCCATAATTCAGACACTTGCATATGTATTTCATACAGTAAATGTTAAAAAACTATTATGGAACAAAAGCAATAAAATAATACATCTTCTGTTCTATAATAGCTGCTATATTTGCATATATATCTAATAAAACTATTATAGAACAGAGGTAGAATTACTATCTTATCTTTGAACAAATATGATTCAAATACAAGAAGCAAAATTCAGTTGATTTTGTTCATTTTGTATAAAAATAGAGAAAATTAATTCATCCAAATTGAAGAGAAATAACATAATTAATTTTCTGATGGGAAACCAGAGTGTAGAATAGTAAATATACATCATTATTTTCCTCAGATTTGATGTCTAATATAGCTACACAAACCTTTCCCTATCTCCTTCTACTTTTCAAAACAGTCTGCAAAATTCTCTGTCAGAATCTCTGTCAGCTGCTTAGTCACAATCTTCTTAATCTTGTACATGGTATTTCAAAAGTGATTTTAGATTTAGGAAAAGCCAGATCTAGACTGTAGAGGAGCTGACAGATCTGGGTGATATAACATTTTGACAAAAAAAAAAGAAGTTCTGCACCTGCATAAGATGTGAAAGATCTACTCGCTTGTTCATTGGGAATATGATGGTCACACAATCCACAAGTTCATTCAATATGAACCCTTCTTAGGATAAGGTGTAGAATAGAATTCAAATTACGAGGAATGAGTTCTTTGTTTTGGTTTATTGATAATTAAATTAATTTAAATTAATGTTTAAAAATTTGGCTATTATCTGAGAGATTTTCATTCAAGAAAATGAATTTCTTGATATTCATAACAATCTGATGTAAAGTTGGTCATATTGTTTAACACTCAGGAAGGAAGATATTCAAGTTTAAGCCACAAATAAGTGCTAAATGAGGTATCAATGTTTAGTGGACATTAGTTAAAATCTGATCAACATCCTAACAATTCATTAAAGAAAAAGAAAAATAAATAAATAAAGATATCACTTGAATGCTATGAGAAATCTGAAGGTAATTCTGCCATAATATCCACTTTGAAATGAGGTATAAATTAGCACTTTGGGAGAAAATGCTTCTAAGAGGCATCTATGATGACCCATTCAACTTGATCTTTAAACAAAGAAAATTCTTTTATAATTTATACATAGATTTTAATGTTTGAAGAAGATTCCCCACAAGGCTTCTCTTGTAATTACTATGGCATCCTTACCAGAAAACAAAGAATTTCCTGAGTTGTAGAAGCAGAGGAATTTGAAAAAGAGCCTTTAAGCTAAGTAGAGGCAAATGTATTCCATAGTATTGTTTAGAGAGAACAGGAAAGGAAGTGAATTCTGGAAATTGGCTACAGTATCTTGAAAACACTTTTGCATGGCAATTTCCATTTGAGAATAAATGCTTAAAAAAAGCATACAAAACAGTTCACCATTGCAATCCTGAATTTACAATGTTCAATGAATTTCTTCAATGCATGCCCCAAATTTATAGGATTCACATTAAGGGATGAATACACTGTGAAGTTAAAATGCTATTAGCAGTCACAATCTATTAATTCCTCAATCAGCAGATTTAAATTGGACTCCTTACTATTATTATTTTAATCCTTCAGAGTTTTCCCCATTATTGTTGTTGTTGTTGTCATCATCATCATCATCATCATCTAAAGATGCTAAATGCTATTTTATCTTACTTTTTTATTCTATCTTATTATTGTTGCATTTTTTAATAATGAAAAATGCCCTTTTGAAGTTCTGCTAGGAGCTATTTTTATCTTCAATTTTGTGTCATTTGCTCCTGTAGTTAGAGAGGATATCAACTCAGATTATTATTATTATAAAGGAGGAGTAAAACTCTTAATAGAATAATAATGAAAACGTGCCCAAAAAATTAAATAACCAGTCTTCATACTGTTCTTGAATTTCATGTTGTTAATTTCAATTATCAACAAAATGTAGTTATATTTAGTGAATTTTATGTGAGTAGGTTCATTATGAAAATTCTATAAGTTTGTTTAATTGAGGTGTTATCTAACAGACACTCTTTGCTTTTTAAAACTAAATTGAGCAAGTGACTAGGTGTAGATTCACAATAATAACAAGTGTTACTAACAAGCTTTGATATTTTTAAAAGTGTATGTTTTGTGAACCAGAAACAAGTGCATTTTATAAAAATTTTAATGACCTATATATATATATATATATATATATATATGTATGTATAGTTAAAAAAAGAATATACAGCATTATAAAATACAACTTTGAGTGATCATCATATTGGATAATAGTGGATCATCTTACAGAGATACATTACTTCACAATTTTACAGACATTGTCGTTTATCTAGTTATATAATTTAGAATTGTATGACTTCTAACTTCCTAACAACTTATATAATAAAAAATAGCTTCCATACAAGTTTTTGGTGCAAGAGAGAGTATTTTAAAGGAATGTAATGTTTTTAGCTGCATTTGATTTGTTTTGAAATAAATGATTGAAGTTGAGAATTAAAACAAACTCAACTATTAAGATTAAATTGTTCCTAAATTTTCTTTTTTTTACTGAACTTTAGTTCAAATCAATCCTGTTAAATTTTAATGAAATAACATTGCAATTTAAAAAAATAAAGAAATAATTTTGATTATAATCAGATGTAATTAAACAAAAAAGTCATTAACAATTCTTAAAGAAACTATGAAAACAAACAATTGCCAAACATGCAGAGTTATCATGCAGCAAAAAATGTAATGCTTTTAGACAAAGACATTTAATGAAAGCAAATTGATGAAATCTATATTAATGACTGGGAAAAATTTGTTTATCTGTCCATTATAAACTATTTGATGTAGAGCAACCAAATTTGGTATGCATAGTTACTGGACCCAAAGAAAGGTTATAAATATTTTTAAAAGTTGTTTCTTATGAGGAAAGGGAAGGACAATCAACAATAAAAAGTAATGTTGCCGAAAGATATAAACTAATCCTACATAATTTGAATTTTCAAATTAAAAAAAAACATTTCTAAAATAATTATTCACATTTAATTAAGCATTGCTAATTAAGTTCATGGATGATTCTTCAAGCTAGAGATATAAAATTATATAGCATTATTGATTAATTAGGATTAACAATCCTGACAAAAACAAATTTAAATTGATAAAGCTCATCATTTGCTTCAAAAAAATGAAAAAAACTATTCTGATAAAAATAACAAACAACTCTTATAAGTTTACCATTATTATAATGGAATCATTTTACTGTCATTATTTCCAACTGCAAACCAAGTATTGACCTAACATAGATGGATACTTCATCTAGTACATTAATATTAAGGTTAATCTTTATTTTCAATAAAGTTGTCTACATGTAGACATGTAGTCAAATAGATATCTAATCTAATTATGACCAAAATATAACATTTTTGTTAAAGTAGGAAAACAAGAATCTTTACAATGTCACAATTTATAATGAGAGAATTGTTTATCATGTCTGTATCTGTTGTACAATGATTCAGCATAAATACCAGATGCTGGTGATTATTAAAATAGCAAGACATTATTTCATTTTCTGGCATTACTATAAAAGGTAAAGATTTTGAATTTTGATTACTGTGAAAAGCTAACACAGCACAATTAAACTCTGTTAAATTCATGGTTTTAATTTTGTTAAGTTGGAGGAAAAAAGAATCTAGTACTTATTTTTAGATGGAGGAAAAGCATCCTTTAATATCACAGAAAACTTCAGGGCATGAAGATATATTTGCTGATTTCATTCCAAAATAAGCATATTGCAACAGTTGAGAGAATTGGAATTCAGAATGTTCCATTTTGAATCATAGCTGTGGACCTTGAACCATTATCTAACAGACCTCTGATGTTTGTTCTGTGGATCATATTTTCAAAACCAATGGGTTAGATAGTTGCATATTTTAAACTAGTGTGGTAGTCAGTAGACAGGCCCTCTTCACTTAGTGCAACACAGTCTTATTTGTACTTCCTCATTCTATACTTGTGCTATACTAAACTGAATTTAGTAAATATTATGTTGATAAGTGGCATAAATTTGAGTTTTTAACAAGATTGTTTTTGACCAAAGGTTCCCAAACTGTATGCCACAAATTTTTCCTAATATATAAATATATTTTGATCTAGTAAAATTATTTTGACTGTCCTACTTCAGAGCTGCCTGTTCAATGATCTTATTACTATATCTTTTGATACATCAAACTTATTTTGTAAAAAAAAATATGATTATATATATAAGTATGTTTGAATTTTTTTTTAGATTAATTTTGTTTTATCGACATCAAAAATATATTCTAATGATGCTTGTCAATTTTATTTCTTATTTTAAAAAGATGATTTTGAATGTATTTCTGAGATGAGGAATTATCATTAAGGATACATTCAGACATTGTTACTAAGAGGGATGCTTGGAAAGTAAACCCTCGTATTTATTTCCACAGTAACTACAACAAATACAGGAATTACAATTATATAATTTGATAGAGGAAGTTTTCAGTTAAGCAACTCTATTTTTCTGCATATAGTCAGCACCACTCTTGTCATCATTAGTGAATATGTGTAGCCAATGGGAAAAATATTCTGAAGCTGATAACAAGCTCTATCCAACAGTGTTATTGTGATCCCTATATCAATTGTAGTTTCTGTGGAGAGAAGTAAGAGTACTTTTCATATGATAACAATCAAAATGAAGAGACTAGAGTTTATCAGTGTATCATAATGTATTGCAAAGGTTAAGGTACCTGGGATGCTGTAGAATGTTTCATTTTGAATCATAACTAATTTTTACTAGTAAGAATAAAATTTCAAAGTCTGAGTAAATATACTAGTTAACTTATTGCATAATGAAGCCAACATATAAGATGTTATGCCTTCTTAGATTGTATTGTCAAAGGTGCTGAAAAGCTATGTTTCTAACTTATGGAAATTTTATACTTTTGGGTACAGTATATAACTGAGGTTGCATATTTAGAAAAGAAAAGTTGAAATTGGTCAGAGGACAATTGCATTGCCAAAAGACACTTATCAAAAGCTCAAATTTTACTTTGAATGGAAAATAATAACCATCTGATGATATTGATTTGAACCAGTAGTGATTCATGCCATAATACAGTTACTATTTCCTACACCCTTTTCATCACCAGATGCTCTATATTTGCATAATCTTATATTTAAACATGGACATGAATATTCAAATGAATAATTTTTCTTTCAAATCTAGCCAAGAATGAGGTAATTTGAATGCTTCAAGCAACATCAGATTTATTAGTGTAAAAAGGCCTTATTTTATACAGCAATTTTATAGTTTGGTTATATTATGTGTCTTTGGGTAAGACAAACAGCAGTATTGTTTATCAAGAGGCAGTATCAGCAAGAACTCTTTGGCTCTCAATAATGTTCAAGTGATCAAGTCCTCTTACATACCTATATGGTACTACTTATCATGCCAAATTAAATGTACTTATTATAAATTAGTTTTATTTTAACTGTATCTTAGGGACATGGCATCAAATCAGTTGTTATCTTTACTTAATTTTACTTTTAGTTCAATATTCAGAAAGTGTTGAACATGAACAAGAAAATGCAGAGTTACATAAAGGTTTTGATATTTTATAAGTAAAATGTAATTGCAAAATTATCTGCAAGACCAGCATTTTTCTGATGGCATGGGTAAAATAAAAAAAATAATCTGTAATGATATAGAATTCTATTAGGCCTTTTTGAAAGATTAATTCTCTTAATAATTCATTGAATATATTTGATTACAGATTAATTTGAATTTGTTAATTAATAATCATAATTTCAAATTGCCTGAGTGATTTTCATTTCAGAAATAAAAGAATTGTCTTCTACAGTAATTTGATTAAAATGGGAGAAAAACTTATAAGGCAACATTTAAATTGTAAATAGCCATTGGACACAGTATTCAGCTGGAAAATTTTAAAGATAATCAAATAAATCCATAACTTTATCATTTCAAATGAAAAAATAACAACAAAATTTACATTATATTATTACTATCCATTGCTGATACACCTCATTATAGTATAATGGTTAGTAAAGCTAGTATTGCTGATTCATTGGTACTGAGAAGTAAATTCAATCCTCATTAGGTACCTCATACTTCTAAACTTGTTCCAAATCTAAGCTATGCCTAGTTTTTAATGGCACATTGTCACAATGTCATGGTTCATAAGCTAGTCTCAAAAAACAATTATAACTGATTAGTAACTTTGATCCTTACTAAGAGTTTCATAATAAGCCTAGTACCAAATAAACTTCACTTAATTTTTTTAGGTATCTCATGTAGTGTAAGAGTTAGTGAGATAGACTCATAGTGCATTGTTAATGAGTTTGAATCTCACTGAGTAACGTAAACTTTTCCCTTTGTGCCAAACTAACCTTAGTAAATAACTACAACCACACATCTGATTTAATCATGGCAAGGTGGCTAGTAAACTGATCTCTCAAAAAATTAACAGAGGTTTTATCCTCTATGTTTCTATCATATAACGTGAATATATAACAGCCATAATTTTATATATATATATATATATATATATATATATATATATATAAATACTTTAGAAACTTTCATTAATGATCACTTGCAGTGTAAAAAGTTATTTTTCTTAGGATAAAAGTTCCTTGACACCAAGAAATTCAAAATCTATCTATCTATCTATCTATCTATCTTTTCTGAATTTACTGCTGTAATCCATTTTAAGATTGTAAGTATCATCATATTTGCTATAAGACGTATATCGAAATAGAAAATACAAACAGACTTTAAAGATTTATTCAAATCTTTGAAGTTATAGTTACAAAAAAAGGAGAGAATATGCCATATTTGATAACTTATAAGACAGTTTATAAAAGAATTTGGAGGACAATCACTCTCTGCAATTCCTCCAAGCCCCATAGCTATACAGTTCAAGCTTTGATAGGTAGCCCTTTAATCATAATACCAGTATAATATCTCTGTCTGTTTTTTATTTATCTAAATGTACATTTTATAAACCAATAAATATGATAATAACAAGTTTTAATAAATTGGTTTTAAAATAATATTTTAGATATCAAAGATATTTTAGATATTTAAAAAAAATAAGAGTATTTAATATTTATAATAAATATAAAGTGTAATAAAAAAAAGTATCAAGACAGGGGCTTTAAATATTTTAAATTTTATATGAAGACATATACACAGCTGACCAACTGAGAATTATGAAGTTAGTCTCAATATTTTTTGTAAAACACAGGATTATGTAAGTCCTGCACTCTCCATAAACCTGGCTCAGTTCTACTTTTTGTTTCCTGAATTGAAAATTCAGCTTAAGTATAAGATTTGAGGACATAGAACATATTAGAAGAAATATGACAGCACAGCTTCACACTATATCAAAAGAGGAGTTTGTTTTGATCAATAGAAACTCACTGGAATAAGTGTGTTGAATGCCACGAGAACTATTTTGAAAAAAAAAAAATTAATGTTTCATTTTTTGTTCATTTCTGTCTTAGTAAATACAGCTAGAATTTTAATACTATTTGAACACACCAAATATTCATTGTAATATATTTTTAATAAGAGTATTCAATTTAATATTTACAAAATATATTTTAAAATAAGAATAGTAAGGTGAGAGGTAGATATTGTTCATTGTAACTCATCCAAGACTTATAGCTGTCATTAAAGCTTTGATAGACAGCTCACTAATCATAATACCAGCACATTAGATACAGATAATATTTACATAGTCTGTTTGTATTTTCTATTTTGATAGACGTCTTATAGCAAATATGATGATACTATGTTCAAATCAAGTGATTTTTATATGTTTTTATGATGAACAAGGAGTAAGTTGTGAAATGGTTGTTTGTTCAAATCTTAATGCTGATTATTTTACTGAAGTTTGCATAATTCCTGTTTTGCATGAATGTCAATATATTGAAACAATTTATTATCAAATAATTTTACATCAAAATCTTTTAGAAGAGTTTTGAGTTATTTCTGGAGTTTGTAAGATAATTTTTGGTTTGATTTGGTTGTTTGGGTTTTATGGCATATCAACCCTTGTAGGTTATTTAATGCCAAATCCATTTTTATACAAATAATCAGTTCTATTTTAAACAATTCAGTTTAGCACGAATACACAGTTTAATTGTCAAAAATGTTTCTATTTCAAGATATTCAGTTTAGTCAAACAGTTCTAATTTAAGCAATTCAGTTTAGTATAAGTACAGACTTTGCTTACACACAATTAAATGTCAAAACAGTTCTATATTAATCAATTCAGTTTAGCATAAGTACAGTTTCACTGTCAAAAACAGTTCCATTTCAAACAATTCCGTTTAGCATAAGTACACAGTTTAAATGTAAGTACACAGTTTAATTGTCAAAAACATTTCTATTTCAAGCTATTCAGTTTAGTCAAACATTTCTAATTCAAACAATTCAGTTTAGTATAAGTATGCAGTTTAGTTCTATTTAACCCATAGAGAGGACTCTGTCAGGTGCTACCACTCCGGGCCAGAGTGGACCAGGGAGCAATGGCAATGAAGGGGTGCTCCACATTCCCCAAAGCTCCAGCATCACTGAAACCTCATGATCAGATTGTTTAGTATAATATCCAGGACATTTGTTAGTGGGGGGGTCTTACCTCTCACAGTTTAGTTCTATTTGACCCATAGATAGGACCCTTTCAGGTGCTACCATTCCAGGTCAGAGTGGACCTGGGAGTGATAGCAATGAAAGGGTACTCCACATTCCCTAAAGCTCCAGTATTACTGGAACCTCACCATTAAATTGTTTAGTTTATCAGGACACTGGTTGCGGGGGGAGGGGTGCTTAACCATCTGCAGAGAAGCAGTCAGTATTCTACAGCCCCAGCCGACTGGGTAAGAGATTATTTTTGGTATAAACAGATATTCGTAATAACCTTTTTAATGAAAATAAATAATCTATTTGATTAATGCTTAGTTAAAAAAAACATTTTTGCCTAAACCCCTAACATGAGGAATTACCATACATTATTATTCATTGATATACTCAGATGTGTGTTCTCTCATCTTAATCATCATTATAATCATGAGATTTTAGTCATTGTATCCCCAGCCTTCTTCAGGTGTTTATTAATAACAGATGCAGGAAAATAGCCATTGCATAAAAGGCTGAAATCTTCTGACTACGATAACCATCAAGATAAGGATTCTCATCCATATACATTGGTGTATAAACCCTTTTTTCCATTATATTAAAAAAAGGCTGTAAACATTTAAAAGTTGTTCTTATGCAAAAAGACCTCTTTTATGATTCTTAACAAAACATGATTATATTATTATAGAAAGTGAGTATCAAAACAGACCAGCATTAAAGTTAAGGACAAAAATATTTCAGAAAGCAAACAAGTAGAGCCTCATTCTTATTTTTAGCAAGACTTAATATGACAAACTAATATCAAAAAAGTTGCACCAACTTCAACTACACAATAATTAGTAACATGAGAAGACAACTGAGGCAAGAAATCTTTTTAATAAGCCTCAAACCATAGGGGATGCTGCTTAAAATTCAAAGCACCTGGTATTTTAAAAAAGTTACTCAACCAGTCAAATAAAGTCAGTCAAAAGAAAAGTCACATCAGGTTTGAAATTACTTGGGTTATTCTAGTATTATTTTAATATTAATTCTAATTAATATTTTCCTGCATCTTTTAATCTTAGCTGCTTTTTGTTGAAACTAACTTGGATTGTTATTTTCAAGATAGTAAAGAATTGCATATACAAGAGACAATAATAAAGGATAAGCTCTTTTTGCCTCAGGAAAGCCTGATATTACTGCAATTAGCTTTGAATAATGATGTCATGAAATATTATGCATCTTTTCTAGATAAAGAGAAATAGGTGTTTTCATGGATCTTTGATATCTATCAGTTGAATACACAATACTTTCTTGTTTTGAAAAAATTTCACTGCATTAGAAAAATGGTTACATATTGATGTTATTTTACATCTTAAATGTTTATTTTTTTGACATTGATCTAATAGAACATTCCTTAAGTTTTATATTTGAATTCTTTGAGCCAAAATATGATAAAAATATTATTCCAATTTATCATAGATTTAAAATTTGATTACATAAGCATATTATAGTTATTTCTTTGAACCCATACAAAGATGATCAGTCAGTTTTCCTCTGTGATTAAATATGTAAAAAAATATTGCATTGATTTTTACCAGTGATAAATATAGAGTGACAAATAATATTTGGTACTAATGAAATTTGTGTTAGTAATCTTTGTAAATGTAATAAGATATTTATAGTAGTAGAATGTTCAGCCATAAATTTTAGTTTGAAAAAAAAAATGTAAGTGCGATGCATAAAAAATAGCTCTATAGGTAAAAAAAAAACTCAACTTTTTATGTGATATTAGCAAAAACTTCTTTTCTAAAAGTAATACTAATTCCGAGCAAAAATACTAACTTTTAGCATACAATATAAAAAAAATTTCATAGGGAAAAGGGAAATGCTATGACCTTTTAATAAACAAACATTGCAAATGTGATAAAATAAATAACAATACAAGTGTAGCATAACACTATTCTCGAGGTATTGTTTTCAGTCTTTTTTTTTCCTTATGGTTTTCTTTGGTAACAAACTCATTCTCAGGGAAACATGCACCTTAAAAAAAAAGGAAAGAAAAAAAAAGAAAAACAAATAAGAGAGACAAAGGTTTCTCTCAGCTGATGCCATAATGTAAAAACACCTTTTATGTGATAACATCCCTTGGCTACTTATTTTTTTATCAAATAGATATCAAGTAACAGCAGAAATTAAAGAAAAGAGAATTTCTGAACCATTGATATTTTACAGCAGTTGAGACTTTAAGTGACATATGAATCTATTATGTCTTGATTGTTGCTAGAAGGCAGGGGTTTAAAACTCAAGGACACGAAAAGGCCATTATATCCTGGAGAAAAGGCACACAGTCAAAAGTAACATGGAGAGGGGGTCTACAATTTCAATCAGATACAGTGCTAAACTACAATGTAACTAAAAGGTTGCTCAGGAAACACCTTATCAAAATGAATGTGACTGTGACAGTAAATGTCCAGAAATATGTAAACTAGTACAAAATATCAAATATGAATAAACACATTACAGAAAAATCAAATTTTAATTAAATGTTCAAATTTTAGAAACAATATTGATTGCAAAACTGATTTCATCACAGACTAAATATATATATATATATATATATATATATATATATATATATATATATATATATATATATAAGTGATCCACAAGCTAAATATGGCCCATGAGCTGCATGTTTGAGATCCTTGCTTTGAGGACTGTTATTAAACGAAATTACTATCATAATAGCTTCCACAAAATATCAAGTCCTCATTTTTGATCAGTGAAATAGCTCAAAGTTTATAATACTTAGGTAAAAAATGTAAAATTAAATCTAAGCATTAAATTCAAATTTTATATACATGGCTCTATATGTTTATAACAAACATGAGAAAAGCACCCTGTTTGCTATGATGATTAGAAAAGAAATTTGGAAAAGTGTTTTATACAATATGGCATCAAATGTAGAATTTGTCAAACATATAAAAAAACAGCAGTGTTAGCAGTGGTTAGGCAGGCCTAAGTGTGGTAATCTGGAAGCGTACCGTGCTGACACTTGGGGAGATGCTCCGACCATCTGCAAGTGACAACTGCTGCCCAGGCTACCTGCTTGATCCATCAGAGCAGAGGCCGAGCCAGCCAGTGAAGCATGTCCAAAGTCGCTCTGTAGCACAGCCTGCTGGGGGGTAGGGCACCTGCACAAAGGGAGGAGGATTTTGGGATGTAGTCATCAGTTACAGGAACAAGAATAAGCAATGAGCGGAGCAAAGAAACAGAATTTAACCTGTGTAAAATTGAGATCCAGAGAAGAAATAGAGAAAAATATTTCAAGTATTGGTTAATACATCTGCACTCAGATAAAATGTGTATAGATATGCAGTGTTTATTTATTCAAAGATATGTAACGCAATTTGTATAGTGATAATACTTTCTAAAACATTTCAAACTTAATTATAATAATTATACTGTAATAACATATAAGAAAATGGGTTCATATTTAGAAATGAGTGCCATACAAGTACAATAAGATTCATTATATATTCATGTAGACACATTAAGTTTATTGATGAAAACATTTATCTAAAAGTTAAAATAGCAAAAGGTACAACCCAAACCATTTTTGATTTTGACATAGCACTGCAACAGAGAAAGTAAATTTTTAAGGTAACCAATAAAAATGCATTAATGGATTCACTTAGATCTTAAAATACCTATAAAGGGAAATAGATAACAAAGCTATAAAAACTGGAGACAATAATTTTGAGCATCAAGATTATAGAGACATGGTACTTTTTCAAAGAGATTGTCTCAAGTGGACTATGGTGATGTATATACTGACATCAAACAAGAGAATTTTAACCAGGTAGTTTTTACATTTTGGACAGCTATTTCTTGAATAAGAACAAACAAATTTATGATTCCATCTGCATGAATAAAGTTTGATAAAATAATTAAGATTCTAAAATTTGTCTCAGAAAATAGAGCAAACAGTTGAAATTATTTTTTTACAAATGGATAATGAAGTTTATTTATTTATTTATAAAAAAAGATGTGCAACAATATAATTTCAAAGGCATTTTAAGAATTTTTTCAACATTCTTCATCTAACCTTTTCTTTGGTTTCAAGTTCACAGAAAGCACAATATATTATTTTTGTATCTTTTAACAGTCAGCAATTTTTTCTGTAACATATTTCAGAATTCCAATTATTTATAATTTCATCGATTTATGGGAATGAAATTATGAATCTTTGTTTGTTTTTATTCAGGTACTAGCCGTCTAAAATGTAAAAAACTGGTGGATTAGAACATTCCCATATGATGTTAACATATATATCATCACATTACATGCAAGACCATGAGATATAAGATAAAGTAACTGAAGCTAGGACCAAAAGAACACAGTTACAAGTGAACCATATTTGCAAAATCTTTTTTTTAATTAATCAGTGAAAGCACTAGGAAAGAACAATAATTACTTTACAATGCCGATTAAAGTCTCTCTACTTGGAAAAATGTTATAGTATCCTGGTTTAAAATCAGAACTTTCATATTGAATATTATTTTACCAAGTAAGACAAGAGGTTTTACTCCCTTTATTAACCAAAAAAGTCTAAGCTGTATTTATTAAAAAAAAATACCGATTTGATGGCATTTAACACCCACCTTTCCAAAATGAGTCAAAAATATCTCTCAGGTATTATATGGAAAATTAATGTATCTGGTAGGCTAATTTTTACCCAGATACCATAAATTACTGATGTTTTTGAGGGGTATAACTCTATAATACTGTAATATTAAATGTAAATAGAAGGTTTTATATGTTGTTAAATTTAGTAGATTAAACTATAAAATTGCAATGCAGTAAAGTAAGAAATCTTAAAAGAAAAGCTTAAACCAAAATTTGATGGTAGATAAAAGTATTTCTAGAATTAAGTAAGATTTAAACATGAAATTACAATATAATATATTATGGTTTCTGTGAGCTAAAAGTGAACTGGGTGAGAACAATGAGATTTGAGCAACACTCCTTGATTAGAATTGAAAAATAGGAATAGAACAGTTTGACTTAGCAGAACAAAGAGAATGATAAGAAAGTATGAAGTTATCAAAAGTTGAAGATAAGAGGAATATATATTTGTGGAATATGCTAGAATATATTCATTAGGATACCAGAAATTGTTCAGATAAATAAATCTTCACTTATTGTTGACACAGATTTTCTCCTCAAGAATGTATCAGCTGAATCGTGTGACAAATTTTTCTTAAGACAATATTAGTTTGGTTTGGTTTGGTTGGGTTGGGTTGGGTTTTATGGCATATCAAACATTGTTGGTTATTTCATGCCAAATCCTGTTTATATATATATATATATATATTAAATATATTATAAGTAAACAATTTCTTGATAAAATTTTTCAACAAGTATAAGCTCATTTATTTTACACACAGTTAAATGGTTTCAGTTATTTCTATTTAACATGAATAATCCTATTTACTATTAATCATTTATTTGCACACAGTTAAATGTTTTCACATATTGCTATATAACACCAACAATTCAATTAAGCACAGTCATTTATTTACTCCCAGTTGAATGATTAAACAGTTCTATTTCAAGCAATTCAGTTTAGCATAAATCATTAGTTTGCACTCAGTTTAAATGTTGAAATATGCAGTTTAAATGTCAAACAGTTCTATTTGACCCATAGATAGGACCCTATCAGGTGCTACGATTCCAGGCCAGAGTGGACCTGGGAGTGATGGTAATCCAGCATTACTGGAGCCTCACCAAATTTTTTAGTGTCATAACCAGGATACTCATCAGGGAAGTCTTACCCCATTGCAGAGATGCAGTCTGTGTATTCTAAAGCCCCAGTTGACTGGGCCAAGAACAATACAATTTCAGAAGAAAAAAATATGAACTGATAAATCTCTTTTCTCTTATGTAGATTTATCTTTTATAGTAACAACTACTGTTTGTAACTGTTTGGAGTAATTTTTTCATTCATAAATATTATAAAATAACCAGTTGCAATTCAGTTTTTGGTTCCATACCCCAAGTACTCTTGCTAGTATACAATGACTGGAAAAAAGTAGTTAGCATTGGTTTGAAAGTAAAGTTACAATTAGAATTAACTTACTTTACCGTTATTTTAGTTAGGTTAAGATTTTCTTAAATTCCAGCTTCAAATGTTTACTCATTAGAAACTCCATACACATTCAAGTGTAACATGTTTGAAACATTTGGAGTGTGAAAAAAGAGCATAAATAAATAAATAGATTTTAAGAAACTTTTACCAACTGTTTAGATTTGAAGACAAAGGAAGAATAAAGAAAAAGAAATAAAAATAAAATAGAAAATCCAATTAGGCTAATCTCTTTCTGAACAACAAATATATACAGAGAGAACAAGAACAGCTGTCAATGAGAAGGAGTAGGTTGAAACAGAAAGATAAAAGGAGAAAAAAATTCTCTGATTGTTGGAAAATGAAAAAGAAATATCCCTAAACGAAGTGGAGAGAGAAATTTCCTAAGGAGGAGAAAGAGAAAAAAAGCAATGTTAGTAAGAGAAGTAAAAAGTCAGATTCAAAAGAGGGATATCTTAAAAATTTGTCATTATGAGAGAGAGAGAGAGAGAGAGAGAGAGAGATGTGTGCACATATTTTACTTAAAAAGATAAGCTAACTTGGTCTGGGTCCTACAAATAGTAGGGATTATAGGGAAGATAAAAAAAAACTTGGGAAAATCCTGCCTAATAACTATAATCCAAACTATAGAAGATTTCACATATTTATTCATATGTGTATTCCAATGAAAGATATCTAAAATATAATTGATAGACATATGCAATAAGTGTCTGCGATACATCCTTTCAAAACACTGAATACTTTATATATCATAAATAATTATGCATACACATGATATACGAGTGGAGAATACTATTGAAGTTGTCTTGAAAAATATTTTTTATTTTATTACAATAATATTTTGATATCAAGTTTGAGTGTAAGTCTCCAAAGAATGTATTAATGCTCTACTCAAAGACATCAATTTATATAAAAAAAAAGAATCATAATGAAAATGTTTCACTTTTTCTTAAAAAAAATACAAGTTCATATATTAAAGAAGAGATTTTAAGTCTAAAAGAAGATTTAGAAAGACAGACAAAAAATGGTCAAGAGAATGGATCTCAAACAAGGGGTTTGTATGATAAACAGCAATGATTTAGGCTGATTACAAAAAAGCTTTAAAAAGAAAGAGTATGAGGCAATGATGACAAAAAAGCTGCAGACAAAATATGCAACAACATCAATAGCAACAACAATAGGTAGAGAAGGCAAAAGTAAACACAGAAAATCATCAAGTTTTCAGCAAAAATAACAAAAAATACAATATTTTATAAAAGCATGATACAAAAGCCAATGAATTTCTTTAATATATGTTATTGTCATTGATATTCCTTATCCACTGTAACAGTAGGTTGGGTGTCTATGATCATCTCCAGTAAAAGCAGGAATCCTTCTTTATCCTGCGTTTCTCTTTGTAATTGTAGATTTGAAAGTCCAGTCAAGTTTTTATGCTTTCCAGGGGTCTTGGGCATATGGATTTTTATTGGTTTGAAAAAGAATCTGTTTCTGCAGGGCAAAATTTGAGAGTCTTGTGATATGTGTAATGAATTTCAAATAATGAGAAAATGTAATCAGATCACTAAATTGAACACGTCCATATATGCATGATATAGCTCTAAAATTGGAAAGAAAAACAAAATGATAAAAATATTAAAGAAGTTCAGAGACTATCATTGCAGATAAATGTTGCGATTTCTAAAATTTTATTCTTCCTATCTTGTTTGATTTTGCGTTTTTAGTTGCAATATTTTGGCAGTGAGATATAATGATTATTGGCATGAAAAATAGAAGTTCATATTCTGACTGGGGTTGTTTGCACTCACTTCAAAGTTGGAAAAAGCAGAAATCCATCACTCCCAGCTATGGGTAAAATAGCAAGACTGAGTGAAGTCTCATCTCAGTCATTGGCAATCAATCTAGAAGAAGGAGAACTCTAAATTCAGAACTGTGTAAAGGTAGCTGGAAGCCATTCCACTGTCTTTCTCAAATGATGGTAATTCACAGTTTACTGATAAAGGAAGCAATGGAGTGCCATGATCATTCAAATCTTGAAGAGACATGGCACTTTCCATTCTATTTTGATGGTAAGTTTTCAATTGATCATCTGTTAACATAAAATGAATAATTAAGTCTGTTATTTAGAATTGCCAGAAGGTATAATATAATCAGTAAAGAAAAAATATTGTAATTTTGGAATATATACAGACATATTTATGTCTGATATCAATAAATGAATAGAATGTACGTTCAAGAAACATTGCAACATAAAGAAAAAGAGCAGAGCTCATATTAAAAGGAGTGTTATGAGAGAATGTTCTGTTTTAACTTTTTGTACCTGTGAGCTCAACATTCAGTCTGAGTTCTATTTTACTATACATCATAAACCCAGTATTTCAGGCTTAAGGAAATCGGGTCAGATAATTATAATAATAGGCTTAATATAGTGACTATTCATGGGTTAGATGACAGTATCCTGGAATCAAGTTTGAATGTATTTTTTGCTTGATTTTTATTTATCGTTTTTATTTTCTGAGCTTAGATACACAGGGTATTTGAAGGCTAAGTGGCTAAGTGTTCTAAAGGTTAAATATGAAAAGTAATTCAAATTCTGAAATGTTTTAATATACATAGAGATGATACAATTATAACCGATAACTTTGATTTCAAAATCAATGAAAAACTATGATAATGTACAAACAAGAATAGGTTTATAGCATATTGAAAATTTTATCAAATATAAAATAATTATTTTTTAAGAGCGGAACATTATGAAGATTTGATTCTACTCAGCAAACAAGATAATTCATTTGTCACTTATCATCAGCATCTGTTGCTAGTAATTTAAAATGTATATTTTCTTGAAATTAACATCTTCAGCACCAACATTTTTTTCCAGTATGTGAAAGCCAAGAATAGAACAATGAGGAGTCTTCAAAGATGAAATAGAATCACTGGAAACCAAGTATTTGTCACAACAGTATACTGAAGACAAAAGTGAAAACTGAACAAATTTTAATAAAGGGGACATCATTTGACACTTAAAAAGAAAGTGGTCTGAATAAGTTAATGTATATAAATACCATCTTAATTTGTTTCTATTTATAGTAACTGTGTTCAAACTAACTTTTAAAATCATTGTTCTAAATAACTTTAATAAAACAAGTAATTTACCCTGCGTTTATGCTTAATGTAAAATTTGCCAATAAGTCATTTTTATGAAATAAAAGAAATTTTCAAAAATGGATCTATTTTTAAAATCAGGTATTACATCTTGGACAGCCTTAGTTTTTATCTAACTTAAAAGGAGTGTCTTCTCAACAAAAAAATGTAATGTTAATTGGAATTTATTTTAAATAGGAAATACAGCACAGTCTAAGAGAGAGGAGAAAGTAATACGCATTGATTGTGAACTTCCATTCTATATAAGATATAGGAAGAAGCTTTTCTTTTCTTTTAAATGCAGATTGGAATATATCTGGCTCGCACTTCAAAAGGGATTGTTTTAAATAGATTTGTTCTCACAAACAATTTAATAGGAAATGGGGAAAAAAATAATAAAAGAAAAAGACATAGAAGCAAAATGAAAAAAAGAAAAAGAAAAAAGGCATTTACAGTAACATTTTTGTAAGTCATCTTGAAAAACTATCTCCATTAGACATTTTAAAAACAAAGAAAATGAGATTTGAAATAACTGCACTGAACACGCTGCTGATTGGGTAAATAAACAATTCAAAATATCCTTTTAATCAAGTATTGATAAGAAAGAATGAATAAATTTTATTCACTTTGAGTATCAATAGTCTGTCACAAAAAGGAAAACAATAATACTAGCTATTTCCCATAAGAGTTATTATATTTAGTGCACAGAATTTATATGCAAAAGTAACAATTTTTATGAAACAGATACAGTAATATTTATACATACATAAGTGTATCCATAAACATATATGTGTGAAATTATGTGCATGGAAATATTCATACATGAATGACTATACATATAAATATGATGATATCTGTATACATGTATATACACTAATGAGTACATACGAGCTCAATGTGTATTTTTGTCCATAATTAGAAGAAACAGGAGGTTAAAAAGAAACATTACACACTTTTCTCTCAGGAAAAAAAATTTTGCAGTTTCAACTGCTACTGTTCATATCTAACCTCTTCTCTAACAAAAGGTTATATATTTGTATATTTATTTTTTTTGTAATACACCAAATTAGTTAAATAATAAGAAATATATTTCAAGACATCCACAGTATCTATGATAATGAAGCATAGACCAAGAGTAAAAAGTTAAAGAAATAAGTGCAATAAAATTTAGTTTAAGTAAAAGATGTATTAATGTTATTTGTACAAGATATTAAATCAATACAATTCCTGTGAAAAACTAAACTAATGCAATTTGAATGGAAAGTTTATAGCAATAATTCTGAATTGGTTTCAGTTGTTCTAACTGAAGACAGTACTTATTTGAATCAATTATTTGATTCTCCAAAAGTTGCTCACACTAGAAGAATTCCTTCAGATCCCACAATATATACAACATCACTGTCTTTGGATGATTTTGACTTTTTCTACAATCTTTTATATTCTATTATGTTGTAAAATATCAAAAGTTGATGCATTTAATGACCCATAAACAATTTGTTTTAAAAAATGGAAAATTTTCATTATATTTTAGTGGTGAATTGGACATGGTTGAGTTAGATTTTTCTTTTAATTCATACAGTAATCACACACCAAATCATCTAACATAAACAACAAAATAAAAGTGATTTTCAACACTTATTTATTTATTTTCAGTTGGCTATCTCCCATATCATATAACATTGATTATCATCAAGTAATGTCTTGATTTCATTATCAGCCTCAACTTTTCTACCTAACTGTGGAGCAATGTGAAATTGCACAAAACAATTTTAACACATTTGATAATTTCCAGCAGTTTCTCCCAAAAATACACTAATCTTTTTAGCATTTCAGTCACATTTTTAGCTTTCTTAAAATCAAAAGGCACAATATATTGAAAATCAGGTTTATTTTCTTCCATTTTGAATGTTGGTATTAATAAACATTAATACACCAATTTTAACAATTTTTTATATGCTTGCTGACATAACAGCTTTCACAACACTATCAAAAGTGACCTTTCTGAATAAAGTTTGTTAAAATTAAATGTTTCTAATTCCATCTAACAACAAATGCATAAAAAACTTCTTGGCCAACACAACATAAGGAAATTTCTGAGTTTAAACTAAAGCAAGTGTGCTTTTCTTCATCTAGTGCTTATAAAATCTATAAAATTCAAGTACATTTGATGTGTCAGACACAGAGTAAAAACTGCTGTTGAACATTCTTAAGTGTGATTTAGTCATAATGCAATAAAGAGATTTTGTCATCTTCCTATAAGGGCTGATACATTGGAATTCCACTCTAGAAATGCAGTGTTAGCAGGAACTTCTTGCTGCTTTGAAAGATTATGCTTTTAATGTGATTCATTTTGCACTCTGATTATTACTAATTATATAATTACTCAATTCTTCTCTGATAAGAGAAAAAAGAGAATAAAAAAAGAAAGAAAAGCAATTTGATTTTGGTAAAATGTAACAGATTGTTGCTTTGTCTGAATCATGAAGATATTTAAATGGAACTGCTGAATAAACTCAAGTAACAAGTAAATGATATTACATGCCAGACTTATCTGGTGGCAAGAAAAAAAAGTTGTAGGGAAAATTGGGGATGCCAAAGTTTGTAGAATGCTATATTAAAAAAAAATCACAACTTCAACATATTTTTTCTTTTTTTTAAGCATTTTTTTAAAGGAGATCTATTCTAGTGTGTGTGTGTGTGTGAAAATGTACATTTTTTTTTTTTTAATCAGATAGGCGGTCTCTGTGATTAGCTTTTTAATTCTTGGATTTCATTTATGCACAAATGATTATTTTTTTTAAAGAAGAAAATAAATGTTCATGTACAATTAAAAAAATATTTAAATAAAAGTCTACTTATAAAAGATTCTATTTGATCATCATATTTTTCTAGCTGTAACCATAGATAATGTCATCTATGTCATTAGGGGATAGCAGAATTCACAAGTGGGAACCTGACAGCCAAGTTAAAAGCTTTTTGTAAAGAAATTATTTTTATTCATCAATACAGAGTTAACAGTTGAACTCAACTTTGCAGCCTGATATTTACTAGTGCTTTACTTACATATTACCAATTTGTGTGTGAAGAAAGAAAACATTAAATTCACATTCATTCACAAGAGAAATCTCACATAATATTACAGCTGATTAGGGTGGGGAGAAGCAAACCAATAATAAGTATGATTCTTTTGGACTGTGTTTGGGCTTATTTAAACAGGATCCTTAATGTTTATTTTTTCCTAGAAGTCATAGGAAAAGTGAAGTGTGAGAGGAACAAGTCACTTGTGATGATGCTATGAAATCATATCTTGGATTGTTTTTTGAAGAAGGTGAACTTTTAGTTAGTAGCTTTTCAGTACTTCTCTTTGACTCTCTGGGCTTCCCTTTTAGAATTGACCACCTAGCTGACTCATTTGTTTCTCGGTTCCCCCAATCTCTTTCCAAATTTGGATGCGTATATATATGTGAGTGTGTGTCACAGTCCTTTTTGTTATGCCTCTAGCAGCTTGACATAAAAAAAATGCAGCTTTAACATTCTGATTTTTAAATATAAACATCTTTATTTACATAGTGTGTATCCTCCACTATGGACAGGATATGACACAAGGTCAATTTGTAAGCAGAGTAAAACTGGTTTGAATTCAGAGTTTTGCCTTTACTTGGCTGGTTGCCAACCCAAGGCTAATGAACCCAGTTTTCCCAAACCAGACCTGGGGAAGAACAGATGGATTCATGCCTTTTCCAAGGGTATTAGTACAAATTCAAACAGAATCAGTCTTGACCAATTCTATTTCCTATCATGATAACTGTTACGCTAAGCACTTTACTTATATAGTGTCACCTGTCAATAGATAACCTTGATATACTGCTCAACCATTTAAATAAACTATGTTTTTAAAACATGGTCATTGACCGCATTACATCACACCAGAAAGATAATGCTATTCTAGAAGGATAAGTAGTTAGAGAAGGATAAGTAAAGAAGGATAAGTAGTTAAAAAGAATCTCATCTCTTGTGGAATCAACAACTACCAATGGATAAGAGAAGCAGCCAACAGGGAGATATATGTCTTTCAGGAAACTTCTTTTTTTGAAACAAGCCACAGAGCTAAAGCGGAAAAGGAGAGGTAGAACCATAAAACTTAAGTTTCTCCCACCCTACATCAGTTACCAAACTTTCTGCAGCCACTGTAAAAAAAAAAAAATAAAATAAAATAAATGAAATAAAAAAATGCCTATCCTGAAAGGGCCTTGCCTGCCATCAGCAGATGAACAATAGACGTGGAAAACCCTCCTAAATCTTCATTTGTGAAGCTAAGCCATGATTGGAGTACTAACACACTGTAACAACACCTTGAATAGTACTGTTTTGATTTGTGAAGGTTTTGGTATTGTATGGCTAATTGTATTTTTACAACAACAATAAGAAAATTTGTAGGCAGTTAATGGCTGAGACATGCTTGAAAACAAAAAGAAAAGAATGCAAACAACATTGAAGGATTATTTCTCATGTAAATAAAGCTTTTTCAAATTGCAAGCAATATTTTTGCTTTTCTATAAGTTTTTTGCTTGTTATGCATTTCAAATTTTTTTTTTATTTACATGTATCAATTATGAAGATTATCTTTTAATTTTTATTATCCTTCTTTTTCAGTTGGAATAAATTATGTTGAAACTTGTATTAAGAATTCGTACGGTGTAGTTTTGAATCAATAAAATTTTAGATGGAATTAATTCAAGGTATTGTTGTATATTTTAATCCAAATAAAGTCTTGTTTTAAAATCTGAAAACATGTTTACAATCAGTGCATTTATGCACTACAAAAATCTACACTCTCCAAAAAAATATTCATAGAAAATATCCAGCTTGGTTTCTTCAAATGAGAAGAGGGTTAAAAAATTCTAGTTCAGATAAAACAAATAAATCCCCTCCTTGGTCTCCAGGCTCTATGATCCTAACCAACATGAGTCTGTCCAGTGAAGTAGGATGTTTGTGAATGCTCAGCTGAAATTTACCCAGACCCTCCCCTATATAACTTTATCAAATCAGTTAGAGGCTATTCAAGATAAAGCAATGCTTTTTTGGGATCCCAGCTGAAAAGTTCTCAAGACATGTTGTCTTAGGTATGTAAGATTTTGGGGGACATTTTTTCTTTCTTTTTCCCACTAAAGTTGCTGTTCTACTTGATAGGATCTTCCTGTGACAAGTAAAATAAAATTTCCTTAATCAACTGGTAGAACATTCAATGGATCAATTAATTCATTCACAAATTATCTATTACTAGCTGAAAACCCACCTGTGGGGCAGGATTTTAAGTGACTATAAATTTATCCATCCCATTTATTATTGCTGCCATAAATACTGGCATAACACTAAACTATGTTTTTGGGAGGACTTATAAGTTAATAAACATCAAGAGGCAAACATTTACGATTTCTTGGTGGCTATTGCTAGTACTATAAATGTAAACACAATGGCACAATTTCTTAGTGTCTTAATTTTCTGGTTACCAGAACAAAGGTTATAAGTTTGATTTTTGGCTTTGAAATTTTCAGCTAGATGTTTACCTAATATGGTTAAAGAGATAAAGATTCAATTTAGCTAACCTGATAGACACAAAGTAAGGCTCCATGGCCTAATGAGTTGAGTGTTTGTTAATGGTCTGGGAGACTGGGGTTCAATCCCAGGTTGAGTCATATCAAAGACTCAAAAAATGGTACTTGATTCTGCCTTGCTTAACACTCAACATTATAAGGTAAGGATCAGGGGTAAAGTGGAACAATCCAGGGTAAGGAGTAGCACCCTCCCCGACACCTCAGTGTAGTAGCTATTGATAAAAGAACCTCCAGGTCATCCTCGACTACAGTCGCCAACTTTACTTTTATACTTACATCATAAATCAAACCCTTGTTAAAAACAAGTTTCAGAACATTTAAAAGCTAATATGTTAAACACATACTCAAAGGTCCATAAGTAATTTGGTGTCCATAGCTCTCTCTTTTAGTTTTGTGATAATAGAAGGACAAAAAAGACATTTGATGGATTATTGTAAGGTAAAGAATATAGGATACAGTTCATCTTATATGGAGTGATTCAGTAATCTACATTAGGTAGTTAAACAGAACACCTACTCTAGTGCTAGTCTTGCAAACCATTGACAGTGAATCCATTTCTCACTATGTGCTCCAGGAATATAAATTTGCACCAAAATTACCATAACTGAACAAATATCAGAATTTATAAATAATGAAGTAGCTATGAGAAGAATTCAAATTCACAGCGGGATTAGATTTACAGTTCATTCTTAACAAAATGCTTATGCCTTGACAATGATGATTGTGTGAATGCATAGCCTAATGAATGTGTACTTTTAATTATGACTAAAATCTACATTGATATTTTAGAAGAATTTGTCATCTTCAGACTGGCAAATAGCTTGCTACAGAGCAACTAAATTTGGTATACATATTTATTGGACCAAGGCAAAAGGTTCTAACATAAAATGATAATTTTCTTATGGAGAAAAAAGGTCTTCCTTCAAGAATCTTCAAAAAGAGACAATAATAAGTAGGGAACTTTGTTGCTGCAAGAAGTAACAAATTATAGAGAATTCAAATTTCCAAATTTCTAAGTAAATAAATTAATGTATAATTTATCTTACTGAATAATTATTCACATCTGATTAAGCATTATTGATTAAATTTATAGATAGTCTTTAAGCTGGAGATGTAAAATAATTCTATGGCACAATTGCTTAGGTAGTACTAATAATATTACAAATATCAAAAATGTTTAAATCAATAAATCTCTTAAAAGTCAATCTGTCCCATTGCCCGGATGAGTTGCCAATGCACAACCATAGAATGTATGATCAGCAACAGATTTACTTGGTTCCTAGAATCAAACAGACTAATCACTGACATTCAATCTGGATTCCATAAAAAAAGAGGAACTATAGACCATCTGGTTCATCTAGAAATCTTCATAAGAGAAGCTTTTATAAAAAAAAAGAGCACCTGATAGCAATCTTTTTGATCTGGAAAAAGCACATGACTCACCATGGAAATATAGCATTATGAGAGATCTACACAATCTTAGCCAAAGAGAAAGACTACCAGGCTTCTTAAGCAACTTTCTTAGATAGAAACTTCAAGGTTTGTGTTGAATCCACCCTCTCTTACCTCCACAACTAAGAAGAAGGTATGCCACAAGGAAGCAGGTCATAGGTCCATTCACAAGTGGACTATGGTAACTTTGTATACAGCTCAATCAGGAGGTCTTACCTCAAAGAGATAGGCCAAAATGAAGGCTTAAGACTAGTCTTTGGAGGCTTCAAAACTTCTCCAGTGGAAAGCTTGCATGCAGAGGCTCATGAAGCACCCCCACAGCTAAGAAGCAAAAATCTTTCTATATAAAACTTAAATTCTGCCCATCCAACCCAGCTTATGATTGTATCTTCAAACCAAGGTACTAGTAGTGTTTTTCAAAAAAAGAAAATCAATAAAACCTTTTGGCCTTTGGATGGAACCCATCTCCAAAGAATCTAAAATCTCTCTCACCAATATACATGTAACCATCACACTGTAGACATTACCTTGGATTATTAAAAACCTCAAGTAATCCTTGGACTAAGTGAACTGCCTGAAACAAAAAACCATTCTAGCAATTACCAAGATAAATTCCACAATATCCTAAAACACCATCCAGCCACCTCTACATCTTTACAGATGGCTCCAAGGATAATGATAAAACAGTGTGCATTGCTATTTTAGACAAGAAAATTATAAGAAAAGATCTTACAAAGTAGAGTTCCTTCTTTTCAGTTGAAGCCCATGCAATAGACCAAGCAGAAGATATAATCTCTGAAAGCAACCATAAAAACTTTATTATATTCTCATACTCACTCTCTGTCTTAATATCACAAAACAAGGAAGACCCCTTAATCATTAAACTACTGAGTAAATTAGACTTCAGATTCAACTCTAAAGATACTCTTATATGCTGGATACCAAGCCCCATTGAAGTAAGGAGAAATGAAAGAGCTGACTTGGTAGCAAAATTGACCCTAGATTTGGCCTCCAACAAATTCAAGGTTACATATACTGACTTGAAATTGAAAATGAATATATTTCTACATACAAAATGGCAACAACATTCACAATAAGCTCTTCTTAATCAAACCCACTTTGGAAGACCAGAGACCAGCATTTAGAATATCCAGAAAGGAACAAGTCACTATATCCCAATTATGCATTGGTCTCACAAGACTTACACTTTCACTCATATCAGAAAATGACTTTTCAATGCAAATAATGTGAAAGATCTATTTGAAAATATCAATATAGATGAACTTCTGTCCTTTTTGAGAGCAACAAAATTATACCAAAAAGTATAAATGTAAACCTGATCAATACTATACAAAGTAACCCTACAACATGATTTCCAATGATGCTAACATATCATTGAAACCACTAACTACAAAAATGTAATTGTAAATATACAACATACCTTATTCCCTAACCTCTAGGCATGGAATAGCCCAGGATGGGTTGGCATGGAATAGCCCAGGATGGGTTGGCATGCACTTAAAATCAATCACTTGAATTATAAAAATACTTATCTACAAAACTCTCATAATATTTTACACAGAACAATATTAATTTCATATAATAAAAAATATAATTGGTGAATATCTTTTCTCCTTTGTAGATTCATCTTTTATAGTAACAATTATCACTTGTAACTATTTTGTATAAATTCTTAATTGACAAAAAAAATTGCAAAATAACCAGCTGTAGTCTAAATCTTGACCCAACCTAAACTGGTATTTCAGCTAAATATGCTATTTCCCCCTATGTTTATTAACTTATGAGCTTAATTTACAGAATTCTCATAGCACACTGGTTAAAATATAAAGATAAATATCAGAATGTTTATAATCTAAATCTACATCTGATAAGACATTTTATATTATTTTTATAAGGAAGAATTCTAATTTAAAAATGGTTGACATCAGGCCTTCCACTGTCCCCAAGATTCTTCTGACCCTGTCTCTACAAATGGTGAAATTGGAAAAGAGTCAACTGTTATCTTGACTTATTGAGTAAATAGCTCTTCAAAATGCCAAGATGACAGAAACCAACATGGTAAAGACAAAAATGGCAAGTAGAGATTAACCAGACAGTTGTATATAAATAAATAATGATAAAAAACTCACTCCAGTCCTACAAAATGAAAATAAATACTGAAAAGCTTTTAAACATTCCACTCATTTTAAATCACAATCCTTTTAGCTTCAAATACATATCAGTATGAATTATCTTTTAATACCCTATGAACTTTCTAATATCTCTAACGAACTGATGACAGTCATTTTAAAAGCTGGAGCCTCATATATTTGTTTTAGTTACTCATGTTGTAAAAGCACTGGCATTAACCAAGTAACTGAATCAAACATTTAGAAATAGCTAACTCAGAACATATGAAATTATAATATTTTTTGTTATTTTATGTGTAAAAAAACTTAGAAAATGATATGAAAAATACATTTAAAATATCTATTTTCAAGTGAAAAACAATTTCTATATATATAGATACACACTTTTCTTGAGCACCAGAATATTCCATTTCAAAGAGTTGGGTGAATTGAATGAGAAAATTCCTTGTTATGGTAACATAAGGCAATATGTAAATACATGTAAATATCTTATTTAGTTCTTTCTAAAAAATAATGTCTTAGAAATGTGAACATATATATGAATTTTCAGCTTCCAGCTTAGGTAGAAGATCATTTTTACCTTGCCTTATTTTATTTTTAGTTTAGTTTCATATTCAAGAAGTATTGATTGTAAACTAGAAAATGCAGAGCAACATAATATTTCTGAGATATTTCAAAATCATTTAAATATTGCTTTCATTTTTGATGGCACAAGTAAACTATTAGTAAATAGAGTATTTTGATGTGATTCACTGATTTAACTATTATCTACATATCTATGTACTAAAAGACAAATTCATTATTTACCCATGCCATCAAAAGGGTGTCCTCGTGGTGTAATGGTTAAAGCGATGCACAGCGGAATCGTAGTAAGCGAGTTCGTACTCCAGTCGCGCTATTACATTCACTTTCGGGCAAATACCCTTGGGAAAGGTATGAACCCCCTTATTCTCCCTCCAGCTATGGGTAAATAGTAGGACGGACTAGGTTCTTCAGCCTTGGTGAGGCAACTAGTCTAGGAGAAGGAAAACTCTGAATTCAAACCTGTTAAACTCCGCTTAAAAATTGACCTTGTGTCATATCCTGCCCGAGCGGAGGGGTTGGTAAATAGTACCCATGCCATCAAAAAACTGATGGCATTATTTAGTACTTAAGTTATAAATGATTTAAAATAACATGAAATTCTATTTAAAAGTAATGGGAAAGTCTTTCTACTACTTAAAGAGTCAAATATATAGCAATGAATGAATTACTTATCTTCAACATTTACTTTTTTATATAAATACAGAAAGGCATGTACTTCTAGTGTTCTTATATTTCTACTTGACCAGAAGAGGTGTGCTTAGTGTAATGTTTATTATTGTAGGAAACAAAATGAGTGACTCAAGTTCAAATCCTGAATGAAGCTGTTTGAGTTTCATTTCACACAAATGCCCTTAGGAAATGCAAGAATCCATCTGTTTTCTCCCCAGCTTTAGATAAATAGAAGAGCGGACTGGGTTCTGGTTTGGTTTGGTTTCTTTGTTTAATGGCATATCAATTTTCTTCTTGTAGAAGAACAGCAGTGGTACTATTTAACCCATAGTTGGGAGGATAAAGAGGTTCCTAGCTTTTCCAAAGGTATTAGGCCACAGTCCAACACTAGCCATTATGCCATGGAGACTTTCCAAAAGGGTTCTTTAGCCTAAATAAGAGAACCAATCTAGGAGAAGAAAAACCTTGAATTCAAACCAGCTATACTCTTCACAAAAATTGATCTTGAATCATATCCTGTTTGTGGCAGAGTTGTGGCTGGGTAAATATATACTTCTACATCACCCAAAGTGACCCCTACATAAAAATAGGTGAATTGCCCCTCTGTGTCATGAGCACTTTTGATGATGTAGAAGTATGTTACACACACACACACACACACACACACACACACACACTGGATTTTATATACATGGATATGTGGTGCAATCAAGGTAAATTCCACCCAAAGTAATATTTAGTTGGTTGCTTCTTACATGTTTGGATAATTAAATTCAAATAATTCAAGGTGAGCTCTGTCTGCATGGAATAAATTTAAGATCCGGAAAATTTTTTCAATTATATTTCTCTTTTTTTATGTTGAACTGCTTTCTACAGTATTATTATTATTATTATTGATAATTATAACTTTTCAATCAATATTCTTCAAACTTCTTTGATACCAATGTGTGAGTAGATAATATATTTTTGATAATAACCCACTGAGATTATACAATGATATCATCTCCCATGTTCCTAAGATCATGAATAATAGAAATTCTGTGATTTTCTTTTTTCATCAAATACTGCAAAAATGAATAGATTCACCTGAAGCAAATTCCTGGATATTAATTAAACTTCATCTCTCAAAAAGACACATATGGAAATAAATCTATAAAGTTATACCAAAAGGAACTTTTGCAGAAAGGAAATTCATCTTGGAACTCTCCAGAAATCCATTGTGAAAATTAAGCCTGTAGCTTATTTGATATGGAATTATATTTTTATCTGATGAACATTTTGAAGAATAATAATTTACAACTAAGGGATTCCTCATTTTAATATCTCTCTATCTTTCAAGACAAATTTCAATACTTATATTTACTTTGAAAGTTAAGATTCTACTTATAATTTGGACAAATTTCATCTTCATTGGAGGTATAGTAGGCTTGATGGTTAACAGCTTGGAGAATAGAATTGGCAAACTGAATTTCAACTCCGGTTATGACATTATTCCTTATTTTTAGTTCCATGTAATCTAGTACAATCTGTTGCATGCTAATCGGAAAGGAAATGGACACTGCCAAGTAACATTCATCGCCCTAAGAAATATCATAAAAAGGAATTACTTGGCAAGACAACTACGACCTAATAATTTATAGTACATAGCAGACATCATAATCATTGTTTTAGCTAGCAGGTTCTCCAGCCTTCTTCATGTGCATATCATATTCCATAATTCTCAAGGAACCCTAAACAGAATCCTTAATTTCATTACCAACTCTTTTTTGATGTTGCTAACTTAACATCCCAATTTAGTCATAAAATATTTTAAACCTTGTGTCAGAAAAATATTTACTAAGTGAACTTATTTTAGGCATCTTTACAACTGTTCCTTTTTTGATTTGATAACAAAATTATGGTAATGTGTTCTTAATCTTTTTTTTTTTTTAAATTTGACATTTGCTTGTGACATACACCTGATTGGATGAATTCTCTACTTATCTAATAAAGTAACTATAATTTTAGACTGGGAGCTGATGTCATCAGTTGGTACCCAAACTTCCCTGTCTTGATCATTAAGCCATCCTCATCCTACTAGCTGTTTGTTTTTTGTGTTTTTTTTTTTTGTCCAGGCCCAGAGACTACAACAGTCACTATGTTAATTTAGCTGGGTAACTGATGCAGCTGATCTATCTCCACATATGTTCATTTTTCCTAACTTTGGGATTTACTCTAAAAAGCTTTTTCACAGCTGTTCATTTTTTTTACTTGACAAGGTTCTGGTAAAGTGTTTTTCATATTCCTCAACTCAGATGAATTATAAATGAAAAGAAACCAACATTTGTGCTACTTGTGACATACACCTGTTGGGATGTATTCAATGGTTACATTTTAAGGTAACTATAGTCTTCAGCAAGGAGCTGATTTCATCAGTGCAATACAAAGATAACAGTGATTTATGGATTTTAAAGTCAGCCTTTAAAATTTAATTAATCCAATCCTCTTAAAAGTAAAAATTTTCAATGATTCGATATTTTGTCTGAATTTCTGAGATGTAGAATTATTATTATTACATACTGATGTATTCATACACAAGCAAAGTGGATAAAAGCATGTGTTAATACATATTTTGTTACTTAGTGATTGAGAGTTCAATCACTGTGTCAAGTAGTACAAAAAAATTATATATTCTGGTTCTGTGAGAGAGTGAACAATTTAACCAGGTTTTCTGCTAAGCTTAAACAGTGAAATGAGAACAATAAATTAAATAAAGGCTTTGGTTTGAAATTCCTAGTTTACCAACTATGAGAGACACTTTGGTAATGGTCAAAATATGATTTTAGCAACCAAGATGAGGACACTAATCTGAATGCATTAATGTATAATATGATTCAATATTGGTCCGTTTAGGATAACATTCTCATAAGCTTTATTAATCATAGAATGTGAATTAGTGATACATTTTAACTACTAATCACCTCTATTAAGTTATTAAAAAAATATTTGGATTATTTAATTGACCTGAATAGAGCATTTGGTTTTAAACTATATTGATAATACTAAACTAAGAATTTCTCTGAAGGTGCTTAGCATGAATGAAATTCAACTCCAGCTGGGTAGAAAGTACTTAGAATGAAATTGAATTAGAGCAGGCTCTCAAAGAGTCAGAATAAGCCAGACATCCAGACAGAAGACAAATGACAAGAGGGGGTGGGGGCTCGAGGAGGGAATTGGGTTGATAGGGCTGATTAAGAATGACAGTTTCTTTAAACATTGGTGAGTACATGGAAAAAAACGAATTTGTGGTCTAAATATTGAATAACACTTAGAAAAAGATATACCCATGTCTAAGATTGCAAATTTTGGGGAAAATGTTTGTTCAATCACTTTAAAAAAATAAACCCTGAAAAAAAAAGTTTCCCTATTATATGATCTCTATTAAAAATGAATATTTATCTGCTAATGTGATTCATAAATGCATGTACGAGTATCTTTTATTTACCTTTATTTCTAGATCAAGCATTATCAACAAATTTTAAGTTGTTTTTTATTACAATTTACTCAGGTCATCAATTTATAACAACAAGGAACAGTGCAGATCAAAAATAGAACATAAAAGGATGCTACTATTGTAAAAGTAACAACAAATATATGAGAGACTGACAATAAAGTAAGAGGTGCTATAATAGTTAAGAAGCAAAACTAGCAAACAAGGGAGTTTATTTCTCATTAGGTGTTCCATACTTCTGGCCTTGTGCCAAACTAAGCTCCACTAAGTAAAGGAACAATGCAGATTGGAAATAAAAGATAAAAGGATGCTATTAATACTAGTAATGTAAAAAAAAAAAATATAACACAGAGGCAGATTGAAAAAGATAATAAAAGATGAGTTAAAAAGGTTTGATTTAGTCTTTTAAAACCCAATAACTTTTCATAGATCAGTTGGTTAGAGCAGTGGATGTGTTTAAGGAGGCTTTTCTAAACTAAAAGTGAAGTGAATTTGAATCTCACAGAGAATTTATCCTTTATTACTTCTGATCAGCACTGTTCCTCATTGTTGGAGATCAAAATTAAGATAAAATAAAATCCTAGAGAAAATTCACGGTCAGTATAAGTTGGCAACTGTAGTCGAGGGCAACCAGAAGGCTCCCTTTCCAATAGTTACTACACCGAGGGGAGAGTGCTACTCTTTTCTCAGGATTTCTCCACTTTCCCCTTGATATGTACCTTATGTTGCTGAGTGTTTAGCAAGGAGGTATCAAGTACCAGTTTTAAAGTCTGGTATGACACGACCGGACCATTGGCAAACACTCTACCCACTAGGCCAATGAACCGGTCAGTATACATGCATTAAATGGATAAATACTGATATTTGCAGAGTATCACATATTTCACATATAGTAAATCTAAAATCTTCATAGCTTGAATTTGAATTTACCATTGCAAAGCTTCATTTTTTGATCATTTGTATCTGGAAAAAAAATTAACTTATGTGAAAATTTGAGTGACATTTACTGATTAGCTTTCACAGCCTAATTAAAGAGGCACTGTTCCAGTCAGACAGGTACTCAAAAATAAAGGATGTAAGTTTATTTCTTGTCAGGCCTTATTCTTTATATCTGATCTATGTGGCTCACCCAATAGTCATGGGATATAAAAATTGCTAAGGCAATTCAATAAAAAGCAACAAAAATAAGATGAAAGAAAACATAGCATAATTTATTTCTAAGCAATATTCTTTCGAGAGTGTTTTTGTAAAACTTTGTTATACATGAGTCTGGAAGTGCTTGTAGTATTATAGTTATTGGCATGAAAATTATAATCGGCAAGTGAGTCAAGTTCAAATTTCAGCCAATGCTGTTTGGATTCATTTTGTACTTATACTCTTTGTTAAGGCATGAATTCACTTCCCCTTGACTAACTAAATGTTGAGTACTACATAGGCTTCAAAAGGATACAGGAGCTTTCCAGAGGCTAACATGAACTTGATTAAAAAAAATAAAAATACTTTTGATAAATCCTAATCATATCTTAAATAGAACTTTTCCAATTATTTCATTGCCTAAGAAATTCTAGAGTCATAAAGAAAATAAATACAAATTTTAATTTTTCTTATTAATGAGTAAATTCATTTTGCCAATATAAATTGATAATACACTCAGACATTCATATATTTATTCAAGCTGAGGGATTGATTTAGCATATGAAATATAAGAATATTAAAATATTCTTAGTCATTATTTATTCAATTCTAAAGTATCTGTTAAAGATATCACTTTCAGAGAGTTTTATAAAGATATGAATCTTCTAATGAGAAAGGACAGATACATTATATTTCATATCAAATTTAGATAAAGTAATGCTTTTTTCTTTATATCAATAGTAAAAAATACATTGTGTTGAGGTAGTGATGAGTAATAAATTTACATTGGTATATTATTTTAACTGTAAAGGTTGTGGGTATTACAAAGAAGAAAGTGGTGATAAAAATAAAAAGGAGAGATAGATTGAAAGTGTAAGTAGAAATGCAAAATATGAGAAAGATAAGGGTGGAAAAACAGACAAAGAGAAGTAAAACACATAAAAAGAAAGAAGTAGGAAATGAAAGAGAAAGAGAAAAGTAGAATTTACAAAAGGAGAATGAGAGATAGGGGAAATGTGTATGTACAGAGAGGGGTAATTTGTATACATTTAAAGGGGAATGGAAAGAGATAAAAAGATGGAATGTGCACAAAGAGAGAGATAGAGAGAGAGAGAGAGCAGTAAAATGTTCAAAAAGAGAGAAAAGTGGGATATACAGAGAGAGGGAGGGGAGATAAAAAAAGAAGAGAGAGAGAGAGAGAGAGAGATAGAGCAGTAAAATGTTCAAAAAGAGAGAAAAGTGGGATATACAGAGAGAGGGAGGGGAGATAAAAAAAAGAAGAGAGAGAGAGAGAGAGAGAGAGAGATAGAGCAGTAAAATGTTCAAAAAGAGAGAAAAGTGGGATATACAGAGAGAGGGAGGGGAGATAAAAAAAGAAGAGAGAGAGAGAGAGCAGTAAAATGTTCAAAAAGAGAGAAAAGTGGGATATACAGAGAGAGGGAGGGGAGATAAAAAAAGAAGAGAGAGAAAGAGAGAGAGAGAGAGAGAGAGAGAGAGAGCAGTAAAATGTTCAAAAAGAGAGAAAAGTGGGATATACAGAGAGAGGGAGGGGAGATAAAAAAAGAAGAGAGAGAGAGAGAGAGAGAGAGAGAGAGAGAGAGAGAGAGAGAGAGAGAGAGAGAGTTGAAATATAGAAGAGAGAGAAGTGAAATGTGCAAGACAGGGAGACAGAGAGAGATAGAGAGACAGAGACTGAGTGAAAGAGCCATAGCTTTATTTTTTTGTATTCTGTGGTATATTTTAGGAAATGATTGTAAATGGAGAACATCTGACTCACTGTCAGTCCACATCTTCCCCAACCATGTGCACCATAGACAGTCCCACAGGGATATTCCATTTTGAGGATCAAGGAATATCATAGTTATAAAAGCACTGTCAGTTTTCCAAACAGATTCTTTTTTATAATTGTTAAAAGACAACAAAATGTTGAGAAATGATGTGTGAGCAAAATACTGGTAAAAAAAAAGACTGAAGTTAAACATTTGGTTAGTTCAAAAGCAGACAACTCAAGTTATTTTTACTTTCATATTTTTTTAAAAAAATTTTCCAAGTCATATATAAATAAAAAAATAACTTTAGTTACAAAAGCTTTCTCTGTAAAATTATGAATAAACTTTATAAATTTCCAATCTTTAAACTTTTTTTTACATCAACTTAGAAAGTTTAGGTGGCATAATGGTTATTAGTACAGAAACTAAAATTAGCAAATCAAGTTCAAATTCCACTTGATGGTATCTACATTCACTTTGTAATACATCTCTTCAGAAATACATAAATTTACTCCCTGTTAGCTATGAGTAAAATAATTGATTTAACTCCGACAACCAATCTAATAAAAGAAAAGTCTTAACACAAACCATGGAGAAGACAATGAGAAACCACTCCACTATCCAAGAAGAATCATGGTTATTCAGTTTGCTGATAAAAGGAAGCTGTGGAAAATCATGATCACCCAAGTGCTACAAAGATATATCGCTTTCCATTCTACATAAACTGACATTAATATCAAATTCAAAATTGTTAAAAGAATTATCTTTACATTTTCTAAATTTCTTTTGAACTACCTTTTTCTCATAATAGTTGTTACATTTAGTATAGGTAATTAATATACAAATGTAACAATTACAGTGGTAGAAGTATTATAATAGCTGAAGGTAAGTTAAAAGTTATTTACTAGAATCTGTTTTTGTCTTTTCTGATGTTACAGAGTATTATTCATTATTAAACATAAGAATTGTAATTTAGAACCTACAATTATTTTATACTATCTCTGTCCTATAATAACTGTTACTTTAGCATATAGATTTTATTCACTGTGATAACTATTGTGGGAGAGAATATAAAAATCATCTTGGTTATTTTGAGTTGGATTAGTAACTGATTTTAGTTTCTTTTTTTTTTTTTTTTTTAAATATTGACAGGATAACTATGACTTCATCTGAAACAGAACTTTACAAAGACTTTTAAAAATTCTACAAAAACTTATGTTCTAATTCCTTTAATGACCAATAATTTGACAAACAAATAACCATGGAGTCATTTTTTATGTTCATGTAGAAAAGAATAGAATATTTAAATTCTAGTTTATAAATGGGTAATATTTGAATTTATATTGTTTAAAATAGAATTTTATGAATTTACAAATAAAGAAAAATGCTATGATTAGCTTTTATATTTATCTCTTTGAATTGTTAGAGACAAGAACAAATATACAAATACATATTTAGTAGAAATTATATCCTGTAAGCTTTACAGACAAAAAATGAATATATTAATGTATGTGGAGTTTTATTATAACAGAAGTTATCTTCCATAAGTATTACAGATAAAAAATATAAATTCATGAGGCACTTTTTACTATAATCATCATTCTTAAGCTTAGCTTAGCACAAGGCTAAAAATACAGGGCTCCCATTGAGAATCAATTACGTTAACAATGATCTGCTAGCCTTGCCTGCTAACCACTACATCACTTAAGGTACCCTACTTTTTTATAGATCATAATAGATAACCAATATCATCATTAAGACAAGAGATGAGGTAAAAGATGTAATTATTATTAATACCAATAAATAAAACTGCTCATCTGTCCCTGCTGGTTTAATTGCACTTTACTTTATATTATATTCTTCTGTTCTATTTAATATCTAATCTCCACTGTACATTTCTATTAACATCTTTATTTTTGATCTTTGATGCTTATTGACAGTAAGAAGAATATTAATTGTCTACCATTGAACTACTTTGAGCTAGTGTATTATTACAATAATAAAGCTATAAATTTTTCTATTAGGATATTGCATAAATCAAAATGAAATCATTAACCTTTTTACTGCAATTGTACTATTATGACATGACTACACAAGGCAATAAAAGCTACCAAGAAGATTTTTCAAAATTTGTTAATTAATGCAAATGAGCAGAAGATAACTGAGTACTGAAGAGTACACAGTGGAGTAGATATTTCATTATTAATTAACCACTACAGTGAATGAAACTGTGTGTGGGAGCTGAAGTGGAGATAATAAGGTCATCTAAGGGAAAAGCCAGGTGATGATTTGAACAGTAGAGGAAGTAATTCAGATAACATTTTTTTAGAGGCAGACAAGCTACTTATTCTTTATCAAAGGTAAGGAAAAGAAAAACAGAGAAACTATAGATACTTTGTTTATATTCTTTTGAAGCTTAATCAACGAAAGCCTGATAAAAAAAAAAGAAGACTGTTCTGACACTGCATATATGCACAGGTCAAGCATATTTCCGGATCAGGTGACTGCACAAGATATAAAGAAAGTGACTTCGGCTTTGGTTTGCTTTATTTATTTGTCTACCTAGTTGACTGGTAAAGAGGGTGTGTACAAGTATTTGGGTCATGAGGGTAATGAGGACAAAAATATATGTCAAATAGCAATTAGTAAGATTTGTGGAAGCATTTCATCAGAGAGATAGAATAAGAACCCTTTTGATGTGCAAGGAAAGTTTTTTACTTTTAAATGAGCAAGAATTAGAAAAAAATAATCCAGACTGGTTAGGTTGTCAAAGGGGATGATTTTTGTCACTGGAGACAAATTATTTCTATTCTTATTTTGAAGGGTAATCACTGAATTGTTTGGAGTTTGTCCCTTATAATTTCAACTGTCAACTTATCTTTAATTGAATTTCTAATGCTAAACAGTCATGATCATTTAATTTTGAACTAGCATATTTTTCATATGTTAATAATTTCATTATTGCAATAGATCTTATTCTTTATTTCTAATCTGAGCTGTTTACTTATGGCTCTAGAATGGTGGTTTGAGTAGTTTCAATTAAAAGTAAATGAAATTGAAATGAAAAAAATACTTATAAAAAGTTATCAATGGTTGACAATGCTTCATCTAATATAAATTCAAGGTTGAAAAACGGAATGACAAATGTTGTAGCAACAAAGTATTATTGTATATAGTCTGTTTTTCTAAGTCACATAAATGCTATTACATGCAAAAAAGTTGTTATATATGAACTGGTATTGGAATGGATTGGACATTTCTAGTTTCCCAGGAATATATTTGTATCTGATTGATATTGTAACAAAGGCTTGTCATTACTTGAACTGTAATTCATGTCTTCGATTATGTAACTCCAAATCAGCTCTACATATTGAATATTGTTTTACTCCTGATGTTACTTAACAGCTGACCACTTATAGCCCTCAGCCATAAGATGAACAAAAATGATAGCAGTTGACATCACAGTATAGTGAGATTAGTTTTCATTTAACTACCAACCACAATGAAAAATCTTGATAATTTTGCTGTCTTTCTATGATCATTTATTCTTAATATATTAGTTATCAGAGATAAAGTACTATAATATATTCAGTAATATAGCTTTACCACTGAAATTCATGAGAATAACATCTGTTATACACATGATCAAATGAAAGCTAAGTATGTAATTTAGTCACATGATTTATATATATACATAATTTCATGTATTTAACCATGAAAACATATAAAAAGATACCAGCCATCCATTGCAGGAAACAAAACAGAAGCAAGAGAAATCAGAGGAAGAGGAGATTTTGCTTTGACCTACTGTACTGCCAAAAGTAGTCAGATGATTTAAACTTCATCTCTAGTTTGACCTCTTATTCTCTTTCCAACTAACTTTCCTAAGAAAACAGAACCTCACAATCAGAATAACAGAATTCCAAGTTGCATTCTTTTTACACTTGATGAAGAAGATCAGCTGCCAATGAAATTCAAGTATTTTCTTGATCTTGAGTCAAAGTGAAATTATTGCAATACCCTTTTAGCTGTATTATCTAACAGAAATAGCTTAATGTTAAACATTGTAATTTCCTCAGATATATATTTTGGAAAAAATAAATTAGCAAACCTTATTTCTTGGTAAAAAAATAAAAGTAAGAATTAAACCTGAGATATGTACCTTGTTAACTAGAAATATTTGATGATTTTCAGAGCATAATCAAATTTACATCTTTATTTAGAGCATTCTTGGCATGTTTAAGTAAATTTAGATAGTATTTTAATGACTGAAGATAAACTATACTGTAAATACAAACCTTAATAGTTGAATTCATATAGAAATAATCTGTAGGGAAATGTAGAATTTAACCATTCGGATATCTTATGTTTAGCTAAGATTAATTTCTTGTTTTCTTGTTTGTATTCCCCCTCCCCACAGCATTTTGACAGTGTACTCATCCTAGAGTGTCTTTTGTGGTTCCAGAATACTGTTGAATCAGTTGCCCTGAGAAAACATAAGCATCCTCTCTCATATACATAACATCCAGTACTTGCATGATATCAGTACTAAATGTATGACCTCCAGTACTAAATGTATGATCTCCAGTTGAACTCTGCATGAACTTCCATTTCATTAAATCATGTCTATGGAATTTCAAGTTAATTACTTTTCATTTCCTTATTAATAGTTCACACAAGCTATTTATGCATATGCTTGGTCTTTTGAGGGAGTTGTCCAATCAGAGTAGGTAAGCTGATGCTTTCAACCTTCTTATTCTACAATGAAGCTCTCTAAAAACACCTTGTCAAACAAAATTCAAACAAGAACCATCTTTAGCTTATTTTGGTTATAAAACATTTTAGTGGTTACCAATAGAAATCCTTTGGCAGTATTGTAACCACCTATTTTTAGCAAAGTGTAAATATATCAAAAGTCTTTACCTTCTGATTCCCTGGGAAAATGCTTTTGTCATTACTCACACTATGGATTCAGAACTTATGAAAGATGTAAAGATTTAAGTAGGTAATTGTAAGTATTAACTTTCTGTTTGACTGAAGACCAAAGAAAGCAACAACTTGAAGACCCAGGAAATCCTGCAACTAATTGGAGATTCTCACTGTTAAGTATCTTGTAAGGTAAAAAAAAAGAGTGGAATCCTGGATGGTAGGCATCTGCTCAATGCTTTAAGGGACTAACAGAGGAAAAGTAGGGAGAGAAGAGTAGTAAGTAAAAGCTTAGCTCTCACAAGTGCATTTCTACAGGATAAGAGCTCTTTTAGAGAGTTTTTGAGTGTAATTCCACATACTGAACTTGGGATTTGCATTTTAGATTAACTGAGTATTAGCAGGAAAAATTTTCACCAATTTTATTATTGAAGTATTCTGAGATATTGAGCTGAGATAATTGTCCAGATGTCACCTTTTTTTTTTTTAAATAAAAATGTCTATTTTGAAAGAAGTATCTTTCAAATTCTTCAGATTACTGTCTTAGAGCTTTTTTGAAGTGTAGAAACAGATTTAATATCAGGGCATATATATATATATATATATATATATATATATATATATATATGCCATTGAAAAATGTTAATAAATCCTTTGGTATATAAATATAAGATATGAAAAAAGAAAATATCCAGAGGATGTATATTTCTTAATCTTTTATATATATGATAAAGTGCCAATGTTTTGGTCTTTCCAAAAAACCATCCTCAGGGCAAATATGATCGATCTAAAGGCCTCATCCCAAAAAAAATCTTGAACAGAAAAAGGAAATGAAAACAAAAAATTCTTTGTGTTCTTTAATGTTGATACTGTTCAATTTCAAACCAGACTGACATCACTCTTTTGTTTGAAAATTTTTACAAAAAGATAAAGTTGGTTTGTTTTTAAACATTTTAAAGATTTTTGAATTATTTTAAAGTTCTCAAAAATAACATCTATGTCTGTAGTTTAAAAGAAAAGATTAATTTAAAAACTAAAAAAAAGCAGGTCTTTGTTTCATAGTATCTTAATTAGAAATAATTTAACAATCTTTCTGTGTTTATTATGTAAATTAACTCTCAGAGAATCTTTAGAATTAAAATTATATTTGGTTTCTAAGTTATGTTTTACTAACGTATTCCTATCACCATCTAATTCAAAATCTTGAATGTGTTCATATATATGTTTTTGATAGATATGGCAGTTTCTACGATGTAAATTTTGCTACAACAATCACAAAGCATGGTAGTTATGCCAAATTCAGATTTGATTTAATTCTTTCTCTATTCATTGTGCTCTAAATTGTCATAGAACAGTTTGTAACAGTTTAGATACCAAGGTTATTTAGATTTTTTCAATAATATGTATGGTTGAATTAGTTGGTAAAATGTAATAGATTATCATTGGAAAAATTATTTATGTTATTAGAATTATTTGTGTATCTTTTTCATTTGTGAATTTAAAATTTTTTTATTTTAGCATATATAAAACTAGTAGTTGTGTGACAAAAGGTTGGTTAGTTGGTTGGTTGGTTTTTATGGCATATCAACCTTCATAGGTTATTTAATGCCAAATCCATTTTTATACAAATAATCTGTTCTATTTCAAACAATCCAGTTTAGCATGAGTACAGTATAATTGTCAAAAAACATTTCTACAGTATAGTTATACAACTCTTATAATTTATATATTTCATAAAAGTATTTCAAGATGTAATACAATGTGATATATATATATATATATATAACAGGTTTGAATTCAGAGCTTTCTGAGTCTTCCTTCTCCCAGACCAGTTGCTGTACCAAGGTTAAAGAGTTCAGTTTGCTCTTCTATTCACTCATACCTGGAGGGAGAATAATTGTATTCATACCTTTCCCAAGGGTATTTGCACAATGTAAAATGCAAACAGCTTCTTCCAGGATTTGAACTCAGTTCACTGTGTTTATTACCAATGGTGGTATCTAATACACCATGAGCCCCTCTGCATATATATATATATATATATATATATATATATATATATATATATATATATATATTGGTCACTGAAACCTGGACTCACTACAAAATAATGTAAAATGCTGTTTTTATAGTAACATGATGCATTATGTTATAGACTCTTTACTGACATAGATTTTTATATTATGTTGAATTTGATGAATAGAATTTAATAATTATAAAAGGTAAATAGAATGTCATCTTGCAATTTTTTCTTTTGTTGTGGGGGTAGCTGGAACATTTTTAACTGAGATATATATGTATGTATGTATAAAAAATATTGTGTTAAAAGATCACTTCAACTATGATTGGTGCTATAGATAAATAAAACTTTTAAGATATTCATGAATATATGTATATTCTAAAAATTAGTTTAATTGATTGTACATTTTTATTTTTAAAGGAACAAGCCAGAAGATTGTTACCTTTAGTTTATTCTACCTTTAGTTAGAAAATACAGAACAGGAATATGAAAATACAAAGAAACAAGGTTTTTCATATTTTGCAAGTACAATTCACTTGCAAATAATATAAATAATGCTGTTAGCTTTTGATAATATGGGTAAACTAGTACATAATGATAAAATAAAGTAGCCAATCAAGAAAAGTAAGAGTAGAATTTTCATAAAACCAATAACCTGGTAAATAACACAAAAATAATTAATCATTCTTAATGAATAATGAAAATAAATTTACTTATAAAATATTTAAGCATTGAATGAATAAAGTTACATTTTTTAAATCATTTTCATGCATATTGAACAATAATTAGTTCCAAGAGAAGTCAAGCAATTAAAAGAAGCCAAAAAGAGTAACCAGTTTAATAACCAAGTGTTTTACACAAGTTGATTTTTAAAGTGTAAATATTGTAGAGTTTATTGGTCATGATGTTGAAAGTAAAGGTACCTAAAGTCTTATCACCAATGCTAGGTTGTTGATCAATTATTCCCATATGTTTACTGAGAAGGAAAGACATTCTTATAAGTAAATATCTAGAGATCAACCATTCTATTCTGAGTGTGTGTGTGTGTATATATATATATATATATATATATATATATATATACATACATGAGAGAGAAAGAGAGAGATATAGAAAGAAAAATAAACACATGCATATTAACAGTACTAGATTTAGATTGGGTGAGGTCTTAAGCAATATAAAGCCTGGAGGGACTCTTGTTAAAAGATTTACACCAAAATTTTTAAAAGCCTCCTGGACAAAAATGAATTTTTAGACCCGTGTTGATTGAAAGGCAATAAGCTGTAGTTTAAGATTAATACCTAAATCCAGAACTGCCATGAACACAGTTTCTTATGTACACATTTATATGAGTCTTAGGAACATTTTCAATATTTTTTAACAATTTTATTTCATCCATTTAGACACCCCTGATAAATAGAATGGATTAAAGTTATAAATCACACACACACACACACACACACACACACACACACACACACACACACACACACACACACACACACACACACACACACACACACACACACACACACACACACACACACACACACACACACACAGAGTTGAGTTTTGATGTATTTTTAATCCCAAATTAATTATATGTCAATAGCTGTTGACATCAAGCACTCAAATTGGATACTCCCACCTCTTGGATCTTCTCCTTGGATTATAATATATATATATATACAGGGTGGAACAATAAAATTGGTGCCCTAGAAAAGACAACAAGATTCCATTTCTGTTTAATGAAAACCGGTTTTCTTTTTTTTGTTGCAGACCATCTACTAGTTGGCCAGTTGTGTACAAATCCCAAGAGCAATAGGAGCTTTCTATAATGTCTGAAAGTGACACACTGTTCAACAAGTGAGATCAGAGATGCACTGCTGTACAACACTTGCTCTGTACCAATCCAAGTTATGACACCAGGACTATTGCCAGCACCCTCAAAATGCAAATCTGGATTGCCTTGAATAACAAGGACATGCCCAGGGTGATGAAAACAAAGTTTCAGGCTACAGTTATGGTCTTTGGTGTGGTTTCAAGTGAGGGCCACATCATGCCACCTCACATCTTCAAAGTCGGCTAGAAAGTCAACATGAAAGTGTACCTGGATGTGCTGAAGAGTATGGTGATCCTCTGGTGCAATCAGGTTGCCAGTGACAGACCCTGGATGTGGCAGCAGGGCTCGGTGCCGGCCCACAAGTCTAAAGAGACCCAGGCTTGGCTTCAGAAGGAGTGCTACGGCTTTGTACCCTTCTCTCACTGGCCACCCTCCTCCTCCGACCTGAACGCGCTGGACTACTTTATTTGGTCATACGTCAAGAAAATCACCACCCACAACACCAAAGCCAGCCTGATCGCCGCCATTCACCGAGTATTCGCTGAGCTCTCACCAGCGCTTGTAGAAAAGGCATGCTCCCAGTTCCGGATCCGTATCGAGGCAGTGATTGAGGCTGAAGGCGGCTACATTGAATAGATGTCAGCTCTACTACATAATCATATTATCTGAATTGATTTTTTCAATAAAAGTTTTAAAATAAAGCTGTAGTGTTGTTTTCTTTAGGACGAAAATTTAACTGTTCCACCCTGTATATCAAAGTTAAGAATTTTAGCCTGAAGAAACTGAAAATGATAGAAACAGAAGGAAGTCAGAAGGGAAGAAATTCAACTCTTGTAGCTTTAAGATTATGCTGAAGATTTGGTACAAAAACATACCTTCAGCCATTTACTCTCATGTCAACATGAGTTTTAGAATACTGACTATCAATAAATGATAGCAGTGGTTCTTAAAGTATATGGTGTATAACACAAGAGTATCTGTGACAACTCTCTCCCAAGTGTATAGTGAAAATTTTTCCAAATATGCAAACTGTATTTTGAGCCTTGAACAAGTCCAGTCTAGGAATTTGGATGGACTACTTCAAGCACAGAATTGTCAATTTAGGAGTTTTATTACTAGATTTTGTGATTCATCAAGCCTTTTAGTGAAAGAAAAAGGGTTGATCGGTATCTCAGTATGCTTTAATAACATTTTTATGTGAATTTTTTGCCAATATCTAAGTTCAATTTAGAAATACAGTGCACTGGCCAACCTTTGTCATTATTTTCAAAAAAATTATGTATATATATATATATATATATATATATATATATATAGAGAGAGAGAGAGAGAGCGAGAGCGAGAGAGAGAAAGAGAGATAAGGTGATTCATAAAGGAAACAACTCTAACAACAAGAGTATAAAATTTATATGCATATGAATCTTATACTGCAATATTAGCTATATGGAAATACTGTATTCTCAGAAACAACAGTATTTAGCAGTTGAAATGATTACATCATACACTAGTTTCATTCAAGCATCCATTCCTTTGTGTTATTTATTGTGCTGTTTTTCTAAAGATAAATGTATTGTCAGGATATATTCTGCATGTAAATTTTAGAAATATCTTCATTTGGGCATTTTTGTAAGGTGTAGTGCTTCAAAACAACTCCCATTTAAGCAACTTATATCTTGGAAATAGTTTAGGTACAAATCATAAAAAAGATGCAACCATCTTTTTGACAATTTATAGTACATTTCTAGCTAGTTTTATCACTAAATTTTGAAAGATTTCAACTTTTTCAGTGACAGATTAAAGGAAAAAGAAGTGATGAGTGTATATATCAGTATATTTTAGTGACTATTTTTTATGTGAATTTCATTTCATTCATATCTAAAAGTTTACTTTGATAACACAATGCATAGGGTAGCTAGGAACTCATAACATTATCTACAAAGGAATTTATATATATATATATATATATATATATATACCAATGTATATTCAAATTTTAATGAAGCGAAGAGTTGGTGCACAGTATAAGTCAAATATATATTTTAGTGAGCTTTCATACAATAATGTTTTATAACCACTGGTTTAAATGTTGAGAAGTGTCCATATATCAATAGCTATGACTGAACACTAAAGAATACTGAACAGTTGTTTTTTCTTAGGTATATTTACTTTATTTCTTCACATCTAAATATGATTGAGATGAATGATTGCTTATATAGATTAGTAAGTAGAAAGATTTGATATTATACTTGATGTGCTGAAAAAGTATTGAGACTAAAGATGTATTTACCAAGAGAGAAATGAATAAATTAAACATTTATTTTTCATACATCTTCAAATTTTAAATAATTTTAAAAAATTTAAACATTCAGTCTCAATACTTTTTAATCACACCTCATTAATGAAAAAGAAGCTTTAGTGTAAAAAAACCCAAGGAGACTATAAAGTTAGACAACGGTTACATAAGAGATTATTTAGTTCTCTTTGATCTTCACTCTCCATTCACTGAGAGACTGTTTTCCTAACTTGCTTTCCTATTCAGAATTATCCCTACAGATATAATCTTGCATAAATTATACATCCTG
>OY757906.1:51089751-51122251 GCA_963585895.1 Sepioteuthis lessoniana
TTTTAAATAAAAAAAATCCTGACTTATTTCTTTGTTCTTTTTGTCAGACCTGTACATGGTGGAGTTTAAGACAACACAGAGAAATGAATAACTTGTAGATATGTTTTGTAAGTTTCTTTCATTCATTCATTTGCTCATTCATTCATTGAAGGCTTGAAAGAAGCAGCCAGAATGAAAAATGGCTATTGGGTTCATTCATGGTAACAGATAACTGCTGCATTACTGACATGAAGGTCAGAGCACTTTCTCTCACTTCTGCATGAACCCCTTCTCCTAACTGTTTCAGCATCAAAGATGTTGCAATGAGGAATGACAACATGCAGGCAATACTGGGCATAAGAGAGAAAGAGAGTACACAAAGGAAATATCAGAAGCAGGAGGCAGACAGTGCTTTTCAATTTGAACAATGGTTTCAAAAATATTCACTAGTCTTTGGCTGGCAGCTGACAGACAATTCTGACTTCCATGCCAGATGGCAAAAATAACAGACTCTTGTAGTAGTTAAAGACTTAAATAAATAAATAAATACAATTAAGTTCAAAAAATCAAATCAAAACAGTTGCTGAACTTGGTTCTACTATCACAGGAATGAGAGTCTTTTCATGAGTGTATGAAATAAACTTTAGAGCAAAGGTCTGTAAAACAAATGAAATTATTTCTAATATAAACTAATATATATATATATATATATATATATATATATATATATATATATATATATAATGCTAATGGTAGTGAAATCATAGTCTTTATAAGTGTATATGAAGTGAGTTCTAGAGTAGAAGTATCTAAAAACATTAAATACTTTTTATACTCTCAAATATATATGATAATATTAATAATATTGCAGATTATTTAGATACGTGCATGAAATAAGTTTTGTATTAAAGAACAATAAAAATGAAAATACTTTTGGTAGACATTAGTAAGTAAAGTATGAAAGATAAGGAGGGAGATAAAGTGGGTTGGAGAAATAAAAAATGTAAGCAAATAAGAGTTTAAAGGGAAAAAACAAGAGAAAGACAAAGAATATGTATTGAAATGAGATAAAAAGAAAGAAAGGAAATGACAAATATTGAGTAAAGAATGAAGGAGAACTAGAGAATTCAAAAAAGAAAGAGTAAAAAAAGAAACTACAGAGTGAGAAAATGAATAAGAATAAGTGAGAAAATGAATAATTTCCCATTAGGAAATGTCAACAAAGGAACTTGGGTAATTCTGCATGAAAACCTAAATCAATCTCAAAATAACAAAGAACACAAAAGAGAGAGAGAGAGAGATAGAGAGAGAGAGAGAGAGAGTTGGGAGGGAAATATATGCAGTCTTTTGCATGAGACAGCACCAAACCAAATTTGGAATGATAGCAACCATTATTAGCTTAATCGATACTAAACATCTTTTGTCCATATCAATGTTTAAAAAGCAAGGAGTATTCACTCTCATAAAAATGGTCCACTGATACATAGCAAATCTTTTAATTGCCTTTTGTACAGTGGCTGATGACAGAATGCTAATCACTATTTCAGATTTTACTTCTGAATTCTGCTTTTGTAGTTATGCTATGATTGCAATACAGATATATTTACTCATGCATTTAGAGGAATTAAAGATCTAAGTATGTTCAGCTTTGACCTACGCTAAGTAAACATAGATGAAGTCAGTAATAAAAAAGAACATGACCACAAAGAACAAAATGATGATAGTGGTTGAATAAATGAATGTGATTTATTTGAGTGAGCTATACTAAATCAGATATTATTTACTGAGTATGAAAATAGCAAAATTGATTAGTTACTCAATTTTTGATATTGAAGAGAAAAGTTTGTAATGAATCCATAGAGGAATCCAGTGAGATTTTGGTGGAAAATAGTGGCAAGTAGTATTTTGTCTGAATTTTTGAGATGAGGAATTATCATTTTAATACACTGACTACTCAGACAAGTGTCCTTATATAAGTTATTACTATTTTCACAATATTTCAGATGTCTTGTTAACACGTGAATTTTGAACTAAATTCTTAAATCAGTCCAGTGGATATATTGTTCTCATTCTGCTATCCATGCTAGGAGAGTATAATGTATTAGTCAAGTATTCCTAGTTAATTTGTTTGTGAGATATTTACCCTTAGCTGAGGAAAGAAGTGGATTCATGCATTTCCTAAGGACATTAGTATAAATTGAATATAGACTGTCCTGTTTAAACTTTATTTGTTGATTTCATTCTCTGTGTTGCAAACCATTGGTTCACCACACATCTATATATACAGTAAGTCATTTTATATTGCATCAGAAACTTATGGCTCATTCCCTGGGTTTGTAGACTGTAAGATGCCTATTGATGATGTATAATGTCATTAGATGAGGGGAACCATGGTTTAATAACCTCCAAAATATTAACTTCTATGGAATAATTCAATCAGCATTTGCAGGTGCACATATTAAAGAGGAATATAGTTTAGCTCTATTTCTGTGTTTATATCAAATAAATTCATAGCCAGCTGCCATCATTTAATTTATCACTGACTTCAAAGGAATTTCTGTATACTTTACATGGTTATCTGATGATATGAAAAATATATTTTCAAATGGACTCCAATCCATTATAGTTAATACTATATATATATATATATATATATATATATATATATATATATATATATATGTATGTATGTATGTATTGCCAGCAATCCTCCATGTAAACAAGTTTGTTAAAGACTACTAACAAGGTTTGTTGTAATATTTTTTGGGCTAATTTTCTTGTCCTTGCACAAAACTGTATAAGGTTGAAGCTTGTATAGAAAACACACACTAAAATAATTAAGACATCTGTCTGTCTCACAAAAAACTGAAAGAAAGGAAGATTGGTATTTAAACATACAGATATGAATTTCTGAGACCTGCTCAGGCTGTGCAGATGGTTGGTTATCAGTAGAAAACAAGCTGCCAATCAGAGTAATAACTTTCGCAGGAAATAGCAGGGAGAATAATAAAAAGAGTAGGAAGAGAGAAAATGGGCTATGAAGTAGAAAGAGTAAGAGAGACATTGAGAAGAGACAAAAAATAATGTGAAAAAGGGGACAAATAAGAGATATAATTTTGATGAATTAAATCCTTTTCTAACATTGATATCAAATCTATTAATAGGTATACGGTCTATTGTATGTATGGTGCAGAGCAAATTTTTGTATATAATTATTCAACTAAAATTTTGTATATTTCATTTATTCTTAAATTGTACAGAAACAATGCATCAATTTTCATTATAATTTAAGTGTAAACAGTCATAAAATAACTCTAAAATGAAATATGTAAATTAAGATCCTTAAAATTGTATTTTATCTAAAAAAAAATCATGTAACTCTTATGAGAAAAGTGAATACTATTTGCAATTCAAAGTGACTTTTTATGTTATCTGTCGATGAAGCAACAGGCAATAGACTTGTACAAATAAAGAAATAAGCCTCTGGCAAGATTCAAACTCACATCCCTTAAAACATTCAAATATTACTGGAGGCTTATTCTTTACTTCGATTCACACTGAATATTTATGATCATAGAATGATCTTCTGAGAGTTGAGATAAACAACATAAGAAATACAAATAAAAGAAAAATTAATGATAATAATCAACCTATATTGGTGTTATTTCAGAAATTTTTGCACAAAACTATATAAGGTTGAAGCTTGTATAGAAAACATATACTAAAATAAGAGAGACATCTGTCTGTCACATGAAATAGAAAGGGAGGTTGGTATTTAAACATATAGGCATGAATTTCTTATACTTTATTAATACAACACTAAGCTAAGATTAATAAACATTGAATGATAGCCTAGTACCACTGACAATCATAGTATCGAAGCCTAACAAAATATGTTCTTGAGAGCAAAATTTTTTATTTAATATTTTAATGCATACTATATCTATCTTTAAAACCTGAGAATTCAAAAAATCAATAAGCTTTTAATCTTTTAAATCTTTAACTCCTTGGCTTTTAAATACCCTGAACCTGAATACCACAAAATTAAAGCAATGAAATACAAAATACATTCAAACTTTGCTCCTGAGAGTAGATCTTTTTCTTTAAAGCCATCCCATTATTCTATGAAATGTTAGCTGGAATATTCATTATATTAAACCTTTTATTATTAGTATCAAATGTGATCCCTCTGAGCTTTAAATATTGAAGTATGATGTACAGTAAAATAGTGTACAGCCAAAATATCAAGCATCCAGTCAATTATAAAGTCGTACTCAGCCTGAAATATCAGGCTTATGACTAATAGTAAAATAGTGCTTAGCCCAGAAAGCTTGGGTTATGGATTCAAAGGATTAAAAGAAATTGACAAGTGAGTGAACTCATTCAAACTCAGTCCTCAAAAATATTTTTCAATTTGTTATCACAGCAATATGAATGATAGAAAAATGAATCTTAACTCTAGAAAAATTAATATATGAAAATAACTTTATACAAGAACTATATCGATTCAAAGAGTTAAAAGTAGATTGGTTTGAAGTCTATTTAAAAAATAAACAAAAAAATAAATGCTGATCAAGTATGAATCTTTTATTATCCATGAAATATATATATATATTCAACTGACCTTGTAATAGTTTCACCTTTTGATTAGTATTAATATTTCAATATCTTAATTGCAGATTTAACTGAGAGCTAAGAAATCCTGCAAACAAAATATCAAATATTTTATAGAACACTTCTTCATATTATTCATATTATATTCCATGATAATGTTCATTCACATTGTTCTGTATTTTTATTTGATTATCAACCAGTGTTTTATGAATGTATTAATCATGAAAAACAGATTAATTGAAAAAAGTATATGCTGATATTCTTTTATCTAATAAGAAATTACAAAAACACCTAGAAAAAAACACCCCAAAATGAACAAAAACATTTGAATTGTTCTGACAACATCTTTCTATATTTATCTAAGCATGTATTCTATTATCATTTATAAGTTTATTAATAAACTCTTTTGCTACACTTACTGAAAAATTTGTACTGAAAATTTTTTTTATATTTACAGCAGTTCAATATCAAAATTGAAGTTGTCCACTTCAGTGCTTAGCTAATAAATCTTTTTTTTCCAGGCCATTATCAACAGCTGTTGGCAAACATGGCTTGGGACAAAGTCAAGTTAAGAAGAAAACAGTAAATGCTCATCACTTGAAACTATCAACTAATTCAACAAAGTGACGTATATAATTAATAGAGAAAAGTAAAGCATGGAAAAAATTATAAAATACTTCAAGAAATCTTTCGCATATTTATTATTTAGTTTAATAACAATTTAAGAATAAGTAAATGATATATCTAATTGCACTAAGAGTAATTAGGAATTCTCTAATGGTAATACAAGTCATTATTCTACCACACCAGGAGAGAGAGAGAGAGAGTCAGTCTAAATAGACTATAGTACTTAATCCCTCTTATGCTCTTTTCCTTTTCTTTTTTTTCCTCTTTTTCTGTGTTACTTAATGATCTTTCATTTTCCATTTTTCCTTCTTTCCAATTTATTCTATTCACTTTCTTCTTCCTAAGCTTTATTTTATTGACTTGTGGGATTTGAAAAGACTTCAGTTGACCAATACTTGTGTTCTTAACTTTCCAACATGACTGCTTCCACTATCTCAAATACATAGATAAGTAGACATAAACAATTCCATTATTTATTATGGGAACTATACTATAATACTGTAATAGTAGTAGCTATCCATTGCACATCGAAGCCTAACAGTTCAGGTAATTTATGAACTAGTAAAGTGATTACACAGGTGATTTGTTTATCATGGTGAAGGCTTGTATGGGATCAACTACACTTTTTGAATGAGATCCTAACAGAAGTATCATACATTATGTGCCACAGATTCTCTGAATAAGACTCCTCAGGTTTTAAATCCAAAGTTTTCTCTTTCTCCTAAACTGGTTGGCTTACCAAGACTATGGAGCCCAGTCTTCTATACTATTTACCCATAGCTGGGAGTGAGAGAAGAATAGGGCAAAGTAAAAACTCAAACAGAATTTGAACTCAGTTCATAAAGACCATTTCCTTTTATCATAACTGAAATGCCACATGTGCTTCCATATAAGATGATAACAGGAAATAAGTTTACCAAAGTAAAAAAAATAGTGTTTATTAAATATAAATAAACAATAGTAATTAATGGTGAATGTGGATGAAACAAGTTGTATATTGATTAACTGAAAATATCAAAGTGGAATGAATATTGGTATTCATATATTAAACATTCATTTTTTATATAAGATTAATAATGAATATAGAAATGTCATTGTTTGCATCTACACCAACATCACAAATGTAGCTAAAATATAACATGTTCAATGTTTATTTTTTAATGCTGCTATTAATTTTTCAGCATAAAATAAGTTATGTATATATTATATAAACATAGTGTCACTAAAATACAAAATACAATAAAAAGCTTTTATTTGTCCCCTTTATATTAGTTGTGCTCAAAAGTCTCCAGTGAAAATCTGTTTTTTGAATTGTGTATTGAAGTCTCTAGTTTTCAGAAAAGATCACAAGAAACTTTAATGCACATCTAAGCATAAAACTCTAAGAATGGATATGTTTGCAAGGAGTGTGGAAAACAAGAAGTTAAGACTTAATGGTTAACTAAATTAAGTGAGTAAAGACAATGTGAGTAAGAATATTAATAAAAAGATATTAATAGACATTTTATCCAAGTTTTTTTTCTTAAGTAAGATGATTAAGTTGAAAAAACAAAGTAAAATCCATAGAGATTTGTCTGTTTGTTAACTTATCCCTAGATATTTGTGAAATATGCAGTATCCTTATATCAAGATGCACTATCTTTTTCTTTTACTTGAAAATTTTACATTAAAAAGAATGTAGAAAGAAAGTGAAATAGTCTTTCATTAGATTTTAGATTATTTAGATTTTGTGAACAATCAGATGAATTACTATTTGATCTGTATATTGATATTGTATTAATAGTGTATATGTTCTATGCAAAAATTCTTTTTTTTAAAGGTTGATATGAGAAGATAGTAAAAAGGGGAGATGCTCAAGGAGGCAAAACAAACAAATAATAAATAAATACGAAATGCACCTCATTATTTTATCCCCTCAAATTCTTAAATTATTTAACTATGTGAACATGTTTATTACTGATGCATTATTATCATGACTTATTTCTATTCTAATTTTGTTTATATAATAGGATTTTTCTGTCATATAAAGCTTCATATAACTTCAAATTTTGAAATGCACACTTAAAGTAACTTTTATTTGGTCACTTTCTATTTACAAAATTTATCAATATAAGTAAAAGTAAAGTTAGCGACCCTATTTGAGAGTGACCCCAATTTTTCCTTTTCAATAGCTACTACACCAAGGTGTAGGGGAGGACACTACTCCTTTCCCTGGATTGCTCCACTTTACCCTTGATCCATACCTTATAATGCTGAGTGTTAAGCAAGGAGGCATCAAGTACCATTTTTTGAGTCTTTGGTATGACTCAACCTGGGATTGAACCCAGATCTTCCAGGCCATTGGTGAACACTCTAACCATTATGCCAATGTCCGAGATAAGCTTCAAGGATTCTATTCTACTGATACTCATTTTATTACTAACATAGTTTACGCCATATGTGACAGAATTATTAGCATATGTAAGGAAAGAAAGTTAGAATTGGATTGGAAGGAAGAAAGTGAAAGAGTTAGGAAGAAAATGACAGTATGAAAAGAAGGAAGAAAGTTATAGTAAAAGAGGAAAGAATAATATAGTCACATAGTTTTTTATATATAAGTAGACAAGGAAAAAAAGGAAATAATTTGGTAATTAACAGTTAATAAACTTAGAGTTATCTCTCTTGAATAATCTTTTTTTGGTCATTTTTACTTTATCAAAAATTACTTTGGAATTTGTAGCTTCATTGAACTGGAAACTCTTCATTCCACAAGTTAAAGCATTTTAAAAGTGTTGTACTGACAAAAATGCTTTATGATTTGATATTTTTGCAGTGTTATCATTTATAGTTAACTTGTAATTTATGTAGAACATACAAAATATACCAAAGAAAGCAAGAACACACAAATGAATAAGGCTATTTATTTTCAATAAAAAGATTAAAAAAAAAAACACTTAAAAATCCTATGGAAAAACATTAACTTTAGGTTGAATGGATAAATAATTTGCTATTATACCTGAAAACTTCTTATCCTTTTAAAACTTATTTAAATTAACTAACTGAAAGCTAAACATAAATTAATTTCATTTAATATTAACATTTTTTTTCAATATACATTTTTGTACTAAGAAAATAATGTCCTGAAGATGAAAAAAAATCAGGTTACCATTAGCAGACAAGACAGAAGGATTAGTATGCAGACTTGATTGACAATATTCCCCAGACATAAACAGAATCAGATTGTTACAGTATGAAAGAAAATAGAACTGAATATAGTTTGCTTGTTGGTTCAAATTTCATTTTCCCTGGTATTTGTTTACTTTGCCTTTCTATGTTTACAGTGTGTGTGTGTGTGTGTGTGTGTGTGTGTGTGTGTGTAAGAGAGACATTTTGTGGTTCATTTATTTATTTATCTAGTGTACAGTAGCAGGGGAAGGAGTCATTTGTCTTCTGAGATAGGGAATTGTGCCTGTGATGAAATATCAAGTCTCTGAAAAAAGGGCAGTACCTTCTGTGGATTCTTTAAGAATAACATTTGTCATAGCTCATGACAGCTTGAATTTTTCTGACTTCCAAAGTAACTTCTAATTAATTAGAGCCACAACACACACATTATATATATATATATATATATATATATATATATATATATATAAAACAAAGGTGTCAGTTGTTTTTACTTATTTACATAGAGGGCTATATAAAATCTTATATAATTATTCAGCCTTAATATTAAAATAATTTCATTATTTCTTATACAAACAGCATTTGATATTCATCAGAGTGTTGATTCAGCAAACAATATACAAGGATAAACCGTTATTTCATCCTATAAAAGTTGTTACATTTGCATATAGATTTCATATACAAAATATGATAATTGTCTTGAGACAGATAATAATTAATGATTGTAATTGATTGGATAATTACTAAACATGTTTTATAAATTCTCTTGGATGCAACAGTGAGCCTTATATTTGTATTGAAAGAATATTTGAAAATATTTTTCATTAACCCAAAACACCTCCAAGCAATATCTAAATAAAATAATTAAAACAACAGTTTGATGTATTTTTTTTTTTTAAGGGGGGAAATTAACTGATATATCTAATAATTTGTTTTACCATGCTTTTTACTAATTTTAAAATTAGAATTGTTTGACCTAATGTTGAAAATATTACCTGTTAGATTTATATTTTACTTATTTTATTTAATGAACTTTTTTGATTACTGTTGTTTTAATTGAATCACCATTTTTCTCTTGAGTTTTCCATTTGATCCATTCTTCCCTAGTCTTTCACTAATGCCATTTCCCCAAAGTTTTCCCTTAAGCGAATTTCCCCTAGTTTTCCATTTTCCATTTTTCCCATAGTTTTCTACTTGAGCTATTTAACCCAAATTTTCCACTCAAATCATTTTTCGCTAGTTTTTCACTTGGGCCATTTTAACTGAGATTCTATGAATATGATGAAATCTTACAGTAAATGTAAGCAGAAACTTTTATTTTTTCTATTTGAAACCCTGCTCATAATGAACAGACATATTGTTCACATGGCACTGGAGATATCTCAGTAACTCCTAATAAAACAAAAAATATTCTTACTTTAGGCTTCATAACTCATTAACTTCAAACTACTTAACATATCAATCATTTTATTATTCCGAGCATAAATAAAGAGAGACATACTCATAAACCTTTGTAAGTTTTTAATCATTTCAAATTACATTAACAGAGATTCTTAATATTTACAAATGGAAAATCTAATATTTACTAATTGAAATTGACTACAATCCTGACACCATATTCCATCTTCATTGGGATAAAAACTACATTTAGTTTTACACAGACAAATGTAATCTGAACATAATTTCCCCTTCCAAACTTAGAAACACAAAAGACAGACAATACTGGAAATATAACTGGGAGTATTATCTAGAAGAAAGGAAATATCTTAAAGAAATATTGTTTTCTGAAAATGTAAAGTAGCTGAGGACAATAGAGAGCAAATAATTTCTTGTTAATCTGAAATTAATTTCATGAAAAGGTGTCGTTATTTTTTTTATTCAGAGCCATAGATGTGTGTAATAAGAAAACCAGTCTTTATCAACACACTTGTAAATTGCCACTTGAAGGTAATATCTATAATGTCAGTAGTTTTTATGTTCAACAAATACACAAAGGAATTCTTAGTTGTCTTTATCAATCCTTATTCATGGCAGGAGTCCTCAATTGACCCAGACAGAGGAACTAACAACTTATAGCTTCTCTGTTAAGATCATTGTCTTGTTTTGTCCGCCTACACAATCGGGACAAAATCTGGCATTCATGTTTCATGTCAGGATAAGTGAAAGATATCTCCTTGATCAATTTAATAATCTAGTGATTACAAAGTGTGTGAAGATAACACTGTAGCTCACTAGCATTTAGTTTCAGTTCTGCTTAGCTTTCCTGAAATGCTATAATGAACAACAACATGCTATCCTTGACCAGAATAAACAGAGATTATACAAAAAGACATGTATTTAACTAGCTGAAAAAGCTTTTCGAGAGTAAGAAGACTTGCATTACTGCTGATTAATATCTATTTTACAATCTTTGTTGTAAATCAGATATTTAAATGGAACTTTTACAAATGGTAATAGTTACTATAAAAGATAGAACCATGTAACAAAAAAAGATTTAACAATTACATTTTTTTAATATTATCTTAAGTTAACATTTTCTGTTAAATATTTCACAGAACTTTGAAGAGAAATATTTTTAGGACACTTAGGAGATTTATCAATTCAAACATTTTTTGCTTTTGTCCAGATTGTTAATTATAATAAAGGGATAATTTTATATAATTGTTTTACATCTCCAGCCTTAAGAACTACCTAATAAACTAATTAACAATGATCAATTAAATGTGAATAATTATTTTAGTTAGATGAAATCCCTTACTCCTCCTTTACTCATAAGAAATAAATTTTTAAATATGAAAACATTCCTGTGAATCCAGAAGTATGTATATTAAATTTGGTAGCTTTGTATCTTAACATATATACATCTTTAATAGACTTTTAGCAGTCCAGGAAAGTGTGATTGAATTTTTCATAGATTATATAAGGTATATTCTCAAAATTCTATTTTGAAAACTAGAGATAAAGTAATAAACAATTCTAAACTAACTTTTCATGGAAAACCTTTGCACAAATTTGTTCTATTATTTTGTAGCCTAAGAGTTAAAAAGATTTAGATTTGCAATTTAAAAAGCATAGATTCAAATTTTCTTTCTTTTCATTTTCTGGTGTCTTATAAATCAGTATCATTCACTCCCAAGTATTTTTCATAAAATTTCATTTATATACAACTAAATTTCTTGAAGTTTTTAAACATTTTTATTTTATTCTCCCTTGTGTATAATTTCTTGCCATTTATTTAATATCATAAGTAAAAAAGATAAATGAACTAGTTTCATAAAAATATATAAAGAAAACTTTACAAAAAGATGAAAACATTAAAGTCATTAGAATTTTTCTTGTTTAAAGTTAGTAAATAATAATCTTAAAACATAATTAGGTTCTTGGAAACAATGTTTTCTTATTGTGCATATTAACCACAAATAGTTACTTTTTAACAATAGAAATTATAAATACATTAGAAAATTAAATGATTCAATATTCTTTCACTACTCAAGTTTCATTCACCCTTGAAATAATTTCCTGAACTCTTCGGTGATTCTTTCATAAGTTTAAGAAGCACTAATGTAGATTGCCTTAGTACTGTAAGATTTAAAAAGGTTGGTTTCACATAGTTGAATTCAGTGCTTTCTTGTTAGATAAGTATTTAGTCAAGTAAACTAAATTAGCTTTTTAAATTATTTTTATCACTTTCTACTATTGAATAAAATATGCAAGTGTAAATTGTACATATGCAAAATTGGATCAATAAGTCTACAGCCAGACAGAGTTATTAGTTTAATTTATACCTGAAATTATCACTGTATCATGCTTAATCTACAGGTTCTATAGTAAAGTGTGGGATTAAGTGCATTGTCAATGAAGACAATAATGTTGTAAAATAAATTTCATTATAATCATTACGCAATGGACTTATTGATGTATTGACATAATATAAATACATATGTATTTGCTTGTATTATATGACAGAGTATGCTTAAATGTAAGCCTTTTGAGTGGGTGATGTATTTGTGTGTGTAAATTAATTTTATAAGTATTCCTTAATTAGTTGAAAAACAGATGCAATGAACAAGCTGATAACTAAAGACACAAATAAGACTATTATAAATCATGTCATAGAGATATAGGTGCTGATATTATATTATAGTTAAGAGAACACTTGTCTAGTATCTTTGAATTTCTTCATTAGCCAATTATGATTTGGTTTGGTTTGGTTTGTTTGGTTTTATGGCATATCAACCTTTGTAGGTTATTTAATGCCAAATCCATTTTTATGTAAATGATCTGTTCTATTGAAAACAGTTCAGTTTAGCATAAGTACACAGTTTAATTGTCAAAAACATTTCCATTTCAAACTATTCAAGCAGTTATATGTAATAATTCAGTTAAGTGTAAATACAGTTTTAATGTCGAAAAACAGTTCTATTTGAAATAATTCAGTTAAGCATAAGCACGCAGTTTAAGTGTAAGTACGGTTTAATTGTCAAAAATGTTTATATTTCAAGCTATTCAGTTTACTCAATTTATTTTAGCATAAGTATGCTGTTAGTTCTATTTAACCCATAGATAGGGCCCTATCAGGTGCTACCACTCCGGGCCGGAGTGGACCTGGGAGCGATGGCAATGAAAGGGTACTCTGCATTCCCCAAAGCTCCAGCACTGCTGGAACCTCACCATCAGATTGTTTAGTGTCATATCTAGGACACTCGTTGCGGGGGGGGGTCTTACCCCTCTGCAGAGGTGCAGTCAGTGTATTCTACAGCCCCAGCTGATTGGGCAATACACAGAGTTAAATGTCAGACAGTTTTATTTCAGATAATTCAGTTCAGCATAAGTACACAGTTTAGATGTTAAAAACAGTTCTATTTCGAGCAATTCAGTTCAGCACTAGTACGCAGTTCCAATGTCAAAACAGTTCTATTTTAAACAATTCAGTTTAGCATAAATACGCAGTTTAAATGCAAAAATCAGTATAGTGAAAGAAGCACGGTTTTGTTCTATTTAACCCATAGATAGGACCCTTATCAGGTGCTACCACTCCGGGCCAGAGTGGACCTGGGAGCGATGGCAATGAAAGGGTACTCCGCATTCCCCAAAGCTCCAGCATTGCTGGAACCTCACTATCAGATTGTTTAGTGTCATATCCAGGACACTTGTTGTGGGGGGGTCTTACCCCTCTGCAAAGAAGCAGTCAGTGTATTCTACAGCCCCAGCCGACTGGGCAATAGCCAATTATGAGTCACTGGAAACTTGAACATTCTTTTACTATTGTGAGTCACATGATCATCTGTTATGAGTCAAAAGATCTTTTCAAGATCCAGTCATAAAATTACATTTAAGGGATTCAAAAGTATTTTCACTCATAGCGATTTACATCAAAACTTATTTTATATGCACATCTAAATACTATCTATAATTTCATGGTATTATTAATATTATATAAATCATATCATTATCAATATTATTCATCTCTACTTTTTGTTTTAGATATTATAATAGGAGACACAATTTTGAGGCATCATTTTTAAATTGGCTTTAAAACCATGGAGGTTGCTCACACAAATTTGAAAGTGGAAATAAATAAAACAATATCTCATGATACTGCTCAAAACTGGTTTAAACATTTGACTTGGCCCTAGAAAAAAGTGTTAAAGGGGACAGCTATTAGTTGTCATCCATGATACTTTTATACACAAGATAAAGGAGAATTCAATCACCACCACTCAAACACTTTCAGATGAGTTAAGATCATCAAAAGGTACTACTATATGTAGAGCATTATTTAAACTCCAAAAGATATGCAAGAGTTTTTGAAGGGTTCCCCCATGAAAACTTAGTTGATTTAAATATGAGAATACTTCTGATATGCTCAAAATTTTATTTGTATGCTGTAATGTTGTTGCTTTTTCTAATGACTAAATTTGTTGTCATCTTTTGGGATTTTCAGATTGTCGTAAATGAAGTTTTCTCATAGTTAGAAAAACAAAAAAATGTTATAAATAATGAGTTAAAGAAAGTTTCTTTTACCAGAAATAAATACAGAATGTTATGAGAATATAAGAAATTAAGAAACAATTATGATTTAAGTTAGCTGGTCGTCGAGCACCTAGCATATTGTTATGGTTAACAAGCTTGTTTTGAAAGCCATTCATTATATTCATTACTCCCCACACAATATGTGTGTATAACATTTTTCTCTGTCAAAAGAAGAGACCACCACATAGAGTAGAATCTTCTGGTGGCATAGAAATAGGATTTTCTGGGATTTTAAAGTTTAGAAAACACCATTATTATTCTATGGTGGAGAGAATGTTATTTCAAAATTTGGGGAGAGCAGAACATTTATTTATCTGTGAAACAGACAGGTGCTTTACAGATTTCTGTATAATGGAATCTTCTGGTGATGTAGAAATAAAAAAATTATTAAACTTGATAAATAAAATTCCATAATTATCTGTCAAGTTTAGGGATCTTTTTTATTTTTTTATCAGAAAAATTGACACCTTTTAGTATCTATACAAGCCCCCATCCCCAAAAAACAGTGATAACTGACAATTCATGCATTGTACTCTAATAATTAGTAGAAAGGTAATCTTTTATTATTCTAATATGACAAATAGACTGCCATAACTTACCTTCAAGATTCAGGAAGTATTGAATGTAAACACAAAAATGCAGAGCAGCATAAAGTTTTTTAATATTTCATACCAAGTAATTGTTGAAATTATTTCAATATTGCTGGCATTTTTTTTTGTGCTGAATAAATAAACTAGAATTATATATCATCATCATGTATTCCACATATATAATATACAATATTATTCTTAAAACAATATCTAATGAGTTATCATAACATGTTCCAAATTTAAGTTTGATACAGATATTGAATATTCCACAACAGTAGCTTTGTATAAAACGAACATTTCATATTTTGTGATATGATAACCAGAAAAACAGGATTGGTGGAAAAAATTTGTATCATATCATGAGAAACTAAGCAACAAAGGATAGTAGTTGAAAGGATGAGCTAAGTTAGACTGATTTTCACAATATAGTAACAAGTCATATGATTCCAAACTTTTTTTGACAAGTTCCTCCAGAATACAAACAGATCAGGAAACCATCCTAATTTTTAACAGAAATTTTCAGTGGAACTCTGTGGCATTGCAATTATCTAATTTTATGATAGAAAGAATAGTCCTATGGAACCAACTTTGAGATGTCTAATTATTCCCAACAATTATAGTCCTCAAATACATGTAACTAAATAATGATCTTTTAGGTGTGTATAACATTTTGCCCTGTCACAAGAAGAGATCACTGCATAGAGTGATACAAGGCTATCAAAACAAACTTGTTAACCATTGCAATATGCTAGGTGCTCAGTTACCTATGATTTAACATTATGGTAACATAAGTCAAAGAAGTATTATAGGCAGAAAGTTGATGACAGACGAAATTGAGGAAATCTGTAAATAAACTTTAGGTTCTACCATCATTAATTTTGTGTGCCTGTATGTATTATCAAATGAAAATATCTAAAGTTTAAATGCTGTCTTCAACTGAATTTAGAATCCTACGGAAGGAAAAATGAATGAGTCCAATCCCCTCAAAATATAAAAAATATCCACTCCTTAAGCTTGAATATATGGTATCAAGCTAAAATTTTTTTTATAAAAGTCTTTTGTAGACTTATTTAAAACTTACATATTTGAAAGGTGTAAGTATCTTTTTAAAAATTTTGTAACCCACTGAAGTGTGTTTATCTGAAGAATACCAGGTCACATCTGTGTCAGGAGCACAGATAATAATTAACCCTTTGGTTTTGTATAGCCACATTAATCTACCTATTAAAAATGACAAATCCCAAACCAAATCAATCAGATTTGAGCGTCATGATCAGCAGATGGTCTCTTGATTGCCAACAAGGGGGACCTAGTTGGCATCCTGTGAATGTTGGTAGTTTCAATTTCAGGTACCCAAACAATAACCAAAGCAACTACTCAACTCAAAGATGTCAACGGAAAAATGAACCAAAGAAGACAACAAAAATGTACATCAGTATTATTTTAAGAGCAATCCTATACAAAGAGGGCACAGAAAAAGAATGATAGACATTTTAGCAAATTTCACGAGATTAAATACAAGACAAAGGCTTGTTGACCAAGTTAGAATGCTATTAAGGAAAGGTTGGTTTTCTGACCTAAAGATACCAGAAATATGTGGGCAAAAATTAGTGAAGACTCCCTAGAAATATGTGGACAAATAAATGTTGAAGATTCCTAAGAAATATGTGAACATATAAATGGTGAAGATTTCCTGACTTGAATCAAAATTCTAAATACTGAAAAGCAAGGACCTGTTAACCTAATTACAAAACAAAATCTGATGACTGAAACATTGCAGATCTCAACACAATAAAACAAAATAAATGTAGATGTTATAAAGAAAATCATGACTGAAAATAAGACTACATTACCATCCCTCAGAAACAAAGCCCAGAAAAAAGTTAAGGTAGAAACTGTAAAAGTAAACAAATTATTACCAATTATCCAAGTGGGTAAACATCACTGAACTAAACAAACTGATTTATACTGGAGCGAAATTAGTTTGTGGTAGAATCGGTATTCCTCTAAGGAACCTGAACAGAAATACAAAACATGGATGAAAAATTAGGTTAGAAGGGCAGATAAAAAAATTACAACAACAAGCTGAAGTGCTAAGGAAGGAAAAATACAAAGGGGTATATTTGGATGAGAAGACCAAAACAGAACAGCAATCAAGTCTCACAATGCAACTTGAAGAGTTAAATCAAAAGATATTGATGAAAGAAAGAAGACCTAAAAGATACCGACACAGGGTCAAGCGATACAAACAAAATAGGACATTCCAAAATAAAAAAAAATTCTACCAACAAGTAGGTGGAGAATGCATGAGGACAAACCAGCAACTGGATGCAAAAGAAACAAAACAATTTTGAAGTAAAATATGGGAACAGAAAGAACATAACAGAAAGACTGAATGGATAAAAAAAAATAACTAGCAAGCCACAGCCTGCCTTCTGAATAACAGAAAGGATGCTGTAAGAGAACAAGATGAATAAGTGATCAGCATATACTCAAAGAGAGCAAAATGATGCAGAAAAATGTAGCCATGGTGTAGATTGACAACAAGAAGGCATATGATATGGTCATGCAGACATATTTAGCATGAAAGGACACATTCTCAATAGAAGGGTGTATTGTACAAAAAAGGATATATTCTATATAGAATGGTATATTCAGCAAAAAATCATTTTGTGTGTATACAGATATATTGTTATTGTCAATGGTTAACTATTGATGGTAGCATTTATACAAGGGCTTATAAAAAGTTCTCAGCAGAACCAAGAAAAGAATGAACTTGAGCCATGAAATATACATATTCCCTTTGAAGTTCAACATACTTGACACATCCTTTCTCAAGTTAACTCTTCCCAAAGGAGCAATAAAAATTTAAAAAAATAATAATTCCCTTCTTGGTTGGGCCAAGAATCATTCAACACCCCTTTGTACTTTACCTTTGCTAAAATTTTTGTTTCGATGGGTATTGTTAATAGATATGTTTTTAGTTACAAAAAAATGAGCAAATGTAATCAGAGATTCATATTTTTTTTTATGGATACTTTAAGAAAAAATTGAACAATTGCTCTCTTCTGTTATAAGAGACTATAGAGAGGCTTATAACCAATATATACTGTCTCTGTTAGGGGTGGTGACAGTAAGGGAAGTCTTTATAGAAAACTGCTTTCAAATTTAAAGATGATATCTAAAGGTATGGCCTTCCTAATGGCTGAGATATTTACATATTTTCCTGTGGTGTCAGAGGTTGATGCTCAATCCCAGGTAAAAGGATTTTGAATGTTGATTTTCTAGGCAGGCATGTTTTCCCACTTGGAAGATTGGTATAATACAAACCTCTTACTCCCACTTCTTTATGTCATACTAAACTTAGAACATATTGAGTGCACAAGAGCATTTATACTCATAATTGGAATGTAAATGTTTTTGATAATGTAGAGAAGGTTGATCAAAATTGTCTTCCTAATTATTCTGATAACTAATCAAAAGCATAATTTCTATCGGAAACATTCTTGTTTTGGTTCAAAAAGATAAGATAGCTAGATGGTGTTCAACTTTAATTAACTTATATAATATAATGGAATTAAGATTTTCTTTTGGTTCTTTTAGATAAAATCAGCTTCATGTAAAAGTAAGGCTAAAACTAAAGCCAACACTTTTGGATTTCATGTATTGGATTAATAATGATAGTAAAAAAGTAAGTAAAGTTAGCGACCATAGTCGAGGGTGACCCGAAGGCTCCCTTTTCGATAGCTACTACACCAAGGTGTAGGGGAGGGCGCTACTCCATTCCCAGGATTGCTCCACTTTACCCTTGAACCGTACCTTATAATGCTGAGTGTTAAGCAAGGTGGTATCAAGTACCATTTTTAAAGTCTTTGGTATGACTCGACCTGGGATTGAACCCAGGTCTCCCGGGCCATTGGCGAACACTCTAACCGCTGGGCCAACTGAATGAAATGTTAATTTTCTTCAAAATAGTCCCAGTAGCATTCAACATATTTATTCCAGTAAATTTTCCATTAGCCAAAGTTCCCATGAAACTCTTCTTTTAATATGATGTCAAGTAGTTATTTTACTTTATATTTTCCATGTACTCAAATAATTGAGATGAAATTTCAGATTAAGAAACAAAACAATGGTATTAGGTCAGGTGTGTTTGGAGGATGGTGCACTTGCACAATCCTGTTTTTCACCCTGAGTGTTTGATCTTCATGAGCATATTCATGATGAAGTACACCCTTCTCAAAAAATACTGAACAGCACTTTAGTCTTGTTCTAAACTTCGTAACTCTTATTTGGCCTTGATGATAACTGAGATTTCCACAGATGACTGAACTTTAGTTTCAGGATCATAACAATATACCTACAATTGGTTTTGAGGATTTTCAAAAAGTTTGCATCAAATTCTGCACACGGAAGTAAATCAGTAACTGTGGTCATTCAAAACTCCTTCTGCTCTCGTGTCAGAAGCCATAGAACAAACTTGGCTACTACTCATCTCAAACACAAATCTTCAGAAAGAATGGTTTGACATGATCTAATAAATTCCCATCTCATCATAAAATTCTCTGATAGTCAGTTTTCTGTTTTCAGCATTTCTGCAAGTAGAAGGCCTCTTTAGACACTGATCTCTTTCAACTGATGTTCTTCTTTCCTTGAAGAGGTGATACCAGTCACAGATCTAAGCAATATATCCATAAGCTTCTTTCAGCATGTGAGAAGCTTCAGAACCAGTTTGCTCTTTTTTTGGCAAAACTTACGGCAGAATAATTGTACAATATTTTCTGCATCAGTACAATGTGACACACTGAAAAAGAAAAGGAAGACAGTGCACAGCTGAGCAGCTTGTATAATAAAATGATGATGTCTAGACAACAGTCAAGACTAGTCTCAGCATCAATTTGAAAAAAATATCATGAATCTAGTTTCATTACTTTTTGAATTCACCTAAATTAATATTATATGTAGAATATGTCAATTTAGAACCAAACCAACAACTGTGAAATCATGGTTAAATAGCAATGATATCTAGATTTAGTTTTACATCTGTTCCATCAAGATGTGCATCATTCATAGTTTATGATAACATTTACCTCTATCGGAGATAATAAAACTGATAAGCATTATGTTTGCAATTGCATGCTGTGTGGATTTCATAAAGAAGGTAATGCAAAACAGGTAATACAATGTGTATCTAAAAAGAAACTGAATTTTTAAAACATCAGGCTGATGAGATGTTTTAGTCTACACATAACTGAGATGTTGTGTATCCGTGACCTTGGCCTTTTGTATGAAAAACTATATCACACCACATTGGTTAGTATTGGAACAACATTTTCAAAAGTGAACATATGCACTTGTCATTTTTCCCCCTCAAGTTGAACAAGGAAGGATTACTGTGTGGAATTCTGTTTCAAATTACCAAAAAAACCTTTTGCAGAGACATTTCTTAAAGTAGTAACTTGCTGATCATTTGATTGGTATGCAATGTAATGAGGAGTATTGTCATTTCAAATAGGAAGAACATCTACAATAGACTGAATAAATCTTTGATGTCAATAGATGATGATCACATTGAAAATCTTTGGTAAAGCTTAAAATAATGCTTATCTCAGCAATCCTACAGTAGACTTTTTGAAATTTCTCTAAGGTGAAATCTACCTTAAAAGATTGTCAATTTTAGTAGTTGCAATTTATCAAGCTTTTTGCTTAGATGTGGCACAAGGCCGTTTGAATGGGACATCCAGTGAGACTCGAATTCACTCATGAAGGCTTGCTAGTCTAACTTACTAACCATTACATGACCAGAGCACCCTGTCAATTTGATATAGTAGAAGAGATAAAAGAAAATTCAATACAAAACCTGCATACTATCTCTCAAAATGACTTTCAGAATGCATTCTAGCATTGGAAAAAAATACTGAAAATGCTGTATAAACAACAGAGGACAATTTTGAAGGAGACAAATCATATTAACTTATAGGTAAAGCAATAAATTCGTTTTTGAAAAAGTTTGGTTTCTTACTGAACACATATTTGTTGTGTTAACCTAAGTACAGTGAATATGAGTCTTACCTGACAGCAATATTTCAACAAATTTCAAAAGTAAACTGAAAATTCTGATGAGACTTATGCTGAGTGACCAACTACTTTGAACAATTATTTTTTGAAGGTTCCTGATACAGCTGATCTTTATCAAAGCAGAAAACAGCAAATAAATATATAAATATCTCAAGTAATTTGTAAAAGAAATCTAAAGAGAGAATTTGGATTCTCAATGAACTTTTACCTGAGAACTGAGAATAATATTAAATCTTCTACTTGTCATGAACAAAACTTTTCTTTTCTTTATTAGATTGTTAAATATAAGAAGTAGCTATTGAATGTTAACAATAAATGCAAGAATTAGTTGCTTATCAATGTCTAACTGAGTTCTAGAGTTGACCTCATCATCCAAATGTTTTGTTATACATCTTCTTATACAACATGACAGGTGCTGTCTGTTATGTGTTCTCATAAAACTTTATTGTTAACAAGTTGAGTATATCAATTATACCTTACACATAATAGTAAAGAGAAAAGGTGTCATCTTCTTGTATAACAACAGAAGGCCTCATTCAATAAAACAAACCCAAGAGAAAAGTAATTTTGTTGGGATGTTTTAACTTTGTTCTCAATGCTCATCAGATTTAGCAGCTTTAGAATTCAGAAAAATGTCAAATCAAGTGTTTCCATTTATCTTTTTTTTTTAAATCCAGAATTTCATTGAAGTATAATGTGAAAAAAATTTCAATAACATTGAGCTACTGTAATGATGGAACTTTTGTCATCCATATAAATACAAATGCAATGTGTATATATATATATATATATATGTATATATATAAATTTAGATCATAAACTAGCATTGCTCTAAAAGCATTGTGCATGCTTTAATTTACTTTAAAGAAATATTAATTACATAGTGATTGATTATAATGTATATAGTGATGATTATAATAATAATATATATAGAAATAATTATATATATATATATATATATATATATAATTATGTGAGTGTGTTCGGTTGTAATATTGGATTAAAGTTTAAATGTGATATTTCTGTTGATTTTGTTCATCTTCTCATTCCAACTGCTACAGAAAAAGAAAATCAGTTAATATGTAGATGTCCAGCTGTCTGCAAACTTTTGAAATTAAACTAGTTCATATTAAGTATAATCATATAATATTGACTATGAGATTTCAAATTTTTACATTTATTTTTTTATGTGCCCAACAAAAGTAAACATAAAAATTTTTAGATTTAATTTATTCTTTTGCATTTCAAACTGTATAGAATAATTTTTACTTTTGAATGTAAAACCTTAGAGAGCAATGATCCAAATATGAATACACTAAATAAGATAACAACTGATTGATTTCTTTCATTATTTATTTATTTAATGCCATATCAATCTTTGCAGTTTATTTAATGCCAATACCATCCTTGTAGAAGAACTACGATCATACTATTTAACCTATAACTGGAAGGATAGAGGGGTTCATACCTTTCCCAAGGGTATTAGTCCAAAATTGAATATAGAAGTGTGACTGGAATTTTAACTTACTTACTTCAAGACCATAGTCCAGCACTTTAGCCTCTGCTGATAAAGAGTGAATATGATATCTTATTTTTCTTATCATATAAAATAGACAATATGTAGAAAGGATAGAATTTGATTCTATGAAAGACAGCTTGTTGTAATTATTAGATTATATGTTGGCTTCAAAGTTTAAATTTCTTGCAGCTTAATCAGAAAGAGAAACAAATGTATCATTTAAAAATATAAAAACAGGTTCATTGGTGTAAAAACAATGAAGTTAGTTTAGATCAGGGCTATCAAGTTAATTTCTTATATGAATATAATCAATGAAAAAAGAAAAAAAAAGTCTGATATAAAAAGCTATTTCTATTCAAAAAGAAGAGAAAACAAATTAGCAATAAAAATTGAAATGATGCCATCATTGTGAACTGCCATTGACTGAGGTGATGGAAAGTTGTTTTTGCTGTCCAGTTAAACTTGTGGGAATGTAAATTATGTCGAAAATGCTTAGAATTTCTATGTTTAAAAAAATAGAAACAACAGTTTCTTGTATAAAGCAGCTGCTCATTCAATTACACCATTATAATCAGCAGCCTTCATCAGCTAACAATTCAAAAGAAACTTTGTATTGAAAAGCAAGATAACAATAGTTTATATATATATATATATATATATATATATATATATATATAAACGCACTCTTATATACACACAAACACACACACACGCACATATATATATATATATATATACTCACAAACACATTTCTATGATTAATGGCCAACTAGACAGCAAACTAGGACAGTTTATGGAGGAAGAACTTGATACAGTATTGGAAAAAAATTTTAAAAGTAAAGCTGCAAGCCGCAACAAATACCCCCTAAAATTTGGAAGACAGGAAAATTCAACAACATACATCTCCAATTATACAACACAGTCTATAAACAAAACTCAGTAGAGAAATGAATGAAAGGTTACATCCTTCACTTTTCCAAGAAAGGCAACCTTGAAATCACTAAGAACTAGAGGCATAACTCTTACTGCTATAGCTGCTAAGGTTTATAATGCCCTGTTTAAAAATCAAACCTGACCCAAAATTGAGACAATACTTAGGAAAAATCAGAATCTCTTTTGAAGACATTGTTCCACTAGTTTACAGATTCTGACAATTCATCGAATCATTGAAGCCAAGAATCTCAAGGCAACATTAGTGTTTGTAGATTACTCAAAGGCATTTGATTCCATACACAGAGGAAAGATGGAGAAACACTTCCTGCATATGTCACCACAAAAGAGCAGTTGTATGGTGACCTGCTTCCCCTCTCCCAACTATTCAAGTAAGACAAACAACCCATATGGGGGCACAGCTGGAGAAAAAAAAAGGAAAAACCTATAAGCATTGTTCTCTAATGGACTCCTGCATATGGAAGTGCTAGTGTTGGACAACCAGCAAAGACTTACTTACAACAGGTCTGTACAGATGCAGGATAAAACTGAGAAAATGTTCTAGAAGCAATGGATGATAGTGATGAATGTTGAGAGGGGGAACTCTGAGCTGTCTGCATGATAGAATGATAGAGGATATGTGTGCGTGTGTATAAATATATACACACTCATACATATATATATATACACACATACATATATTTTCATATATATATGTAAATGTACATACATTTACAGACATACACACACACACATATATATACATACATATAAAGATATATATATATATTTACTTATATACATATATATACAGGGTGACCCAAAAAAAACAGAACCCATATATTTTTGACTGAAATTCATAAATTTCTATTTTTTTTTGGGTTACCCTGTATGTACACACACACAGATATATATATATGTGTAGATATACACATATATACATACATATACAGTAGCATCCAAAACTAAGGGACAAAATTCTAAAACCTAATATTTGTTAGAAATAACAACTGTGAAAAGTTGAAATTTTGACAACTGGTAGTTGTTATCATCCATAATAACATACTAAAATTTGAATCATTTGCAAAGGATAGAAAAAGAATTATAACAATTACTTATTTATTTTCAAATTTGGAACATCCAAAAGTAAGGGACAAAATTGAGAAAAACAATGTAAACAGCCAAAAAACAATAAAAATACATGTACAATCAATATTTAGTAAATGAGCCCTTGCTATTAATGACAGCTACACATCTTTGACTACAAGAACGAATCAGTTCTTGACAATCCTCGATACTAATTTTAGACCATTCTTCTTGAAGCTTCACCCACAAATCCTCCGTGTTAGTGGGATTTCTTTCCATAACTTTCACTCCTAAGGTCTTCCAAAGATTTTCAGTTGGATTTAAGTCAGGACTTTGCGGTGGTCAATCCATAATTTCGAAATCTTGTTCGCTAAGGTAACTCATTACCACCTTTGCTTTGTGACATGGGGCATTATCTTGCATAAAGGTAGCCCTATCAAAACCTGAATTCTGTATGATTGGCACAACATGATCTTGAACAATGTTTTTATAGATCTGCGCATTTACACGAGTTTGTAACCGGACAAGAGGCATTGTACCTTGCCTAGAAAACATTCCAAATACCATGACGCTTCTGCCCCCAAACTTGACAGTTTTCTTAGTACACTTTGCATTTAATCTTTCACCATTACGTCTCTTTACATTGTTTTTTCCATCATTTCCAAATAAATTAAACTTGCTTTCATCACTGAAAAATACTTTTGCCCAATTTTCATATGTCCAAATTACATACCTGTTTGCAAACTCTAATCTCTTCTTATTCTTCGAACTAACAAGTGGTTTCTTCCTTGGGGTTCGATTAAACAGCCCTATTTCTTGCAGTCATCTAGAAACAGTCTGTCTTGACACATTAACACATGAGGTACTATTCATAACTCTTTTAATTTCTGTGCAAGACTTAAAATGGTCCTTTAATGACATACGCTGCATTATTTGATCTTCTCTGGCCGAAGTTTTGCAGGGTCTGCCGGTTTTAAAAGCACTAACTATTTTGCCAGTATCATTGTAGGATTTAACAACCCTGCCTACAACACTCTTGGAACGTTTCACTTTCTCTGAAATCTCTCTAATGGTGTGCTTTTCCTTGTGTAGCTCCACAATAGCTTGTCTCACAGAGTAATCAAGTTTTTGGCGTTTCACCATGGTGCCGGCTGATGCAATGTTTACAAATGACTAAGTAAGACTTATTCTTTAGAGGAAATCAAAAAACTTGAATATAGCATACTGTTTACATTGTTTTTCTCAATTTTGTCCCTTACTTTTGGACGATCCTATTTTGAAAATAAATAAATAATTGTTATAATTATTTTTCTATCCTTTGCAAATGATTCAAATTTTAGTATGTTATTATGGATGATAATGACTACCAGTTGTAAAAATTTCAGATTTTCACAGTTGTTATTTCTAACAAATATTAGGTTTTAAAATTTTGTCCCTTATTTTTGGACGCTACTGTATATATATATATACATATATATATATATATGTAGATATACACAGATATACATACACACATATATATATATATGTAGATATACACATGTATACATACACACACACACATATATATATATATATACACACCTATATACATGCACACATCTGAGGCATCTGTAAATGTAGGCTTTTAGTACATATGCATATATACGCACACATATACACATTACATTTGTATATATATATATATATATATATATATATATATACACACATGCACACACACATATCCATGTATATACTAACATAGTACAAATAAAATAACCAGTGTTATTTACATGATTTTCTTTTCTGCCAAAGACCAGTGTATTTGTGTTCAGATCTGACTAGTATGAAACTGTTACTCCACAGCTTTCTGCTATTAATTAGTGTGTAGTATCTGTGTTATGCATAACATATATGTATACATACAGATTGCATTTTATGTGTATATGTGTGTCCACTCAAGGAGTTGTAATTTTAAAAATATGGGAAAAACCTGACTTATCAGAAAACTACACCAATTTTTTAGTTTGCAAAAAAGAAAAGACAAAAAGTAAAGCATTCACTTGACCACATATCAATCATATTTGTATTTTGAGAGCTTAGTAGTTGAAGCATAGGACTAATGATAATGAAGCTTTATGATTTCATTGTCAATATAGGTGAATGAAGCATATTCAATACAACATTTCCCTATCCACCTGCCAAAAAGCTGTGTTTTAAACTCATGTTGTAAAGTTGTTGAGCAGTGAATATCATCTGTTCATTAGAAGACTTAAAAACAACTATTGTAAGTAGTACATATGTTCAAAGAATATGAATAAGTTTAGTTGACAAGCAATTTCTTAAAACCTCTTGAAATGTGTCAAGATGATCAGACAAAGATATTTGCATTTCATCAATTTATAAATGTACAGGAGAATTTGCCAGGTAAATTCTGCACCCAAATGAAAAAATTATGAATATTATAACAAATAAAACATAGAACTAAGTTGGTTCAAAATTTCAATAATACACATAATTTTATCATAACTAGAGAGTCTAAAAATACCAATAAAATAAGATTGGTTAATTTATTTTTAGTATGTTGAATAACTGAAAATGATCATATGTATTCCGACAACATTTAAAAAATTTTAATCAATATTTTTATATTGGCAAAGATTTTCTTGAGCAGCAAACATACTACAACACAAACTCAAATGACTGAAAATAGAACATTAAGATATATACATCAGAACTGGATTCCTGTGCTAGAAGTGAAAATCATAAAAACTACAGCCCAGTCAGCTGAGGCTGTAGAATATGGAAACTGCATCTCTGAAGAGGGTTAAGACCTGCTCCCAATGTGTGTCCTGGATATGACACTAAACTGCATCTGATAATGAGGTTCCAATCCTGGAACTTTGGGGAATTTGGAGTACCCCTTCATTGCTATGAATGGTAGTACCTGTCTATGTATCAATTAAAACTATTTAATCATTTACTTGAAACCATTTAACTGTGTGCAAACAAATGATTAAGGTTAAATTGAACTATTAGTATTACATAACAATGCTTGAAACAATTTAACTGTGTGCAAACGAATGAATAATATTGAAAAAAATTATTACCATTAGATAGAAATACTTGAAATCTTTTACTCATGTTATAGTAAGTATTATTAATATCAAACAGAAGTATTAGCGTTGCATAACAATACTTGAAACCATTTAAGCTATGTGTAAATAGAACCTTTAGTGTTAGATAGCAATACTTGAAGCCATTTATCTGGCTTTTTTAAAAATGTTACCTACAAATAATTTGCTTACAAATCATATATATATATACATATATATATATGTGTGTGTGCGTGTGTGAACATGATCTGGCATTTAGATAACCCACAAGAGATGATATGCCATAAAACACAACCAAACGAAGCATAAAAACAATTTTAAGAATATTTTATAACCAGTGAGTGCAGATTATAATCAGTCTCTTTAAGACTTTCTATGTTCTTTCAAAAACAGATAAAACTCCCAAAATTTTACATTACACTCAAAACTGACATTTACTGTCACTGGAATCCATGATTGCCCATATTTTTCCCCAGAAGAAGCAGAATGCTTCTTTTTATAACATGTAATCTAAGGCACATACACTCAATCTTCTAACATCAAGCAACTAAGTTCATCTCTTTTAGAAGCTATGTACAAGAACTTTTCTCTCAAAGACTTATGCAATTTACTGGACATTTCAATATGAACATTCCAGCAAATTTAATAAACCTTTTATCACAAGCAATACAATTGTGCCTACATAAATAAATAGAAAAAGCACAAAATATTCCACTCAGTTGGCATGCCTCTCAATTACAAATTCACAGCAATTCACATTGTATATCTTAAATCTAAAATCATTTTGTTCCAAGTTAAACCTTGTTTGAATGATATTTATTTTATGACTACCTAAGTTTATTTCACTCTCTACTTTTAAGCAAGATTAGGAAATGGATGGGTAATGTTACTAACCATCCTGGCAATCACAAAGTTAAGACTAGCTGCTACTGCTAATGTATTCTGTTCATTTCACTACCTCAACTTCATTCTCTATTGCACTACAGTTTGTTTTCATTCAATTTTAGTGTTTTTCTTCTGAAGATTGGTAAAAGAAGCAAATAAACTGTACCACCTACACTTGTTCATAATGTCAGTCATGGTAGAAAGAACATATAAAACACCATCTCATTAAAAGTATTACCTTTGCCACTACTGATAATGATAATAAAAAGAAGGAAAAAAAGTAAAATGCAAAATATATCAGTATTAATAATAATACTAAATAAAAAGCTAATAACCATTAGTTTTTAATACACCAAATAATAAGTGAATCAATAACTTTAACAATGATTCAAGTTTAGGAAATGTAATCAAAACTAATTATAAATCTGAATAGAAATCTTAATTTAGAACTTTGTTGCTACTAAAATACTTGAGAGGATCAGTTTATGCTTATTGAGCCATTGAGTGGAGTGATACATGTTTTAAATTGGTTCTCAGAATAAATACACATAGACCCAGACTTAGCATGTTAATACTTAAAGAATCTATACAGTTTCCATTGTGAAGGAATAGATTTAAAGAATAATGAAAAGATTATATGAAATAACTCTGAATGACAGTCTATATTTGTATATAATGGAGTTTTTTTGCATTGTCTCTTGTTAGCTGGCATTGTTTACTTAAACTGTCATGATTTTACAAAGTTGTTGGATTATTTATTTATATATTCAAAACATAAGCAGAAGTGATTGCTTATAATTCAAGAAAATTGAAGAAACAGAGGTCATTCAGCACTGACTTTTAGAAAAAAATCAAAATGAATGTTGTGGGGAAGGTAATATGTTTCAATGACATGATTTTTTAATGTGACCTAAACACAGCAAAAACAGTAATCATAGCGAGATTTTTGTTAATACAATAAGTTAAAATGCTATAAAATGAAGCAATTTCCAGTCCAATGTGCAACTTGATAATAACAGTTTAGTTTAACTATTAAATGCTGGTTATAGACTACTTTGTCCTATCTATTTTCAAATAATCATAATATATACTATATATATATATATACGTGACATCAAACATGAGTTGCTGAAGGTGGTTTTTAATGAATCTATATTATAATGATCTGATTTTTGTATGTATATTATGATTATTGAGAATTTCCTCTTATTTAGTTTTAATTATTCATAATATAGATTCTGTTGATAGGATACGAAATCAAGCTTAAAGGTTGCTGAGGGTAGCATCTAAGTAAGTGTAAATTAAGACAGAACAATACCTAAAACAAAATCTTCCTAAAGCATTTAGACCAAGAAAAGATAAAGCCAAATTAATTTGCATTTAGATCAGAAAAAAAAGCATTAATTAGTTTTATTTTGATTCTGTAGCCTTATGAAAATGTACAGATGCAATCATGTGTTCATTAAAGTTTTCTTTTTTTTTTAAATACAGCAATCAAAAATAAATAACACAATAATACTCTCTGGGAAAATCAATAACAATGACAAATTGATATCTAAATGAATGACAAGAATAACAATACTATCAATATTCTTATAACTTTTTCTTCTTACTGATATAACCAGCAAAAATTTTATCATCATGATCACACTTATTTTGCTCATTAAAGAGATGACCTTAAATATTGGCAATCTAATTCTTTTTACATTGACTTTTACCTAGAAGCTGGATTTATCATAATATATATATCACTGATTGAATTGTTTACTTTAACCTATTATCTATCAGGTGTGCATGCCAGAAAATTTGAAATAAGGAATAACACGATGACAGTTTCATTGAAGACAGTTATAGTTGACACAGATCTTTCACCAACGTGTGAAAATGAGTATACTCGGGATCAAATGATAAGAGATTAAAAATATGTGTAAAAATATCAACATCAACTAGTTTATTCTGTCAAAAGCTAAATTCTAAAGTTTGGTAGTTCACCAAATGAATAAAAATCAAAAATACTCTTGACATCATAAAAAAAAGAAAGAAAAACCCATCAATAATTTCCTCTTTTCATTCTTACATGCAACAATAAACTTTATCTGTCATGACTGACAATGGACAGAATAGCTATTTTACTTCTTCCATTGCCTGGTAAATAACTGGGAAGATTGATTGTCTGTGCAATCCCTCACTGAATCTATTCCTAATCTCTTATTATGATGTGTCAGTAATACAACCATAGTTGTGATGACCTAACAAAACAGAGTGTAAAGAAGATATCTTTCTAGAAATCACTGTGTCACTGATTAGAATTTGAATTCTATTAGTGAATTGAATTTCTTATGTTATTAGCAATTTAACTAATTTATGTTTCTATACACATAAAATCTTATATTTCTACAATTTCTGTTTCAAAATAAAAGTTATGGAAACTGTTTCCAAAGGGTACAGGCAAAATTTGTTGTACTCAGAGCAGTTCAGATTCCTTGAACATTTGAGTAGCTACTTATATGTTTTCCTACTTTATAATTATATAAATTACAATAACTATAAGCAAATAAATAAAAAGCTGAACACATATATGTACATATATGTGTATGCATATCTAAGTAGGGAAGAATTAGCATTGAGATCTGAGTGGAGAAAGACATTTAAAATAGGATGTGCCTCCTTTGAGGAGAGTCATAAAAGTCAGGAAAAATTAATACAACAGCTAAGGAAGGGAACAATGTCAGACTCTCTAGTTCAATAGTTTCTTGCAGGTATGATGTTTGTGATTGTGTTGTTCTCTTTAAGGCTGGATGCATCATCAGATGAAATCTCATGAGAGGTGTGAATAGGACACACTTCCTTTGAGGTAAGGTGATACCACTTGCATCATTTGCTGTAAAATCTCCATTGTTTGGCTTGAAAATGCACATGGCAGTGCACAAAAACCTTCTCAAAGAACCAAATCAACTTCCACAGTCATCACTGTTTGTCATCTCTGCTTCAAGGTTTGCAAGACTGCTGCTGATCTGAAAAGTCATCCGAGAGGACACAGTCAAAGAGAAGGCATCAAACCAGACAATGCAGGAGGATCAACAGATGGCAATAATCTGAGAAGATAGAGCAGTCATTATATATATATATATAAAATGACATATATATACATATAATGACTACTCCACCTCTCTCTCTCTCTATATATATATATATATATATGGATGGTCAGGTGGCATTATGATTAACAGTATAAAAAAAAGGATTGGCAAACTGAGATCAAATTCTTACTGATATTGCATTTACTTCATTTTAATTACCTTAGAAAAGACATGAATGCATCTATTCTTTCCTGGCTATGAGTGAAAGTGTAAGGCAGACTGGGCTTTTGAGCAATCAGTCAAAGAGAAGAACAACTTCAAATTCAAAACCCCTAACAATATGTCATGGGCTAGCATGACAAGGTAAAAGCCTATTACTTAGTATGATTTAAAAAACTTAGTTAAAGCTTAAGACTGGGAGGGACATGACAAAAAAAAAAATTAATGGGATCTATCTCCCATCAATAAGTGTTGCCCAAATATTTCTATAAAATTTCATTATCTTCAAAATCAGATACTAGGATTTTATTATTTCTAGTGTAGCATTATACAATCAACATTGATATCATTAAGAATTAATTATTATAAAACTCTACAGCACTAAAAGTGTAACTAAACATAAAATTGTAGATTTATACATAAAGGGTGTACTCATTTCTGGACTATAACATATTTTTTTTATATCTGTATAAAACATTCTGAGGTTAGAGAGTTTGGTAATAAATAATACTGCATAAGGTCTGTTTAGGTGGCATGATGTTCGACAACATATAATAAAATCCTGAAATCTTTGGTTTACAAAATAATTGCCATTTT
>OY757906.1:51126584-51164084 GCA_963585895.1 Sepioteuthis lessoniana
GCATGTGTGTGCATTTTATTTTTCTATCTATCTATATGAAGGTGTTGTGGTGTCATGGTTATCGTTATAGGAAATGGACATTGCAACTCAAGTTCAAGTCTAGAATGAGGCTGTTTGCATTTTACATAGTACTAATACCTTTAGGAAAGGTATGAATCCAACACTTCTACCTCTAGCTAAAGGTAAATAGTAGGGCAGACTGAGCTATTTAACCTTGATATGGCAACCAGTCTAGAAGAAGGAAAACTCTGAATTCAAACTTACTCAACTTCACAATTGACCTTGTGTCACTTCCTGCTCATACATAGGATATCTACAGGTCATAAGAACTGTAAGCATAATTTTCATTTGTCTAAAATGGTTCCTGAAAGATAACCAACTAGATATCTATCATCTTGATGTACAAACCTGGTAAAATAATTCACTTTTTAATGACATCAGTCAGAATCATAATTAGTTGAGCTGCTATATTAGAAATATGTCAAAGGCAAACTTTTTTGCTGCTTGTTCAGAGTTGACAATGAACTCACCCATTTTTGTACCTTTTTGATTAATCTTAGTTAAGTATTAGGGTGATTCAAATTTTTATAATTTTTTGGTTCATGCAAGTTTATGGGGTCTATATCACATAACCAAGGATTTCAAGCTGTGAAAGGTACCACATGGTAGTTTGTGTGCTGACATGTTGTGCTTTGCTTTAGATAGTGTATGATTTGAAAGCTGCACCGATGAACATGCAAAGTAATCTAATTTGGGAACTTATGCGTTACAAGTTTAAACTGGGCCATAATGCTGAGGAAGCAACCCAAAACATTTGTTGTGTGAAGAGTAAAGGTGTAATTAATAACAGTACAGTAACTAGAAAAGAAATTTCACTTGGATTGCAAGAACCTCAATGATCAGGCCATATTTGCTTGGCCTAAAACTTTGCCTTCTAAAACCATGTTCCAAGCCAGAGGCAATTGGAGAGTATCAGCTCAACTCAGTATCTCACTGTCCAGTGTGGTTTGCCACCTTCACAACTTCAGCAAAAATATCTGGAGCTGCTGAATTGTACCTCAAAAGTTTTGACACGCACTCTTGTAGAAGTATGCTAAAAGTCAAACTTTCCTGCTGCCTGTTCAGAGTCCCCCACCCAACCCTGGCTATTCATTTTTATACCTTTTTAAGAAATCTTGGGGAAGTAATTTTGGAACACATTCAATGTATTTAAAAGAATGACATGTTTTTTGTTCAAAAAACATTTGTAGAAATATCTTATTGAATGAAAGGTGTATGATAATTTCATGTTCAAACCTCTCTACCTTGAAGTGATATCACCTAATGATAAAGGTTATTTTCCATGTAGAAAAAAAAAAAATATTTTTGGAAATAGGTTTACTTACGCAAGAAAACTTGAACAGTACAGTATAAAGTTTATTTATGTATGGTAAAAAAAAATGTGGGCATAAACATCTTCATTATTTTTTTTACAATGGTTTGTTTCATGTATACCCGAGTCATCACAGGGTTGTCTGAAGTTGTAGGTGAAATTTCATCATTATTTCTTAACTTACTTGTATTATTATTTTCATCTTCATTGTTTTCATGACAATGTTTTGGCTAATACATTGACTGCAGTGTTTCAAAATGAAGTATTATTTTTATTTCATGGTTTATTTGAACTAGTATCATCATCTTTGTGATTTTGATCACTATGTGTTACTTTCTTTCCAGCATGTACGTAGCCTTCATGCCTTTTTCCTTAGTCACCTGGACCAACATACTGATTTTCAATCTGATGTCTACAAACAACTCGAAGAACAGTTAGCCATTAACAGTAAAGCAACTGAAGAATTAATGCTTAGATATTTTGCTGAATTGAATCAAGATAAGGTAAGATAATCTATATTTTTAACTTTCTCTCTTATTATTTCTCTTTTTTTCCTTCTCTTTGCATCCTCCCTCATACGGAGTACCTTTTTAGACCATTGAATCTTTTATAGAATCTTTGATCTCTCCTAAATGTTGAATACAAAGGTAGACATCCAGTTTCTATATACATTCATGAGGAGCAATCGCATACTAAAACCTGCAATAGAGTGAACAACTCCAACAGACATGTTACTTTGTAGCCAACAGGTCCAAGAAAGGAAATACAGTTTAGTGTTATGGAAATGATAAGAAATGTATAAAATATTGAATATAATTCTTGAATTTTATATAAAAACTTAAACTTTCTCAAATATATATAAGATAATGAATTTGTCGTATGAAATATTGGGAGATATGCAAAATAAGGAATAAGTTAGCTATTTTGCATAAGTAATCAGTCTGTTTTTATTTTATAGTACCAGTTTTGAACTCTCAGACATTTACTGTTCTCCATGGATTCATACTAATCCTTTTGGTGATCTCTGCTATGAATATTCTCTCTCTTGTATTCTTTGTCCTCAAATACGTGTGCTGGAACCAGCTGTATTTTAATGCCAGTAAGCTTAATCTCTAATCCAGAATACTGTCATCCAAAGCTGCACCTCCCCATTGCTCTCTGTGGGATGGGGTCAGGGTCAACCCTTGATACCTGAACCATCCCAAAGAGAAGTCTGCCTTGTTGGCTAGGTCTGGAAAATACACTAACTGCACTTTTGTAGAGGGGTAAGACTCCTCTCATGGAGCTACCTGTTGGCCATGGGTGACAACCTGTAATGTCTGAGGACAGAATCCTGGTGGTTAAGCAGTCCGTGATCCAGATACTAAGTGGTCATGTGACCTGAAACACTTGACTTTGGCTACCTATTTAACCCAGGTAAGAGCCAAAGATGCTCAATCTGATCAATTGGTTGGTCATGTCCAGACAATTGATTACTTATATGTTTAAATCCCGATCATATTTAAATTACACTTATGATAAACACCAAACCCTTTTTATCTTAAAGGTGCTTGAAAGCAGTGGCTTTGGCTCAATTGTCTTAAGAGAAACAAAACTTTAACTAGTGTTTAATTTTTAAGCACTAGGTTTTGGTTCCTGAAAACCTGAAATTAGCTGGTGCTTGAAATCCTCCTATAAGTATGCTGACCAAGGTATCTCCATTTCAATCAAGATGAATTGGTAAATTTCCAACTGAAGCTGGACTTCCTGGTAAGTGTTAGAGCATAGGACCAATGAAAAAAACAAACAATGCACATGGAAAATAAAAAAAGGCAAACAAAGCCACTCTGAATCAAATTCTTCAGATAAGGAAATGGAAACATTTTTCCAAGAATTATATCACTTGAATCTACTAACAGCATTCAAAAAGTGATATCAGGCAATTTTAACCCCAAATAGGTGAAAAAATGAAACTCTACCCATTGAAGTAAAAAATAAAAAAACATGTTGACTTTCTGCTCAAAATGAATAAAATTTATAATGTTCTAGTCAAAACTTTGCAAGAAGTCAGAACTATTATTGTGCATGATAGATGAAATAAAAAAAGGTTTGAAAAAACAAAGAGTGATAGAGGTAAAAAGAGTTACAATAAAAATAAAATAAAATTATCAAAACTAAAAGTACATCATTACTTTTAAAACTTCAAAAATACCAGTGAGAACCAAAGTAGGCTACAATATGGAGATGGTGGAACACTACATACTAAATCCTCCCAGATGCTATGAATGCTAAAAATATGGCCACTATGAAGATAATTGTAGAGAATAAGAAGTGTGTGAGAAATATGGTCAATGCAAACCCAACCACTACATTAATGAATATGAATTTTCCAACAAATGTGCCAACTGTGGAGGTGACCATCCAGTTTATGCAAGATTTTATGAAAGTTGGAGAAAAGGAAAAAAATTTGGCTATAAAAGACACAAAAAACATCCCTTATCACAAAGCTCAGAATACAGTAGAAGCAGTAACAATATCATTCACTATTCCCAAGAAGTCTAGTGAAAAAGAATTCCTCATGCCCAGGAGAACCAATATGAATGAATTGTTAAAAAGTTAATTCAGCTGGAACCAGACCACTGGAAAAGCTTCATTAAGGATATAAAAGCCTTGCTTGAAGAACACTACAAAAATGATTCTATCAGAGCTGAACATAAAAAAAGGAAGCACAAAACAAGATGTAATGTTATCTCCTATTAAACAGGAATCTCATTCTAAAAATGCAAACGAATTTAATTGGTCAAAATTTAGACCACAAAAATCTTCTGTCCATCATTCATCACCCCTGAAAAAATACACAACACCAACAAACTCTAGAATGATATTGCCTTTAAAAGATATCCATGTAAATGAGATCTCCCCAATAAAACATAGATATCTAAGGAAAGAAACCAAAGAAAAATCCCAGGATAACACAACGCAACAATACATATTCACAAAGCAAAAATCTCAACCCAAAGGTGCTGATAAACAAATATCCTGAACAGAAACTAAAAACAAATTCAACCAATTGGAAAAAATGGAAATGGAAGAGAATCCAAATTCTAAAGAAAACAAAACAAAGAATAAGGATAACCTTATAAATCCTTTATGGGAAACAAAATAATTTAATGAAATACATGAAGAATAAAGCTTGATTATAATGACCTACTTCTGCTCTTGAATTACCAAATTCCAGCAATTACATGCCCCCAAAAAACCTTCTTCAAAGATGACAATACAAAAATTAAAACTATGAACTATACAACCATATACACAATACTGGACTTTGGGCTTCCTGAGGTGTATTCATCCCAGTCTTAAATAATATATATCAGAACAAAATATATTTAGATAGCAACTTAGAGGCAATTACTATTAATGCAATCATGCACAGAAAAATAACTGTATGTATGTTCTACATTCCATCCATGATAAAAGTGAGCTAAACAAGCTTATAGCTCAATAAATCAAATCTTTCATAATATTGAGAGATCTAAGTAGCAACAACACAATATGGGAAAGTAAAGAAATGAATCAAAAAGGCAGAATACTTGAATAAATAATAAATTGTAACAACCTTGGTCTTTTTAATGATGGATCTCAAATATACTTGGATTCATGTGTAACTTTTCAATCCATACAGATTATACCAGGAAGATACACCAAGCTCCATGTGGCAGTGATTGTTTTTCCATTGTATTAGAAAACTCGGAGCCAAATGGAGATGGACTTTGTCAATGGAAACTAAAAAGAGCTGACTGGGAAAGATATTAAATGAAATGTAAAAAAAAAAGACTAATCCAGGATGTTAATACTAAAGCTTGACAAATCATTTCACAGAAACTCTTATTGCTATAGCAACTGAGTGCATACCCAAAAGACAAAAAGTATGTAAATGAAACAAAATATGGTTCAACAAAAATTGTCAGGATGTCATCACACTTTGGTAAGCAGTCCAATGTAAATTCAGCAAAGAGCCAACTGTATACAGCTTAAGTGAATTCAAACATCTCAGAGCAAAGGCATATAAAACATTAAAAGAACTAAAGAATGAATGTTGGAAAAAATATGTAAACAGTCTAAACATCCATTCAAATACCCAAACAATTTGGGAAATGCTTAAAAAAAGCTCTGTTAAGAATCAAACCAACCTTATAAAGCATTTCAAAGTAAAGAATTGTAAAATTCCTACTAAAACAAATCTATGAGCAGAAAAATTTGGAGAAAATTCTAAAACATTAAAAAGGAAGAGGAAAAATATAAACTCAATTTTTCATCAAATAGTTTAGAATGCCTTTTATTTTGACAAAACTGATGGTGTCCATCAAAAGATATCACAACACATTCATGGGCCCTGATGAGATACACAATGAACTAATTAAGCAGTTCCCACAAAAATCATAACAATACCTTCTGGATACCTTCAGTAATATCTGGATAAATAGAGCTTTTCCCAAAATATGGAAACAAATGACAAGTATTTCTATTTCAAGACCTAACAGAGACAATTAAGACCCACAAAACTACAAGGTAAGACCCCACCCTCCAACAAGTGTCCTGGATATAACACTAAACAAAAGAAGCATCTATTTTAAGTACAGAAGCTTGTGCAACAGAACTGGCATTAAATCTCAAAGCAGTGAGCAAACATAAGAAATTCATCTCATTTTCAGTCTTCTTATCAGTTCTGTTTTCATTTGGTAGAAAAGAATTGTAGAACCACTGATTATCGAGCTCCTGAAGAGATTACATGCCATGCACAAAACTAAAACCATCATATTCAGCTGGATTCTAAATCTCATTGGAATCAAAGTAGACTCAACAGCCAAATCAACCTCAGGAATAGTCATTAATTTCAAAATATTCTATTCTGATATGAAAGTTATAGTAACGGGTACATTTGAGGGAAATGGTGACAATTATGGAAAAACAATCCACAAAATCAACTTTTCCTCAGGGGAAATAAGCACCAGAATTTAGTAGAAACAAAAAAGAGGAGGTTGCCTTACCCGAACTACACATTAGTCATACATAACTGACTTTATAAAGAGCAAACGATTATATGGAAATCAGACCTAACCGATAAAATGAAATGCAGTTTCTTCCAGGCAGCGTTCGCATCGATACTGCTATATAGATGCACTACATGGACTCTAACAAAACAGCTGGAGAAGAAGCTAGACGGCAATTACACAAGAATGCTGCGAGCAATCTTGAACAAGTCCTGGCGGCAACACCCCACAAGACACCAACTGCCTCCTATCATGAAAACTATTCAAGTTAGACGAACCAGACATGCAGGACACTGCTGGAGAAGCAGGGACGAACTCATAAGTGATGTACTCTTATGGATCCTCACATATGGCCAAGCAAAAGCAGGACAACCAGCACGAACATACATTCAGCAACTATGTGAGGATACGGGATGTAGTCCAGAAGACCTGCCAGAGGCAATGAACGATAGGGAAAAGTGGCGAGAGAGGGTCAGGGATATCTGTGCTACCAGCACGACATGATGATGATGATGATAAAGAGCAAGTAGAAATGGCAAAAGAGTACATGTGGCACTATAATCACAGTAAAACATATCCTTCTGCAATGCAAAAGTTAGCCCCTCTCAGAAAAAGATACTTTAAGGCAAGAAACCTGACAGGACACTTTCAACTAAAAACCAGCAATATCATAGACTTTCTAAAGAAAACAGGACTACATAATAAATTATAATATTATATACAAAAATGCTAAAAGGAAAATTCTATTTTTGGCATAAAATAACCTCAGAAGGGTCAACATGCCACAAAACACAACCAACCAAAGAGAAGTGCTAATGGAACTAGTCAGTTTTTGTTTACACATGTGTATTTATGAGGCTCCTCCATTTAACGTGACCTTGTATTATCCTATTGTGCCTTTTTGAGAAAGCAGATAAACATGTGGGATGACTTCGTGGTATAATGATTAAAGCAATGGTCTGCAAAATCGTACGTGAGTTCGAACTCCAGTCACGCTATTACATTCACTTTTGGACAAATACTCTTGGGAAAGGTATGAACCCCCTTATTCTCCCAGCTATGGGTTAAATAACACCACCACTATTCTTCTAGGAGAATGGCTTTGGCATTAAATAATCCACGAAGGTTGATATGCCATTAAACAAAGAAACAAAAAAAAAAACAACCAAAAACCAAGATAAACATGTATGTATTTATTTACTAAATTCAAACATGTATGTATGTATTTACTAAATTCAAAGTAGTCAAAACCTTAAAATGTGAACTACTCCGTGAGGATGAGACTAACTCCAGTAAATGAAACTAGCTTGCTAATCATTACTACACTGTGATTCATGCTTAAATATGCACACAGAAAAACAGATAGGTACATACTTACATGAAAACTATCCAAGCTAGACGAACCAGACATGCAGGACACTGCTGGAGAAGCAAGGACGAGCTCATAAGTGATGTACTCCAATGGACCCCCGCATATGGCCAAGCAAAAGCAGGACGACCAGCTCAAACATACATACAGCAGCTATGTGAGGATATGGGATGTAGCTGTGAAAACCTGCCAGAGGTGATGAATGATAGGGAGAAGTGGCGAGAGAGGGTTAGGGATATCTGTGCTAGTGACATGAAATGATGATGATGATATATATATATAATTTTGTAGTAGAACATAGATAAGTATGAAATTATGAAATCTATTATTCAAAGATTGTACTGTAGATAATAATTAAGTACACTACAAACAATTTCATATAAAACATTAATTTTCTTCTCAACCAAAGATAACTGGATTTTATTATATTGCAGGGAGACAAATAATTGTCTTTCTCTTTTTGCCACCATTTGTTCAACAGATAAGACCTCTATTTTCAGTACTTGCTTGTAGAGCATAACAGATATGTTTTTCATTTCTGTTCATTGAAAAGAATAGAGACCAGTGTCTCCAACTTCAGCAAGGTACTTTATTTCACTTAACCATGAAAATCATCAAAGACAAGTAAGACATTTTCATTCTTCTTGAAACTCTTCTTCATGCTGCTTGTTTGTAGAGCAATGTATGCAATTTACCATTTTTTAGTATATGTTGCCTATTGTTGCAACATTTCAAAAGTTTTTTTTATATGTATTCATTAAATGTCTTAAATGTTCCCATGAGTTCATCTCATCTTTCCTTTCTGCATATTCAATATTATTGTATAGATAGATACTCTTATGCTAATATTGGAACCTGATGAGCAGGAAATGATTAAATATCCTTCCTAGTACCCAAATAGCCAGCAAAGTTTAACTGGTATGATTCCATCCGAATAACATAAGCAAAATTGATATTCTTAGCTATAAAACTTTATACTGGAATAAAACTTTATAGGTAAAAATAAATTTGTATAATTATATAGAAAAGATGTTCTTATTTTTGGATGATAGTATTGGAAAAACTTTTTCATTTTTTTGCATCTGTGTATGTATATATATGTACAGAGAAAAAGAGAGAATTTGAACAACAGGAATTATATTTTTCCATAATTACATGTAAAAATTAAGGATGTACTTATTTATGGATGATAAAAAAATGTTATGTTTGCCTGTGTGTATGTCTCTCTCTCTCTCTCCTTTCCCATATATATATATATATATAGAGAGAGAGAGAGAGAGAGTGAGAGAGAATTTGAGGAATAGGAATAATATCTTTTCATAATTACTTATAAAAATAGTTAAGGATGTATTTACTTATGGATAATAGTATAGAAAAAGAACTTTTCATTATGCTTCTGTGTGTGTATATATATATATATATATAGAGAGAGAGAGAGATAGAGAGAATTTGAGCCATAGGTTTTGTAAATTATTCTGGACTACTTTTGACCTTAGATCATTGTCAGGAGAACTGTTTTTAAAGGAGCACAAAAACATGAACCAGCAATGTAGCATATCCATGTATTAAAAGAAGATTGTTTTATAATATTCAAAAGTTTTTCAACTGTTAATATCATAATGTTTTATCCCATAACTACATGACACTCAAATAAGCAAGGGAATGTTTCTATCTAATTGTAGCAATTAAAGTAAATATTCAACATAGACATTTGTTTATTTGGCACATGATCCTAGTCCACTCTACTGCAAATCAGTGTTTTGATGGTTTAGTTTGATTATACTTTATTTAGTTCAGTATTTTTAGTATCATTGTAATGTTCAATGCATTATTTATAATATATATATATATATATATATATATATATATATATATATATATATATATATATATATATATAATGTTTGTGTCCTTGATTTAATAGGGCAAACACTGTGTTTGCCTATTCTATCTTTGATCTACTCAAAGTTTTTGTTTGACTTTTGGATGGAATGAATATAGAAAGGCACCATATTCTTTTCTTCCTTAAATTACTCTCTTACTTATTCTTCCTCCTACTCTTTATATAAATGTATGTTACTTGTCATTGTATTTGTCATTTCATTATTCACTCTGCTGAAGGTGGCTCCAGTTGTTACTGAAAGTACTTGGTGGTGGGGAAACATGGTGGCTTTTTAAATTCACTCCATCCAGAAGTCAAATGACTCATACATAGATTGGAAAGGATCAAAGATCAAATAGGCAGACATGAAAAGTTTGTCCAATTTAATCAAACACATTTAAAACAGAAAATGCTGTCATATATATATATATATATATATATATATATATATATATATATATATATATATATACATGTTTGTGTGTATATGTCAATCATTACTGTGTTTAGAGATTACACTATCTACAGAGAGTTCTCTTGATGATCATGAAAGTGAGAAACAATTAGTTGCAATATATAACTTTAGTTTCTGTATTATATATATTGAGAGTAAGTAAGTTGGCTGACTGTAGTCAAGGGTGACCTGAAGGCTCCTTTTTCGATAGCTACTACACCAAGATGTAGGAGAAGGCACTACTTCTTTCCCTAGATTACTCCACTTACCCTTGATTCATACCTTATAATGCTGAGTGTTAAGCAATTAGTCATCAAGCAAAATCTTTGAGTCGGTATGACTCAACCTGGGATTGAACTCAGGTCTCCTTGACCAGTGGCGAACACTCTAACTATTATGCTAATTGGCCAATAACAATACACATACAATACTGTGCAAAAGTCATTGGTAAACCTTAAACTATGGTAAATTTCTGATAATTGCCAATTTACAAGTGGATATATTGATGACAGATGAAACACTGGCCATATTGGAGTAATTTTCATTCCTAATTATCATATTTTGTTGTGGGTGTTTTGGATCAGATAGAAAGGTACGAAATAACCTCCAAAATGGTTGAAGGCGGAGTCCCTGTTGTAGAGTAGCTAACATAATAAACCTCAAGATTGTAGTTGGTGAGTTCAAACTCCAGTCATGCTATTGTGTTCACCTTTGGACTAATACCCTTGGGAAAGGTATGAACTCTCTTATCCCCCACCCACCTATAGGATAAATGGTACCACTGCTATTCAACAAAAATGGCTTTGGTATTAAATAACCCATGAAGATTGGTTTGGTTTCTTTATTCAGTGGCATATCAAACTGAAAGTGGCCCTACCACCTTGCATAACTGAAGTCTGGTATACTATTTTAAATCAGAAAAAATATCGATCATAAAAATTTACTACATGATATTAACTTCAAGAAGTGACTGTATATTGTTAATATTCTGTATGGCTTCCCTTAGCTTGAATCATTACTTCAATACTCCTGGGAATGGATGTGTACTAATCCTTCACCATCTTCCCAGGTATGAGATGCCATGCGCTGTGGATGAGCTGCCAGAACTTTTCAGGATTGCCTAGAATCTTCTGACAAACTTTTCTTGATGATATTCAAGTCAGGAATCTGAGCTGACCAATCTTTCAATATGGTGACACCTTCATCAGCCAGAGTCTGTTGGGTTGCATGGGATCTGTTGCATAGAGCTTCATCATGTTGAAAAAATCTCACCTTCATCAAAGTCTGGTATCTAATTCTGCAACTGGATATATTTGGCTCTATTCAAGCAACAATCAGTTTTAACAAACTTTCTTGAACAATCACTTTTTATGTATCCCCAAAACATTAGACTCATACTACATAACCTTATTGAATTCATCATGCATGCATCTATGCAAACCATTACCATGAGCATCATGCAACAGAAGGTCAATTTTTAAGTGGAGTACAACTGTTTTAAATTCAGAGTTTCCCTTCTCTTAGACTAGTTACCATATTAAGGTTAAAGATCATAATCTGCCCTACTATTTGCTCATAGCTTAAGGGACAATAGTTTGATTTGGACCTTTTTCAATATCAAAAATTTAAAAACTGTTCTCCTGACAAAGACCTAAGGTTAAAACTAGTCCAAAAATTTACAAATAATTATGAAGAAATGCAAATTCTTGCTAATATGCAAATATTTCCTTTTCAAAACAATTCTGAAAAGAGAAAAACCAACAAGCTCAAGTGACCAAAACCTTTTGTATGGCCATTTTTTTTTACTATCTTGTATTTTCTTCTCTTTTTCAGAAACTCTAGCATAAGATATGATGATTATGTATAGAACTTACTTTACTTGAGCTATAGCTTAGAATACACTGAATGTATCCACCCCCTGCTGGGAGTAAGACCCCATTAAAAAAAGTTTCTTGGTTATGACACTAAACTTCATCTGATGGCAAGGCTCCAGTTCTGGAGCTCTGGGGAGTGCAGAGTACACCTTCATTGCCAGTACTTCCAGGTGTACTTTAACCCAAAGTGGTAGTAACTATTAGGGTCTTATCTTTTTAAAAATTATTTGTATTTGTAGTTCCATGGGAAAAGAAACTCTTAAGAAAGCACTACACAATAAATGTACAATGGATATGATTCCTTAACCTTAAGGCATAAAATAACTCTAAATGGGTTGACATGTCATTAAAATCAATCATTTCATTGAGCCGGTGGTTCATCTGTTGAAAATGCAATATGAAACATCCACTTATAAGCTGACAATTGTTAGAAAGTTAGAATAGCTTTATGTATCCGAAGACTTTTGCACAGTACTGTGTGCCTGTATATAACCATAGCTCAGCAAAGCTAGCACATTATAGTGAGAATTTTGTTTGAGAGGAACACTTAAAATGTTCTAATAAAGCAATTTCCAGTACAATTTTCAACTCAATGATAATTTAGTGAGGTTTTTATTTGCATCTAACACGATTTTTTTAAGCTTCCATATTCTTTGTATAATAGAAATAACTATGAAATACTAATTAGAACCATTAACTACATTTTAATAGAAGCATCAATATCATTATAGATTGCTTTTATTATGGGAACACAACCTCTTCACCAATTGTCTAGTATTCTCTATATTTGTTCTCAAACTTTTGAATATGATAAAACTGACATTAAAAACTTTATTTGCTAACTTTCTGTATATAAATGTAGTATTTGCTATGTGGGAAAATATATATATATATATATATATATAATTAGAGAGAATGAAGGTTTGGATGTTTTATAAATCCTACCTGAGATATTAAGAATTAGATAAATTGCTAATAATATAGATATATACCTTAGTCTGACATCAAGCTACTTGGGATGGTAAAATAACTTTTTTTTTTACCAATCTTTCAAGTGGGAAAAGTCTGTCTGCTTTGAAAAAAAACATTTGAAATCCAGGCTTTTACCCAGGTTTGAGCACTGGTATTGGTGGGAAATACACAACTTTAGTTAGCTCTCTTTCTCCCACCAAATTAGGTTTCAACATAAATTATTGGGGTCCCATGAACCAAATGATTTCTTTCATTTATGTTTTTTAATATTTATTTTCTTCTTTTGCCAAGGAATAGATTTAGGTTCCAGTGTATCAGCAATTACTAAAGTCTTTTTTCCTCCTTAGAATTCATTTTCTCACCAAATTTTCTTGCTACTGAAATCTGCCTCGGCTTTCCTTATTGATTTCACCACAATTTTCCAAAGTCAGCTCTAAAAAAGACCAAGCAAAATCACATTATGGATAGAAATAAAAAAGCAATAGAAATTCTAGTAAAACTCAATCAAAAATAGCTAACCACTTTTCTGAAAAATTAAAATACCCCATTATTATTAGAACTGTGGCTATGATTAATAAGGGGGTAAAAAAATGGCTAAATTCTAAAGAAATTTTTTTTGTACTTTGCAAATGGTATGGTTTGCAGACAGTTACTACTGTAATGAATTTAGTTCTTCTTGAATGCATATGTATCAATATACTAGCAGAGTACTTGTCAATGGTTTAATTAAAAAAAACTAACCGGCTTTGATAGTCACCATGTTTGAACCTGAACAATGACTATATCTATGAGACTCTTTGTAAGGATGGGAAAAAGTATTGTGTCAAAACAAGTTGTCCTCTCAAAGTCAGACTTGAGCATAAAAGAGCTATAACCAAAATTGAAATAGAATTGCCAGGTTATGCTAGACTACATTTAGAAAGAGAAAAGCAAACAGTACACCCCTGTCAAAATTATTAACAGGGAATGCTACTGGAAAGTTGAAAAAAAAGAAAAGCAACACACCTAAAGATGCAAGAAAAATATGCAAATTAGACCAGCATAGACTTAAATTTATTGTGGCTTCTACTACCCAAGAGTAAAACAATAGATGCAAAATGAATTTCAGTGAAAAAAATCTGAGAACAATTCCATCCATTAAAAAACCAAAAAAAAAAACAATTCTTTGATATCATTTTTGCTTTACTCTGCAGAAAAAAAGAAAAGTTTTATAAGCTTGGATACACAGTAGAAATGGGAAATGAACGCATAAATCCATGAAATCTTTACATAGCTTGGCGACACAAAAGAAACTGGGAAGCAACCTCATAATAACTGATAAAATCTTTATTCCAAAAAACTTTAAAAAAGTTTGGATACACAACAAAAATGGGAAATAATCTTATAAATTGATGAAATCACCATTCAACAAGCAAAAACTATTCAGTGATTTCTTTGACTTTTTTCTGAATTAGAATACTTTGAAAATATAATTTCTTGTGGTCTGTCAAAATCCCTCTCCTTATTTTCATTGTGTTGTGTCTTAATCATGGCAAAACAGAATCAATTAGTAGTATTCCCAGCCACATGACAGGCTTTTCCCCTTAACTTAGAACATAGATTTTTAGTATTGTCTTATTGGTTGTTTTATTTTTGAAGTTACTTGATGAAAGGTTGATTTCTTGTGACACATGATTTTTTGTCCTAGTAGAAACAAGTTATTACCCTTACCTTGTAGTTTGTAAAAGCAGATTGTGTTATCTACAACAACCTATCCACCACTATTAGGCATATCGAGTTTCTCACTGATCCAATCACTTCACTTGTTTTGTGCTATGGTCACAAGGGACTCTTCTTAGCAGAACCAATCTGTCTTAACAAAATTAGGATTCCTGTTAAGGGCTGTGAAGTATTTCAACTGAAAGAACCCAATTAATTTATTTGTTTGAAGGAGGCCTCTCATGAGATATTTTGGAAGAGAATATATTAAGAAAGAAATGTTTCAAGGAAATTAATTTTTTTTATTTCTCTTATTTTTTAATTAGTGACCTGCCAGTAATGAATAATCTTTTCAACCCTATGCACAGCTCAAGTTTGAACCATGATACAATATCACTTTGTTAAATAAGGATCCTCTTGTGTTTTGTCTATAACAATATTCTGTTTAAAATGATCAAAAGGAATTTTCTAGTAAGTGGAAATTCAGCTTTAGGGAAATCAAAACAAAGGCTGATGATTGTTACAGCCTTCCAAAATTTCTTTATTAAATCCTCAGACCTTCTGTTGCTATTTTCTTTTTTTCTATAAAAACAATGATAAAATGATAGTTTAACTTTTAAGAAATGAAGACTCTTGTGTGCTCTGCATCTTATAAATGTTCAGCACATTCAAGGTTAGAAAAGATAGCCAGTCTTCTATTGCAGATGAATAACTATATAATGTCCACCAGAGAAAAATATGAATTTTGTAAGGCATAGTTTAAAACCATTAGTAAGAACTAGGGATAGAGAATGCTAGTTAAAAAAAATTAATTTGAAGAAATCTGAAATATGTATTTACCTAACCTCTCTGTTACAAGGAGGATGCCACACAAGATAAATTTTTAAGCTGAGTACTAGTGCTATACATTTTTTATTTTTTAAATAGAGGAATTATAAATTGAATTATTATGACCAGAAAATCCAGCAAGCACTGCATGCAGCATATGGAACCACTGGACAGCTGTTTCAACCTTATTAGATCTTATCAGTAGTGTATACCATGATCTCTCCCACTGGAGATTGAACCAGGGGCCACAGAATGCAGAGCCATAACTCTACCACTGAGCTACTGGTCTACATCACACACAAGCGATGCCCAATTAACTAGCCATGGTAAATGGTCACTGATGAGTACTAGTGGTTTTGAATTCAGATTTTTCCTTCTATTAGACTGGTTACCATACCTAGGCTAGAAGAAATTCTGCCCTACATAGCTGGAGGAAGAAATAATGGATTCATGCCTTTCTTAAGAGTATTAGTGCTTAACTGTTGAGGATTTTTGACTTACGCTGGCTTTCAATCCAGCTGAAGCATAATGTTTTCTTTTTTTATGAATGCTCAATACGTATAGGGTCAGAAAAAAACAGCCTGTTTACCTTGGCTGATATAGAATTCTATCACTTATATATCTCAATGATATGTTCATCAAAGAAAAAAAAACAAAGATATTGTAACACATGGGTGTTGTTCTGGAAGACAGTTGATGAAAGAGTGTTACTTGAAAAAGATAAAAAAATTCAAACTGCTGAAGTATTTTGGCTTAAGCCAAATTCCAATCCGACAGAAACATAATGTCCTCTTTCTCTGAATGTTCAACACAGAGCCAGAGAAAATTACCTGATTGTTGATACAGCAGCAATCAAAATATTTATCACAGGAACGGTGGGTTTTATTTTGATACAGCATGTAACAATATCCACTTACAGAAAATAAAATTGGAGAAGGGGAGTCCTCATGGCATAATGGTTAATGTGCTGGACAATGATATCATTGTGAGTTCAAACTCCAGTTATGCTATTTCATTTACTTTTGGACTAATACTCTTTGGAAAGGCATGAACTCCTTCATCCCTCCCCCACAAGCTATGGATTAAATGGTATCATTAAATAAAATTGGCAAACGTAGTCGAGGGCGACCAGAAAGCTCTCTTTTCAATAGCTACTACACCAAGGTGTAGTGGGGGCACTACTCCTTTCCCTGGATTGCTCCACTTTACCCTTGATACATACCTTATATTGCTGAGTGTTAAGCAAGGAGGTATCAAGTACCATTTTTAAAGTCTTTGGCATGATGTGATCTGGGATTGAACCCAGGTCTCCTGAACCATTGGCGAACACTCTACCCACTACGCCAATGAGCTTTTGTATAAAATAAACCAAGAAGGTTGATTTTCCATTAAACAAAGAAACCAAACCAAACCAAACTAAACTAAAATTGAAGCATTCCCATGAAGCAATGCTGATTTTGACTGGGGTATAATATGTACATAGGGTCTACATGATGATCTCTTGTTTTGGAATCTGTACATGTAGAAGTAAAGTTGGCAACCATAGTTGAAGGTGACCAGAAAGCTCCTGTAGTAGTGATGCCATGAGCAATCTTACCTCAAAGAAACAGAAGGTGTGCTCTCTCTGCTACTGGTACGCGGAAACCAGAAGAAGAAAAGGACGCAAGAGGTGTGACTTATTTTATGGAGGAGAATGTGATAAGCCCACGTGAAGTGTCGAGATTTAATGAGCATATAAGAAACTAAGTTTGAGGTGGAAAAAGCAGAGCAGTATTTTGCGTATGTCTGATTGGTGAACATCCATCAATTTATTTTGCGTGTTAAATAATTTGACTACCCCCCAATAGGTTGATTCCACTTCAAATAGACTTCTAAAACCACGAACAGCTCCTTTTTCAATAACTACTATACTGAGGTGTAGGAGAGGGCACTACTCCTTTCTCTGGATGGCTTCACTTTACCTTTGATCTGTACCTTATAATGCTAAAATGTTAAGAAAGATGGTATCAAGCACCATTTTTTGAGTCTTTGGTATGACTTGGTCTGGAATTGAACCCTAGTCTCCTGGACCATTGGCTAACACTCTACCCATAATTTTAGAATTAAAAAAAAGTGAGAGCTTTATATCACTGAGATGTGAAAGAGCACTCTGATTAGAAAATAGATTATTATAATAATAAAAAGGAAATAACATACCTAAAGATGTAAGAAAAGTCAAGGAAGTAACATACCTGAAGATGCTAGAAATATAAAAATTTGACACGCACATAGTTGAATTTATTGTGGCTTCCACTATTTGACTGAGAAACAAAGGATGCAAAATGGATTTTTAAGAAAAAAGATCTGAGAACAATTCCTTACAAAAACAAAGAAAATTTTCTTATTTGATTCTTAATGCAACAATTAGCTGTAGCCCAAGTAAGTAAATGTTTGCTAAAACTTCCAAATAAATTGATAAAAGAGCTGATAAAAAAATTATAAACTGAAATATGCAAGTCAATATTTATTGGATAATCACAACTAGAAACAAGCTTATACTAGAACTTATACTTTTTACTGGTTATTGTCATACAAAATGGACATGGTGATCCGAGTTTAAATCCTGGACAATGCTGTTTGAATTTCACATAGTGTTAATACCCTTGGTAAAGGTATAAATCCAGCTATTCTCACTTGAGCTATGGATAAATGGTAAGGTAGACTGAGATCTTTAACCTTGGTATGTCAGCTGGTCTAGGAAAATGAAAACCTGTTAAACTCTGCTGAAAAATTGGCATTGTGTCACATGCTGTTCATGCAGAGGGGTTGATAAATGCGCGCACGCACACACACACACACATATATATATATATATACTCTTTACTTCATTGTACACAAAATACGGAGCCCAGCAGAATGATCTCCCTGATGTAAATATTGCTGCTGCATAGATGCTGGTTGCTGTCAGTCAATGAATTGTGAACATCATGTGTTTGTGATTGGGACCTATTTCAATACATTGTGATGCCCTGTGGCCAGTTCACTCCCCAGATCTATTTTCTAATGATTACTCACTCTGGAGATTCTTTAAAGCTCAAGTTTGTAAACATAGGCTACTTAAAACAGACAAATTGAAAGATCTTATTTGTAATAAAATTGCATTAATATCAGAGGCAATGACTTAGTGAGAACTGCAGAATTTCAGAGTAAGGCTTCAGGTGTTTTTTTATGTTTCAAACCCAAGAAATCATTCTACCAGACCCTATATAAGTTGCAGACAGCAGTAAACCTTAAGACAGATCTATAAGAAACTATAAGAAGAGATTGTTTGCTAAAGGAGCATGTTATTTGCATTAAATTTCAATTGAAGTCATCTTTTCTTTGGTTCTGTTAACCCAGCTATAGGTTAAATAATATTACTACAGTTCTAGAAGGATGACTTTGGCATTAAATAACCCACAAAGGTTGATATACTATTAAGCAAAAAAAAAAACATACCATTAGTCCTTTGGAAACCACAATCTCTAACTTGTTAGAAAAGCTGTAAACTGTTATATATTATCTTATTTGTATTAGTCATTAGTTTTATAATAGCTTAGCAAGAATTTGTTTTCATGTCTACATTTGGCTTTAAGTTCTGATCAATTTTTTCGAAGTTTGTTTTATTTTGGGAAGATGATTATGGCTATTTTTTCTTCTAGACAAACATTATTGTGTTTCGGGGTAATGATGTAAGCTGGTGCAACTTTTCTAATTTTCGAGGTTATTTTTAATGTGTTTTGGTTTGATTTTTTTCAGGCCTCATGTCTAGACACTGTTGTGCTTTTTTATTGTTAAATGATATTTTGTGTGTAGCTCTTCTGTTTCTTGGGTCCATCTATTACTCTATTATACTTTTCTGTGTTTTCTTAAGATCTTACAATGGCTTAATATACATTTGTATGCAAATTTCAATTAAAGAGGCATTCAGGTCTTATTTTGTAGTTACAAGAGGTTATTTTTTTTGTTTGTGGTGTTTTATGGATTTTTTTATGGTGATTTTTTTATAATTGACAATATGTTTTCAGTGCAGCTCTAGCTGTGTTTTAGTTTATTTCTATTGAAAATTTTGAATAGTTTGTTTGATGTAGACAAGTATTTGTTTATTAATTTTAGAAATATTTTCCCAGCATTTGTTTTGATTGTATGGTGGGTTGAACCAAATTATATTTCTATGCCTACTTTATTTTTTGTTTTGCTCAGGGTTTATGTTAGTTTGTCTGAGAATATACTGTTCTTTAGTGTTCCTTCATAGTCTTTGTTAGATTTATTAAAGATATTTTTGTTCAGTGAGATATTGGATAATCTGAGGCAGATGGATTATGATTGGAGGAGGAGGTTTGTATGTAAAATGGGGATGTCATTTATTTATTTTTTTTTAATAGTAGGTATGTTTCTTTTTGTTTTTTAGGATAAATGTTACACCTAAAATGTCAGCTTTGTTTACATTGGTTTTTGTATCTATATCAACTCACAGTTGCTTGAATATTTTTATGACCTGTTTTCTAATTTTATCTGTTTTTAGTCTTTTGAAGTTTCTCAGAATTATCAATCTGTTGGCCCTGCACAGAGCTGTGTTTTTTTTATCTATAGTCTCTGTTAATTTTGTTAATATGGATGTTTCTACAAGCTCACAAATTTTAGTCTCATGTAATATAATTTTTTTGACTGAGAGATAAAATCTTTGATTTATAATCGTATAAATGCACATTTTTTTTGTATGTTATGTTACAGAACTAGTCTATAGCTGATCTAGTATTTTTTTTCTTTGGTTTATTTCTAGTGTTTTTATTGGTTTGGTATTATAATCTTCTAATATAACTTTACTTATTTTACCTAGCTCACTTTTTGTTAAGTTTATTTGTCTGCATGTTTGTTTTTTTCTAAAAATTACTTTAGGGCCTTTCAGTGTTTGTGTTTTTGTTTAGCAGTTCAAAGAGTTAATGAAACTGAGTTTGTATCAAGGTTTTTTTTTAGTTCAGTATTGTTAGATTTTTTTCTGTATGTTTTGTTTTCTTAGTCCATACATGTTCCTCATCTTTTTAGCTGGAATAAAGAAGTTAGGGGAAATTTTTTATCTTATATCCTAGTTTTTGTTGGAATAGGTTGAGAAAATTTCATGTTTTTCACTAAGTTACAAGTTGTTTTTCTCCATGTCAGCAATTAAATAAAGCTAGTGTGCTCTGCTAGTTTCCTTGGAGTGATATCTATCTATCTATGCTCTATAACCAATATTGAGCATTCTTTGAGCCTTTGTTGCGGGGCCAATAAGAATGTTGACCTTGCAAATTATTTTTTTGTTATGTGTGTGAGTAATTGACAACCAGATGAGAACAAAGGTGAGATAACAGTATAACGACAAATGACAATTTATTTTTGTTAAAAGGTTACAATCTATATTCATATTGATGATTAGAATAGCAGAGATGACTAGTGGAATAGTTGTCGAAGGTGAAGACAGCTGATGGTCGTCGATGTTGGTAGCGTCAGCTGGTGGTTGTCATTGTTAGTAGAGTCAGTTGGATGATCGCCGTTGTTGGTAGAGAGACAGCTGGATGATAGATGTTCCGGTTGTGCAGTACATTGGTTTAACCAAGGGTGGGGGTGTCGATGTGGAATTATGCTGACGCTAGTCCATACAGTGAATTGTACGTGGACTAAATGTTGCAATACTGGAGCTGGTCTGCAGTTGGTGCTGGTAGCTTGGTTGCGTAGGATTGAACGAGTGGGTTAAGACTGCCATGTCTTAGCTCCATGTAGACGATGAATGAATAAACGGACGAAGGAATGAGTAACTAGGAATATCATGTCTTAGTGTTGTGGCACCGAAGAGTGAATGGACTACAGTGTCTCACCATTGCGGACCCGAGGAATGAGCGAACAAGTGTCATGGCTAAGACTGTCATGCCTTAGTACTGCAAAGCCGAGCAAACCATGGCTAATGCTACAATGCCTTAGCACTGCAAAGCCGAGGAAACGGGCAAGTGAACGCCATGGCTAAGACTGTGGTGCCTTAGTGCTGCATGTGTGGGAACCTGCTGAAATGGTTAAGACCGGTTGGTTTTATTGTCTTCTTTGTGTTTGCCTCCAAGCCATCTGCTTTGACAAGTTCATGAGAACTATAAGAGATACTCCAACACTAAGGATGGAGACCTCTAATAGTTCTAAAAAGGATCTTTTTGCATATCTACATAGGTGTAAGGCAGCTGCGACTACTAGATGTAGGATATCGCCTTAAGAGCTTTGCTAATGTGTCAGGACTCTAGAGAATCATACTTACGGGCAAGCTGATTTTACTGCTGAAAGGGTTTGTCTATAAATAGGTTGAAGGTTGTATCACACTATAGGGCTGTGTGGACAGAAAGTTTGTCTATAAAAAATATAAGTTGAAATACAGTCCTTCTTTAGCCTGAAATAGGCTTCTGAAGATAATCTACTTTATTTTAATAGAGTGACTTTTGAAGGACTGGTACTGTTAATGTTGAAAAAAGGTAGACTTTTTCCTTTCTTCACTAGGGCAGCCAGCCGGTCAAGGCTACAAGTGATTTCATGTGTGTAATAAAATGACTTTTTAGAATATAAAAGTCATTTTTTTACACACAGTTAAATGTTTAAAGAGTTCTATTTCTAGTTTAACATAATTTATTTGTTTGTACACAGTTTAAAAGTCAAACACTTCTATTTTACCCATAGATAAGACTCTTTCAGATATTACCTCTCAAAGTCAGAGTGGACCTAGGAGCAATGCAATGAAGAGGTACTCCACATTCACCAGAGCTCTAGGATTGGAGCCTAACCATCAGATTGTTTAGTGTTATATCCAGGACACTCATAGTGAGAGAGGAGTCTTACCTCTCTGCAGAGATGCAGTTGGTGTATTCTACAGCCCCAGCCAACAAGGTGTTGTAACTTATCAAAAACGTAAACAAACCAGATCACTCAGAACCCCTGAAAAACACAACACATTTTTTTAGTCTTAAAATAATCAACCCCAAAAACATACATAAGAACATTCTAGAAATTTTGGATCAAAATCGCATTAACATTAGAGTTACATTTTTTATATTTTTCAACCAATCAGCTAAAAACACAGAATAAAAACATTCTAGAAAATCTGGCTCAGAAACTAATTAAAAATTTCTAGGCTCTAAAACAAATTAATAAATACACGAATCTGATTGGTCAAGAAATGTCTGTGCACTTGAATTTTAGGACCTATAATAAAACCTAACAATATCCTATTTTTTGATCCATTTTAGTAACCCCAAAAAGTATAAATAATGAAGAATTTAATTAACTAAGGCATGCTACTATCAAATTCATTCCTTCCACTACCAAAAAGACTTTCCACTATGAACTAAACCTGAAAGTAACTCCTGTAAACCACAGCAACTAACCCATTCACTACACTTTCTAATTGAATTGTTAGTGATGCATAGCAATACTTGGAATCATTTGACGGTGTGTAAATTAATGAATAGTGTTGAATAGAATAACCTGAGTTAAATAGCAATACTTATAACCACTTCATTGTCTGCAAGCAAATGATTAATATTGAATAGAATTATTAATGTTAGCAATAATGGAAACATCAATTGTGTAGAAACAATAGCAATTCTAGTGTGCAAACAAATTAGTTCTAACCTGTTGAAAAAGTAAATTACCTACAAACTATTCACTTACAAATCATATATGTATATCCATTTAAATGTGTGTGGAAACAAATGACTGATGTTGAATTGTTGCTGTTGTATAGCAGTATTTGAAACCATTTAGCTGTGTGCAAAAAAAATGATTAGACCACCTTGGATCTTTCAGACTGTTATGATAAAAGGGCAGAGATATTGCCTCACTCAACTGGGATTTGGTTTTAATGTGGCCCCAAAGATCATGTCAGCAATTATGGATGTGGTCATGTCACAGGATGAGGAAATTCAAAGGGCAACGTCATCCTACATTGATGATGTCTACATTACTGAAAACTTGGCCTCTTCAAGGAGGGTTAAGGAACATCTAGAATGCTTTGACTTGGTGTGCAAGCCCCCAGAGCTGCTCCAGGATGGGGCAAATGTACTTGGATTACAGGTCAGTAGTGATGAAGAAAAACTTCGCTGGAGGCAAGGCAGTGACGTCCGGAAGTCCCACCAGTTATCACTCATTGGAGCACCTTCTCCATTTGTGGGAAACTGGTAGGCCACTTTACCATATGTGGCTGGGTCAGAGTGGCAGCAGCAGCCATAAAGCATCATGTGACTTCTGTTACGTCAGAATGGGATGACAAGGTGCATGATGTTACCCTGAGATGCATGATAACTGAAACTATGGAGAGAGTGATGCAAGATGATCCCATGCAAGGTGACTGGTGCATTAACGGGAATGAGCTCACCGTTTGGGTGGATGCCAACTCACTGGCCATGGGTGTCACCCTTGAGGATAACAGGTCTATCATAGAAGACACCTGCAGGCTACAACCAGAAAATGACACACGGCACATAAACCTGGCCGAACTAGACTATATTCTGAAGGGGATTAACTTGGCGCTCCAATAGCAAGCAACAGTGTTACACATCATCACGGACTCAGCATGCACCCAGCATTGGATATCAGATGCACTGACTTGAAGAGTGCGACTGACCACCAAAGCTCTGAACGAGATGTGGATATGAAAGTGGCTTACCACACTAACTGTGACTCAAAGAATACAAACTGTCCATGGATGTAGCATTGGTTAAATTGGCAGTCAACAGAGCAGATGCATTGACTCACATTCTTTCAGTGTTGGTTGACTGCTGCTTGGAAAGAGTCCAAACCTCTGTAGCTAGCGTGTACTGCTTCCACGCTCAGTATAAGCCTAGAGCGGATCATGAGCATACATGAACAGTGTGGGCATCCCGGGATTAAATAGACACTCTACTTCTTGAAAATGGTCTACCCAGCAGTTAAAAAGGTGGACGTCAGGATGGCAGTGCAAAGGTGCAAGGTGTGCCAGTCAATCGACCCAGCACCAGTGCAATGGTAAAAAGGAAACTTGAGTGCTATCCATGTTTGAAACAGGCTGAGGATGGATGTTACACCTGATGACAGGCAGTTCTATTTAACTATTATAGACTGTGGTCCCTCCTGCTTCACCATTTGGTGACTCCTGCATTGACAGGACACTGCCAGCATTATACGCCAATTGGAGTCCATATTTTATGACTGGGGCCCACCTGCCAAAATATTAACAGACAATGGTGCAGGGTTTTCTTCAGGGCAATTCCTACTGGCTAACACCCACATACCTAGAAGGGGTGGGGCTCATCCCACAGCTTAAAATTATTTTAATGTACAGTGTCAAGTGTTAACAATGACCTGAGTGTTGATTTATTTTTTCTCTTTTCAGCTTGTCATTTGTATTCCTGTAAGAATGGATTACAAGTGTAAGAATAATCCTGACAGGTTCTGTTATATCTGTGGTAATATGGTTCTTCCTTACCACCAAGAAAAAAACACTGACTTGGTGAAAAAGGCATATTGCGATTACTTTGGAATCAAACTAGGGTATCAGGATAAGCCATTCACTCCCCACATTTGCAGTAAAACGTGTGGAGAACTTGAGGAATTGGAGGAATGGTAAAACGATAAAAGGATGAGTATGCTATTTGCCATACCAATGGTCTAGAGGGAAGGAAAAGATCACATTATGGACTGCTATTTCTGCATGATAAATCTAAAAGGAATAAATCGCAAGAACAAGCAGAATGTCCAATACCTCAATGTTCCTTCTGACGGAAGATGGTAACATGGAATATAGCTCTGATTCTGAACATAGTGACATGACTTGCTGCTGGAGATAATGCATACCAGCCAGAAGAGGATGACCAGCTAGTACCCTTGACACAAGCAGAACTCAATGACCTAACAAGACCTGAACCTTTTAAAGAAGTCTGCTCAGTTGCTGGGTTCACATCTCAAAGAGAAACATCTGTTGGCACCAGGAACAGCATTCTACTAGTATTGAGCCTGTGAAAAAGAATTTAGACAGTTTTTCATGTTCCAGGATAAGTCATCATTGGTTTATTGCAACAACATTGCTGGATTGATCAAATCAATGGGCTTATGATGCTATGAAATAAACTTTTTGTTGATTTATCTAGCAGAAGTCTCAAAGCAGTTCTATATAGTCGGAATAGTTATTAATCTATCCATATTGGGCACTCAGTCCAAATAAAAGAAATTCACAAAAGCATGGATCATTTGCTATTTGCTGTTGACTACCAGGAGCACAAATGGTTGATCTGTGGAGATCTTAAGGTGGTTAAACTGGTCCTAGGGTTACAAGATGGATACACAAAGTATCCTTGTTTTCTGTGTCTCTGGAAAATTGGACTAACAACCAACATTCTGTCAGAAAAGTGTGGGTGTTAAGACAAGGCTTAAAACCTGGCTTGCATAATGTTCAGTCTCACCCTCTCATTGAGCCAAAGTACTTTTTCTGCCCTTACATATCAAGTTAGGAATAATGAAGAACTTTGTGAAGGCAATTATTAAAATATACATGTACTCTTGCATGCATACACAGGCATGAACTGGTATATGTCAGAGTAAAAAGATAATACCTTTAATTTATTGTTTGTTTAAGATATATTTTATTGTGGCATATTAACCTTTGATAGATTCTTCAATTAAGGATTTCTAAAACAGGATATGCCAGCTGTGTAAATAAGAACAGCAGAAGCAGGTCATGTGGGTTGACAGCTGGAAGGATAACCAGAATGCACAGGTATTATGAAATTATATATACAATGGTACCCACAGACAGAACGGTCAGTCGGTCATCAGTGAGAAGAGCAGTCAAGTCAGAGCAGAAGTCGTCCTGAGTACCACCTGTGAGTGGGGACAGTGAACCCCAGCAGAGAAGTAGAAGAAGCATTGAGTGGGGCTCTGAATATGGTTAATATTACAGTCCTTCATCAGTCTGTGTCTATGTCCTTCATCTCTGTCTCTCTCTTACACTTACAGTCAATTTCAACCCTTCAAGTAATAAGGAAGAAAGAGATATATTTTCATTAAGAAAAGTGTTATATTCTTTCATGGCTCAACAACATTATGATGCTAGAATGTTCAGCTATTAAATAGAAATATGTTTAGCCTCTTTAGTGCTAAATAAAAACAAAAAACTAAAACAAGGTGAACATTCTCTCAGTGTGCTGATTCCATTTTTTGCCATGGGTATTACAATAGGTTTAGTTTGTCTACATTAAATCTAACAGCAATCAAAATCATAATTATATATATATAATGATGATGATGCTTTATAAAAACATGAAAGCAATGGTTTGCTCACCAGATGGCAACACCAACTTCTTCAACATTGTTGCTGGAGTTTTGTAGTTTGGTTTGGTTTGGTTTGGTTTGTTGGGTTTTATGGTATATCAACGTTTGTAGGTTATTTAACACCAAATCCATTTTTATGTAAATAATCTGTTCTATTGAAAACAATTCAGTTTAGCATGAGTACACAGTTTAATTGCCAGAAACATTTTCATTTCAAACTATTCAAGCAGTTATATGTAACAATTCAGTTAAGTGTAAATACAGTTTTGATGTTGAAAAACAGTTCTATTTCAAATATTTCAGTTAAGCTTAAGCACGCAGTTTAAATGTAAGTACAGTTTAATTGTTAAAAACATTTCTATTTCAAGCTATTCAGTTTACTCAAACAATTCAGTTTAGCATAAGTATGCCATTAGTTCTATTTAACCCATAGATGGGACCCTTATCAGGTGCTACCAGGGAGTGGACCAGGGAGCGATGGCAATGAAGGGGTACTCCGCATTCCCCAAAGCTCCAGCATTGCTGGAACCTCACCATCAGATTGTTTAGTGTCATATCTAGGACACTCATTGGGGGTGGGGTGGGGTGGGGTCTTACCCCTCTGTAGAGAAGCAGTTGGTGTATTCTACAGCCCCAGCCAACTGGGCAATGGAGTTTTGTAAGGAGATACATTAGCACTATATTTGTTTATAATCTGCTTAGACGATGTTGATAGATTTAATATAAAAATTTAGCTTTACACTCAAATACCAATAAACAGACAATATCCTGTAGAATATATAACAGATGCAGCAACATCTCATCTACTGAAAGTGATGTCAACATATGTGGACTGCTAATGACAGGTTATCAATCAAATTGAAGTCTGATCTCTCCGATAAAATAAAATGGGATTTCTTCCAAGTTGTGCCTGTGTCAATACTACTGTATGGATGCACCACAAGGATGCTAACAAAACACATGGAGAAAAAGCTAGATGGAAACTTCTCAAGAAATCTGGAAGTAGCGACCCATAAAACAGTAGCTGTACGACCACTTATCTCACAAACAATCCAAGTAAGACGAACAAGATATACAAGACACTGCTGAAGAAACAAGGATGAACTCATAAATGACATTCTTCAATGCACCCCTACACATGGATGAGCCAGTATTGTCTAACCAGCAAGGTCATATATACATCAGCTCTGTACGGACACAGGATGTAGTTTGGAGAACCTCCCAGGCACAATGGTGGATAGGGATAGATGAAGAGAGAGTCAGGGAAATGATGATGATATATATATATATATATAGTGTAATTAATAGGGCAGTCAATAGCCACATATGTAAATGATACTCTGATATTTATATCCCAACATAAGTGTATAAGGAAACATGCTGTAATATCTTGTTTTATTCTATTGATGATTTTTGTGCGCGAATATCAAAAGCTTTAGTGTAATTATTTAGAAATTCATACCTGTGCTATAATGTGTTACATTATCTTAATAAACTACAAAGAATAAATAATTAAAAAAAATGTTTTCTTTTTATTATAACTTCAGAGAACTCCAGAAATTGATAATGGAAGTATAACTGTGAAAGTTGCCTCCTTGCTTGAGACTCGGGGATATGTGACAATATTTATAAAAGGTCAGTAGTTGAAGTATCCAACATTCTTCTCAGTGTATTGTCCTTTATTCTTTCCCTTCAGGTTTCCAACTAATTTGCTTGACCTATTCTATTTGATCATCTCTTGGACATTCCAATAAAGATATTGGGGGTTGATATCAAACAAGCACTGATGAATTGAATCATTAACAGGTAGAAAGTTTCTCCAAACTTATTTGCCTAACTAACTTATCAGCTTTATTATTTAATAAAGTATCATAAATAGGGAAATTAAATGAAATGATTTTTATAAAAAAGAATCTGAAGAAATATATATATATATATATACAGTAGCAAGCATAAAGATCAGAACGATGTTAAGAAAAAGTCTAACTGTGAAATAACTTTTTATTTTAAAGCTTCATAGAACATTTTATCAAGGAAAAATAAAGATGTATAGGTAAATTATATAATTCCGAAATATAAAGCTCAATAAACTTATTTTGAGAAAGTTATAAGAATAATTATATAACATTTGAAAAAATAGATGATCAAAAATGTCAGAACGATTAAATAAATCTGTAAAATTCTAAAATTATTTTGTATCATTAAAAATTTTTTTAGGGTGAGAATATAAAATAGGATATTTTACTAAATTACACTGGCTCTTGCATTGTAAACATGGCGAAAAAATCTGTGACATCATTGGAACTTAGAAAACTGATAGTCAAGTTATGTTATGAAGATAAACTCTCAATTGGGGATATTTCTAAGACTGGGTAAATCTAAAATTGTTATTCATAGTATTTTAAGAAAAGTTGAGAAGACTGGGTCATATGAAGCCAAGAAAGCACCTGGCAGGCCTAGGAAAACTACTGCAAGGGAAGACAGATAGATTGGTAATGAATCAAAAAAGGATCGATTTGCGATAGCAACTACTATCTCTATTTCCTGAAGACTTAACGAAATAAATTTGAACAATTGAGTAGCTTCTATGAAGCCTCACAGTTCTAGAAAGAATAAAATGAGCTGATTGAAATTTGCCACTGAACATGTCATATGGACTGAAGAACAGTGGGATTGTGTTCATTTCAGTGATGAGTCAAAGTTTAACCTGTTCAGTTGTGACGGGAGAAAGTTTGTTTGACGCAGTCTTAAGGAATGATATTTGCCTCAGTACACTAAAAGCAGTGTTAAATTTGGAGGAGGAAGTGTGATGGTGTTTGGCATGATTTTGAAGAACTGCAGTTAATCAACAATCTGTATTTATGCAAGATAATGCTCCGTGTCACACAGTGAAATCTCTTAAGACATTTCTTTCTGAGGAGGATGTTACTGTTATGGAGTGGCCTGCTCAAAGCCCAGACATGAATCCTATTGAGAATGTTTGGAAGTTACTAAATGAAAGAGCTAAGGAAAAGAATCCAAGAAACGTTGAAGAACTATGGACTAATTTGAAAGGAGAATGGGAGAAAATATCTGTTGATAAATGCAAGACATTAATTCGTTTGTGTAGCAAAAGATGTCAAGCTATTATTGAAAGTAAAGGTCTACAAATCAAGTATTAATGAATTGTGAATGCTATTTTCATTTAGATATGATGTATTCATTATAATAGTATGATTTTGTTAACCATTCTGATGTTTTTGATCATCTATTTTTTTTCGAATGTCTTATAATTATTCTTACAACCTTATCAAAATAAGTTTATTGAGCTTTATATTTTGGAATTATATAATTTAACTTTATAACCTTATTTTTCCTTGATAAAATGTGCTATGAAACTTTAAAATACATTATTTCATATTTAGACTTTTTTGCTTTTTACGCAAATTAATATTTACTCATAGCTAATGAGCATTACGAACGAATTTCAACAATATATATATATATATATATATATATATATAGAGAGAGAGAGAGAGAGAAATTAATAACTAGGTAATCCAAGTAGAAGGAGAGATTTATTGAGAAGCAAAGTCAACACTATAGCGTTTGGGTTCTGATGAACCATCATCAGGGCTGTGAGAGACGATATTAGTGATGTTAAATCGACGATGAATGTTTAGAAATTCAAAATACAAAAATCTAGGGAAATTTTGTATAATGAGAAAAAGTTGGTCATTTAATTAATCGCTGATTCACTAATTAAGAAATTTAAAAACTAGTGGGAAAACTTTGATTAGTTGATAAATGAAAAAATACAGATACAAAAATTACAGCTTCTGGTGCTTAACTTTTACTCAAAAATGAACACTTTTTAGTATGGAAACCAGTTGATTTTTCATATATATATGCAGCAGAAAAAGGAGTGAATGATTGAATTAAAATCCAGTCCACAAATTAATAATTTTTATTTCTTTAAATTGAGCGAAAAGTTTGCTGAAAAATTATAGTACAAAATCTTTTCCTGTAGCAAAGATAATATTGCTTAGAGCATATATATTTTTAAATAGATAATAGCTAAGATTTTGTAAATAAAGTATAGCAGTAGTTGTTTGCTTAAAATAAAGGGACATATTTTGTGTGTGTAAAAAATCTTTGTATAAGTTTGTTACTATATGAAGGAGAAAATGTATTTATCCTTCAAGGCATATGTGGCTGTTGTTGGTATTTTCATCAGTGATATCAGTATCAATAAATCTTATATAAAGTAAGCATTCATTTAATTTCAGGAAAATTAAACAAAGTTGAAATTAAATGCATTCAAAAGAAATAAACCAAAAGGTATTTGAGTAAGCAATAGTTCATTCGCTTATTTATATAATTTAAGGAGGCTTCAAATTAGGTGAAATGTTCATGACTTATTTAATTTAATTGGCTAAAAAATTGTATTTTTGATATTCTTTGAAGGAAAACAGTTCTTAAATTATTTTGGATCTTGACCCTTCAAAATTTTTGCAACAAGTCAAATATTATTATTTGTGAAGTATCTTGAAATTTAAGAACTAGAATGAATGCGCGGATTTGTCAGTAAATGCAAAAATATAGATACAAAAATTATAGCTTCTGGAGCCTACTTTTTTGGCCAAAATTAACACTTTTTTTTTAGTATGGAAATCAGTTGAGTTTATATAAGTATATATAGGGTCCAAAATAATTATATATATATATATATATATATATATATATATATACATACAGACCCTAATAATCCCTATATATTTATAAATATGTTGGTCTGTATATAGAGAGCCCATATACATCTTTTAATCAAACACTTTGTATATAGGAATCTCTATGTAGACCCTATATATATATATATATATATATATATATGGGGGTCTATATAAATATACAAGGGGGCTATTAGGGTCTCTCTCTCTCTATATATATATATATATGGATAGCGAGAATATGTATAAGTAGGGTCTCTACATATATATGTATATATAGTCTTTAGATACAGGGATGTGAATTTTATTAGGATTGGATATCCTAAAACTTAACAAAGTGTTTGATTTTAAAAAAATGATTGCAACACTAAAATATAAACAGTTATGATTGTAATCAAACTTCTTTCCTTTGTAAATAGAAGTATCAATAACAATATGTTCCATTGTTTCAATCATAACTCAGAGGGCTCATATGTGTCATTTAGGTTTTTTAAAAAATATAAAAAAGGAAAAAGAAATAAGATATGAATTTCAGTGTTTTCAAGACATTCAGAATTTGTAGTTATTTACTAAGCTTAGCTTAGTTTGATACTCATCCAGAAATATAGGGCACTCAGTGATCTCATTTACTATTATGCTATATGAGGACACAGCTTTACTTGGTAAAACCTGAAAGGCCAGTATTTGTGCTTCAACCAAGAAGTATATATGAAGGTCATCCAGAAAGGAGAGCATAGTTGAAATTTTTGTTGTGGCAACACATTATCACTTCCTATGAAACTAGAAAAATCTTTCTAGTTTTATTGGAAGTGGTAGTATGTTGCCACAACAAAAATTTTCAGCTATGCTCTTCTTTCAAGACCCTCAGATAAACAGAATTCCAGCCAGAGAATACATCACTATTTCCAATAAAATATTTTCTTCAGATTAATTTTTTGGTGGGTTAAATTGGTGTATTTAAAAAAAATATATCTTTAGAATAATGATAATCATTATATTCCATTGAACTTTGATTAATACAGCATGTTTCAGAAAAATTGATAATTTTTAGTAATCTAATAAGTTGACCAATTCTTTTTCAAATAATCTCAAATTCTAACAGCATGTATAGAAACAACTCAAAATTTCATGTTTTTCTTTTCTTTTCACGCTATTAAACATTAAATATAGAATTCCTCTTTTTTTTCTCCCCGCCAAAAATAAACGAAAATAGTGAACAGTCACTTTGCTAGTCATTACTCAACATCATAAAACTCACTTATACCATGATATAGTTTGGTGGTAGGGACACTACTCATACAGCATGTCTATGGCAGAGTCCATTCCTCTCAAGGTCTAGTTTGAATTTAGAGTTTTCTTTATCCTTGACCAGTTGTCATACCATAAGAGCCCAGTCTGCCCAGCTGTTATATGAAATGCAAACAGCCTTTTTCAGGGTTTGAACTTGAATAGCAAGTCCATTTCCACCAACAATAACCATTATGCTACAAGTGCCTCTAAACTCAACCTCATACAGTATGCATACCTGGATGTAATGTGTGTTGATGCATTTTCTTGGGATTTGTTATGACTCCAAATTGACATTTCTGTTTATTCATAAATTCATTTAAGCAAAAGTAGACTTCATTACTCATTATGAGATTGTCTGAAAAAATTTCCATCTTTAATCAACTTCTGTTCAAACAGAAGTGCATATTCCAGAGGCTGTTAATAATCAGGAGGCTGTAGTTGCTAAATCAGTTGTTAAAGGATCCACTTCTCATTCTCAGTAATGACTGTCTGAAAAAAGGTGTTTGAAACTGATTGTCATGTTGTTTGCAATTCTCTGCTAACAGGTCATGTGGAACTCACTTTCCAACTCTTGACACTTTCTCTAACCTTTTTATTTTTTTGGTGGACAATCATATGGCTTATGTTGAAGTACCTGCAGATTCCTCTTATTCTGTGGGTAGGATTAGCTTCAACAGTGTCTCAGAATTATTTCCTCTTAGGCAATCTTCTCATCCTTTAGACTGAAGTCCCCTTTTCTGAAATGGGAAAACCATCTATCACATATTCTTTCACACACTACGCCATCACTATTTGTGATTTCAATAGACTTTGCTGCTGCCTGCCATGTGCATTATTCCTTCTATGAAATTTACATGATGAATATGTTTTTTACTTGGAGCAAACATGGAGTTGATTTGAAAGCTTCACTTCAAATGATTTTCCCAGAATCTGAAAGAAAATGAGATATATTATTCATCTAGACATTGACAAATACCAGTTAAAGATTTCCTATAAAAAAAAAATTGGACAGAACTTTTGTTATAAACTTATATATAAATAATCATTTTAAGATAAGCTTTGTGAGTATTAACTTAGACTGGATCTGCCACAAATGTGTGAAAGGTGAATATGTTAAATATTTTTCCAAGTTGAGAGAACTTGTCTGTCCAGAAAATTAGTACTCAAAATATTGGTCTTTACCTACATTTCAACATAGACTACAGGCAACAATAGAAAAAGTACAACTTTTTAAGTCAATATGTCCTACTCCTTTTTTTTTTCTCTCTCTCTATATTTATTAAAACATACAAAGTGTGTACAATGTGTATAATGTATGTGTATATATATGTAGGAGGGTCTGCTGAAAATTTCACTGGCTGACCAAGATACTCACATAGAATATAACCAAATGAATTTTATTTTTCAATATAGTCACCTCTGTGGTCTGTACACTTCTTTTATTGGTGTTGTAGTGCTTGGGTCCCATTGACTAAAAATGTCATCAACAGCAGATATGGTGTCATCATATGAACTTTTCAACCCATTGTCATTTATATATACATATATATGTGTGTGATATATATATATATTTGTAAGAGTTTGATATATATATGTGTGATATATCAAAATATACAAAGCAACCTGTGTATGTATGTATATACATACATATATCATTATTCAAGGGCATAATATACACACACAGAGGTAAGTGTGTGTATGTATATCTCTCTCTCTATCTATATATATATATTAGAAGACAGCTGTACATTTATCTATATATATGTAAATGGCATGAAATATGACATAATGTATAATCTGTATACAAATTCTGTGAACATGTTTGCAAAGTGTATATATGTGTATATATATATATATATAAAATTTTCAAATTTAACTTGACACACAGTTGTCTGTAGATGATTGTAACATGAGAATTAATTACCCATCAAATAGCCAATTACTGAAATTCTTGATCATGTTCTTAAATTATTCAACAACTTTTTTCTTCATAAGTTTTTTTTTTAAAGGCCACCAATCAAACAAATTTACATAGCTTATCATCTGATTAATTCAGTGATTATTTGGATTTTGTCTGCAGAAAATGTAGTCAGCTGAATTCAATTTAATCCTAAAGAAGAAAGAGAATGAATGTGTGGGTGGCACTCTGCAAAAAAAGAAAAATATCTTTTTAGAGAGACAGACATGCAAAACAAGTGAAGTGTTAAAAGTTTTGTCCTCTATTAGGTATTTATGATGGGGAAATGTGTGTATTATAAATAATCTTTGAAAAAAAATGTCTGTGCAATATTATTTGAACTAGCATAATTCTTGTCAAAAATGATGGAATTATTTCCATATAGATTAAAACTTTTGATTATGATTAGAATCAGGGTTTTCTCTGAAAAAATTTTAGTTAAAAATTTTTAGATTATTCATGAATAAAAAATTCCCATTGGCATAATGGTTAGAGTGTTTGCCAATGGTCAGGGAGACTGGGGTTCAATCCCTGGTTGAGTCATACCAAAGATTCAGAAAATGGTACTTGATGCCTCTTGCTTAACATTATAAGGTATGGATCAAAGGTAAGTGGAGTAATCAAGGGAAAGGAGTAGCATCCTCCCCTTCACCTCGGTGTCATAGCTAATGAAAGAGAGCCTTCAGGTCGCTCTCAACCTATGGTTGGCCAACTTACGACTTATATATATATATGTATATATAAATAACTGGGATAAAACCCCAATGATGTTACAAAATGTACTGCATGCTATGTTGCAGTAGCTTTGAGTTTTGTGTTATACACACTTCCGGCAGAGAGATGGTATTGGTTGCTCTGGTAAAGTTGAGGGTCTAAAAATCCTACTTATTTAGAGTATAAATGCTTTTCAGAAGAATAACTATACATATGCTTTTAAAAAAAATTATACTCCCTTCAGCTATGTGTGAATAGGACAGACTGTGCTCTTTAACTTTGGTATATTAACCAGCCTAGGAGAAGGAAAACTCTGAATTCAAACCTATTAAACTCAGCTGACAAAATTATCTTTGAGTCACATCTTGCTTGTGTGGAAGGGTTGGATATATAAATATATATTTTGATGAATTTTTATTAAAGAATAAAAACTAATAATAGAATAAAGATATATATGAAGCCCTGAGGGTGTGTGGCCTTAAGCTATTGCTTATTTAGCTTATAGTTAAGTCCAGTACTGATTTGATTGTTGTTTTCCAAGTAGATTGTAATATTTGTACCTGTGGTAATTCCATAGTTATTTTTTTCAAATATAAGATACAAGATATGCAAATAGAAACAGTCATTATTGCAATGAATATAGAATTTGATACTTCCTCAAAAAGTAAGTATGAAAAAAGACAACATATTCATGAATTTATATGTAGTGTGAGAAGAGTGAAGCTTTAACTTTTTAAAAATTGAAAATTAAAATGATTACCTGTTGCTGTAAAAACATGACAGGATTATCTATGTACCAATTGACACTTCCACCAAGTATATGCATTCTGCCAAGGATCAGAGTGTCATTCTTTAGCACTTCTACCTACAATCAAAATGTCAGAGGCATGCTTTGTGTAATTGTAGTCATCTTAGGAACTGTAAGCAGCAACTTGATTTTAAATCTTAGACAAAGCTATTTGTGTTTCATTCCACACTAAAGCTCCAGGAAAAGGGATCAATATATTTGTTCTCACTCCAACTGTGGGTAAAATAATAGGTCAGGCTAGGTTCTTTAGCCTTGGTGAGGCAATCTGTCTAAGAGAAGCAAAACACTGAATTCAAAACCAGCAGTACTCCGCTTAAGAATTGATCTTGTGTCACATCCTGCTCATGGCAAAAGAGTTGGCTAAATACATACTATAAGAAAATTACGAGTTATCCTCTTGATGGCTGTGTACCTGGATGTAGAGAAGCTGAGGGTTTAAGGAGAAGGCAGGATGGAAGGGACTTGGGCATGGCCAGACGAGGCAGAAGCGACTAGGGTCTCCTCAAGGTGAGCTGTGACTAAAGACAGCCTGTTAACTGAGGGTAGTAGCAGACCACCAAACTCTACAAACTAAATTCAGAAGACAATTTTGAGTCCTACAAAACCTAAAGTCCACAACCCTCTTAAAATAGTCTTAAACACAACCAAAAAATATACAGAATGACAACAGGGCATTCACCAACCACAGATAAGTGCATAATAATTTTAGCTTTGTTCTCTTAAAGACTATTGACTGCTAAAGGAATATGCTTTAGCAACTCTTTTGCACTTCTTATATAAATGTATTTAAATGTCTTACCACATTGCTTATTCTCTCTTACGACCAATATGGGGGTGTCGTTAAATTTCCCATAATACAATAAAAATGTAATATCTTTACCCATGAAAATCACAGTTATCTGAAAAACTCTTTAAAAATGGAACTTGATACCACCTTGCTTAACACTCAGCATTATAAGGTACGGTTCAAGGGTAAAGTGGAGCAATCCAGGGAATGGAGTAGCGCCCTCCCCTACACCTTGGTGTAGTAGCTATCGAAAAGGGAGCCTTCGGGTCACCCTCGACTATGGTCGCTAACTTTACTTACAATATATAAAAATGCAGATGGAAACAGTTACTATTGTTAAAATTATAAGATTTAACACTTCATCAAAAATAAATATAAAATAAGAAAAACTGATGTATAAATATATTTTAAATATGATC